>JAOQMR010000213.1:1304917-1315614 GCA_027563865.1 Erythroxylum pelleterianum
CTTAACTAATTCTAGATATTTTATTATTATCAAAACATAAAGAGATTTAATTTGTCAACCACCATTGGTCCAACACAACATTTAAAAAATGTCTTTATTTAATAACAATTATATAAGTACATTTTATAATAAAAAATTTAGAAGGGGGGGCCATGGCCCCCCTAGCCACAAACGTGGCTCCGTCTCTGTATATCTATATTCATGAATCAAATGATACACAATGTATAATTCTCATCATACATTATATCCAAAATATGACATTATAATGAGTAAACATACACAGAGGAATGTTTATTAGTACATTTCAACATCGACGTAGTCCTAATGACTGTACATGCCCAATGTATACATCTCTGAAAATTGGCTTTATCATTGGGTCTACTATCATATCTCGCGTAGATATATATTTCATGTTTACTTCTCCTCGTGCAACTATCTATTTCACATATTTATACTTGGTATCTATGTTATTTGTCTTACAATAAAATTTGGGATTTTTAGTATAAGCGATTGACACTTGACTATCACAGTTGATAGTCACTGGATTAATTTCGCTTTTAATGACTCCCAAATGCACTAAGAATCGATGAAGTCATACAGCCTCTTGTGTTGCAGTTGAGAATGCTATAAATTTAGCTTCCATTGTGGATAATGCAACGCAAGATTGTTTCTTACATTTCCATGATATTGCTCCATGGTTGAATAAGAATACATATCCTGAGGTATATTTTCTTTCATCTAAATCTCCTCCCCAGTCTGTATCTGTATACCCTTGTAAACGTAGATCATTGCCTTGATAACATAATACATAGTCCATAGTTCCCTTTAGATACCTCAATATTCTCTTTACTACTTTCTAATGTGCTTGGCCTGGATTTGATTGATATCTGCTCACCATCCCAACAGTGTAACAAATATCTGGTCTTGTACACATCATTGCGTATATAAGACTTCCAACTGCACTAGAGTAGGGAACATTCTTCATTTGTTCCCTTTCTTGTGGCGTTGACGGGCAATTTCTCTTACTAAGGCCTTCATTTTTAGCAACAGGATTATCAATTGGTTTGCAATCTTGCATACGGAATCATTTAAGAATTCTTTGAATGTACATCGTTTATGAAAGCGATAACAATCTCTTCGAATGATCTCTTGAAATCTTGACTCCAAGAATGTATGTCGCTTCATCCATGTCTTTCATTTCAAATTCAGATAATAACCAATCTTTGATTTGCGTAAGAAACACACAATCATTACAAGCAATCAATATATCAACTACGTATAAAGATAAAATTGCAAATTTATCTTTGGATCTCTTAACATACACGCAATGGTCTTTTTCGATCATTTGAAAATCATACGAAATGATTATGTTATGAAAACGAATATATAATTGTCTTGAAGACTGTTTCAGGCCATAAATTGATTTTAATAATCGACATACTTTATTTTCTTGACCTACCTTGATGAAACCTTCAGGTTGTTTCATATAGATTTCTTCATCTAATTCTCTATTGAAAAAAGCAGTTTTTACATCCATTTGATGTAATTCAAGATCCATACTGGCTACTATAGCTAGAGTAAGACGGATTGAAGTAAACTTTACAACAGGTGAAAAAGTTTCTCGTAAGCAATTCCCTCTTATTGTATGTATCCTTTTGTTACAAGATGTGCCTTATATCTTTCGATATTGCCATCGGCTTTTTGCTTAATTTTGAGAATCTACTTGTTCCCAACTGCTTTATGCCCTTCAGGGAGGTCAACTAAGTCTCATACTTGATTTGAGCTTAAAGAAGCCATTTCTTCTGTCGTTGCTTTCATCCATTCTTCTTTAGTAGGGCCAATAAGAGCCTTATTTACATTCCTTGGCTCTTCTTCCTTTTGCGAAACAATCATATTAATTTCTCCTTCAATCTCAAAACAACAACGGGGAATTATTTTTCGATTACTTCATCCTAACCGAGGTTCATTATAAACAAATTCATGATTGATCTGACTGCTCCCACTTGGATTAGTCATCATAGAGAACCTTTCTGTGGAATTGCTCCCACTTGGTTGAAGTTCCTCATCTTGATTATTCATAACAGAATCATTCTGATCAAGCGATTCATATAATAATAGGTCTTTACCTATTTCGCCTTGCTTGGGAAAATCATTCTCTAAGAATGTTACATCTCGTGATTCAAATTCAGTTACACCTCCATTACCTTGTTCACTAATGAACACGTATACTTTTAAGTGTTCTGAGTATTTAATAAAAATAATTTTTCTCCCTCTTGGGCATAATTTCCTATGTTTATGAGAGAGATCATGAACATCGGCTGCACACCCCCAAGGTCTGAGACTTGACATATCAGGTCTCCTACTAGTCCACAACTCATATAATGTGCTAGTAACTGATTTTGTGGGCACACGATTAAGTATATAGATGGTTGCTTGCAACGCATCACCTCAAAAAGTGATCGGTAAATTTGTTTGGGCCATCATGGACCTAATCATTTCTAATAACGTCCTATTTCATTTTTCAGCGACACCATTTTATTGTGGGGTTCTAGGATTTATTAATTGCCTTTATATTCCTTTCTCATCACATAAAGCCTTCAACTTTTCTGACAAGTATTCTTGTCCATGATCAGTTCGTAATGCTTTTCGAATCTCATCCAAGTTAATGTATTTTAAGAAACAAACGAATACTTCCAATTTATGAGAAATCAAATAGACATGACCATACTGAATATAGTCATCTATGAAAGTGATGAAATAAATTGCCCCATGTCTAGCCCTTATATTCATTGGACCACAAATGTCAGAATGAATTAATTGCAATGGATATAAAGCTCGTGTTCCCTTTCCAAATGACTTTCTTGCCATTTTACAAGCTAAACAATGCTCACATATAGGTAGATCTACTTGACTTAGATTACCTAAAAGCCCTTCTTTAGCTAATCGACTGATTCGATTTTGACCAATATGACATAGTTTAGCATGCCACAAAGTTGCATCATTGTCGGAATTACTAGATGTAAATAATGAATAACTAATATTATTATTTTCCTTTAACACATCTAGTACAATAAAACCATCACATAAAAAACCATGACCATAATTAATAGATCCAATATACAAATCCATTCCACCACTATGAAAATTTATATTAAAACCAAGTTTAACTAACATCAACACAGATAAAAGATTCCTATGAATCTATGGAGCAAATAATACTTCATGTAGGATGAGGAGTTGCCCTCTACACATATCCAATTTACATATGCCAATTCATTGTACAACAACTTTGGAATTATCACCTACATAAAGCCATCGACTACCATGTGGGAGTTTATGAAACTCAATGAAGGCATCACAATCTTTCACTACACAGTTGGTTGCTCCTGAGTCTGTAATCCACAAAGGATGTAATTCAATTAGAAAAATAGAATAAGAAACATTCACAGAACAAATGTTTATACTATAAAGCTGTACCTTCTTAGGTTCCGTACAATCTCGAGTAAAGTGGCCCTTATTACCACAATTATAGCACTTTACATGTTTCATGTTCTTCTTTTTAAAGGGACGTTTTCCCTTTCCACGTTGGTTCCATTTTGCCTTCTTGGGTTCCTGAAGACAGTGGTTGAATTTCTTATCCTTTTTCCATTTATATCCACCATGATGCTTGCATTTCTTGTTTATAGCTCCATATGATCTAGAAGTAACTGCATATGCTTCAAAAGACATCTTTGAGGCTTCAAGATGCTCTTCCTCTAAAATAAGATATCTCATAGCATCTTCTATTGTCTTGATGTTTTCATTATGAGACTCTGAGGCAGTGAACGAATCACAGCTTGCACTTGTTGTTCATCAGATAGCTTATGACCAACATCACATAACTCACTTACCATGTTGGACATTTTCCTCAGATGATTTTGCATTGTATCATCTGGGTGCTTTTTTATAAGTATCAAACTTAATAGTAAGTGACCTCACTTTGGTCATTAAAGCACCTCCAAAACGAGCAGCCAGTGCAGACTACATGTCCTTTGCAGTTTCAAATTTACGAAACTCACGCATGGTATCATTATCCATGCTACTCAGCAATGTGATGCAAGCTAAGGAGTTCTAAGATTCCATAATTCATACGCATCATGGTCCCTTCTATATTGGGCTGTAGTGCCCTCCTTAGGAACTTCCATGGTTAGGTTTAATGGTTCAAGAGCCTCTTACTCCTCTAGTATATATTGGATTTTCATACTCTAGATTTCATAATTGTCACCATTGAATTTCTCACACCTATTAAATTTAGCAAAAAATATTCTTCGAAGTAGTAGCCATTTTGAAACACTAAGTTTCTACAATAAGAAAGAAATATTTATGCACGTTAATGTCACATTAATCGTTCATAGAGTAAATAATTCGATCACAATTGCTTATGAAATCAAAAGTCCACAAATGTGTTCAATCATCATTCATACAACAATCGAATCCTAATTACTTTACTCTAGACGAATTCCTATATAAAATTCATGTAAAAATATTACATAAATATTAAGACTTAATTCTTATTAAACAACATATTGTATTAATTGTGCTTCAACCTACGAACAGTCTATAGGTAATGAATCCTACGCAAAAATAAGTTCATAAGTTTGCGTGACACAGTTTGCGAAGCTCAATTTACAATAGCTCTTACTATTTCCATTGGAAGACCTATATGATATAAAGTCCTAATCAACTCCCTTCTACGCATCTCTTTAATAAATGTCATCACTAACAAATTATAATTCTTCTCGTTAGGCATATTATTCCAGAGCATTCGTAATAGTTCGCCTTGAGGTTGAGGTAATGTTGCAAGCAAAGTCATGTACTTTACTTCAACATTTGTATAAGCTCGACAACCTCCAAAATATAACTCTTGCATCATGTTATTAACTGAAATAACATGTTGTGTTAGACCGCCTCCAGGCATTAAACGCATGTTAACTAACTTTACATACATGCTGCTAATGCGTCTTATCTGTGCCTCACATCGAATAAGCTTAGGTGTCCGCTTAATAATTAGGCATTTTCCTGAAAAATAAATTTTCAGGAATCAGAAGAATATACAAAATAACAAATTATTTTGTCTAACGCATAACAAACTTATGCTCATATATGGAAATAATTTAATTTATTATTTTTTATTAACAATTTATTGAACTAATCAAGTTATGCTTTTAATATCTAATCAATTAGAAACTTATTTCTAATTTAAAATATAATTGAACTAATCAATTATCTTGGTTTAATTAGAAACTAATTTTTAATAAAATTCCTTTTTTTAATTTCAACTAAACAAATTAGTTTTGATTTTAATTAGAAAACATGTCTAATTTTAATTCAACAAAATAATACAATTAGAAAACTCATTTCTACTTTTGTCGATTTTAGACACTTTTTTCTAAATTGATTTTAACTAAACAAATTAGTTTATTTGTATTAAAACAATAATAATAATTTATAATATTTTATATTAATTAAAAACTAATTTAACTAACTTAATTAGTTTGTGTCAATTAGAAAACGTATTTCTAATTTTTATGTTACATTTATTTTAAAACATATATCCAAAAACCTATTTATTAAGACTTTTGTCTTCTTTAACAATGTAATACATTAATAATAAGACAAAAATCATTGAACTTTACACGTGCCTCTTTGTTGGTAAACCAATGTAACGTTTGAGACAAAACAACACGTGCCTCTCTGTAGAGAAGGAAGAAGAGTCTTCTTCCTCTTCTTCCTGCGTTTTGTTTTTTTTTTGTTCGTTCGTTTTAAAAAAAAAACTATGTTCATCGACAATGCAACAACAACGTGAGTATTTGCCCAGCGGTGTTGTGGTGATGCCAAATTGGTGGCGTCACCAACCCATAATCACATTTTGCCGCTGGTTTTGCCATTGTCTACCGTACCCTTGGACCATAAACTCAAATGTTTATTGGTTATATCAAAGCTACAGTACATGTGTGCGAGGCTTTCATACAAGAAGAGCAAGGAATATACGCAGATGTAATAAACATACACAAACCCACAAAACAAATATCTCCTATCGTGTTCAATAAATACAAGTCCAGTATACGCAGGCAGACGTAATCGTATGAAAAAACAAATTTTGTTTTTAGTTTTTATTTTTCAAACATTGAACACGCAGATGCAAACCTAAGTGCCGCAGACAATTAGGGAGTTCAATCAAACAATTTCTCAGAAACTGTATAGAAAACTTGTTGAATAAGAACAGTATCCATACATTTAACATTAAAAAAAAAACTCTGTTCTGATTCCAGTATTAGAAAATATCAATATAAAACACAATCATATAGATTATATTAAACAAGATTTTTACATATGCATGTTATAAACAAAAAACACATACTTAGTTTATTATTATAGTTCCACCAGTTAAAGAACTTTATCACTAACTTTAATTACACAATGCTTCGTTTATTTTCTCTGTACTCTCTTGATTAAAAAAAAATCAGCAACCATACACACAGATGCATATATATATAACGTTGCGTTTTTTAAAATAACTACTCTTTGTAGTTGTTTCGTGAGTCTAAGGACTATTATACCTTTCATGGGTGTAATAATAATGCATGAATCCGAGTCCAATCCATTAATGGAACTAAGAAGATTTTTTAGCAAAAGAGCATGAGCTTGTAGTGGACGTTGTTAATCTAAGTGTCACATCTTGGTATACACGTGGCTTGAAAACAGAGGTGCGAATAATATTCCAAAAATCCTCACATTGTTTGAGTCTTCCACTATTAGTCTTTGACGTCAAAGTCCTTGCGTGGTAATATGTTGACCGACGTGTTCCGTTCAGACTCACACCCCTCTCCCTGGTCCCTATATATGCAAAGAGCACCTTACCAGAACCATAAAACACCAACACTTTTCGTCTATTACCCTATTTTCTCCATATTGGAATTTCAGTAAAGAGATAGAGCATATCGTTATATATATATATTTTATATATATCTGATGGAAAATCAAAGATATGTGACTCTGCTTCTGATAACACTTATGATTGTAAGTTGCAGGCCAGTGGAAGCAAGAGCAATGGCTACTACTACCAAGATTAATGGCGGCTTACTTACGCGAGAACTTGGATATACCAAATCAAAAGAGCTCGTGACCGAGTCCAAGCCACTAGCACCGTCAGGACCAAACGGAACAGGTATAAATTTAAAGTTCGTTTTTTATTAAATTTTAGTTTAAACGTATAAATTCGTATTTATCTTTTTAAAAAACTTATATAAAATTTCTGTCAAATATATGTTCATATTAAAAGTTACATATACATTTTAAAAATTTAAGAATTATTTAATTTTTTATTTCATGCATTTAAATTTTAAAACAAAAGTTCCCTAAAGTAAGATGCGAAAATTTGGTACCTGAATAAAAGATTACTTATATATTATAAGATATTATTTCATAAAAGGAATAACAAATTAAAGAATTATTTTAATATGTTTATTTAAGCGTTTAATTTTTAAAACACTTTATTTATTAACATTTTATTAATGTGACTCATGCTTTAAAAATGATAAAGGTGTGGGCCACTAGCTCCGAGACAAAGTTAAAGGAATGTCATTTGGATAGATGAAATTTTGGTGGAGCTTACTCTACCAACAAAGGATGTGAAGCTTTATATTTATAGAAATTATGTAACTTTCCATTTTCGTCAAAATATGTTTAAGTATTTTATTGTGGTCACTTATTTAGTTTAAAAAAGTCGTGTGAAATAAAAGGACGACACTTCATTTATATTTGGTCCACATAGGCTTAACAATTAGGCTCAGGCCAACTTGGTCTATTCCTACTTGATATGAAGTCAACATGTTATATACAATTTGACTAGATCTCAGGTCTAATTTTTTTAAAAAAATCGGGCCTCAACTTTAGGCTATCCAGACTTGACCTGACCTAAAGCTCAATATAGCTATAAAGAAAATGACATTATTTTGCCAAAAATGACGTTGTCTTCTATTTTTATTGTTAAAAATAAAAATAAAATCAGGTCGATCTGGATCAAGTCCAACTTTGAGCTATTCAAACCAATCAAGCCTTGGGGTGGACCTGGGTCCTAGTAGAATGCTATCATACTGACGATGACCTTGGGCAAGTTCAGCCCGACCCAACTTGACCCATTATCAACCTTATTTCCACAATTCGATTCAGTCGAATATGACTTGTTACAACTCTATTTGGGAATTTTTACTAACATTTAAGTTAAGAGGTCAATTTTCAGTTAAACATCCGATATAGTTGAGTCAAACTAAGTGTCCAATAAGATGAAATGACCAAAAAGAGAAAGAAACTTGCATTAGTAACAAATGGTACCAACTTCTTAATGATTTGCAGCCATAAATATTTAAATAGTATAATTTCATTAAAAATTTATATTATTATTGCCAGTTCAAAATTGTTTTAAATATAGTTCAGGTTCAATCATCAAACTACTACTACTACTACTACTACTACTACTACTACTACTACTACTACTACTACTACTATTATTATTATTATCATTTAAAAATATAATTTCATCCAAGTCTTCTGAATGTCTACGAGTCTTAAATGCTAACCATAAATAAACATAGGTGAATTGAAGATGATTTTTCACTTCTTCTGTTTTTTTAACTATTATCATTTTTAATAATCTACTGATTAAATATTATATATATATATTAAAATGTCTTAAACACTATCCTAAAATTCAAAATTCAAAACTTAATTATTCAAAGATTCATAAATAAAAATAATAAATTAGGTGAAATTTAATTTGACTCGCTTTAAATTCAACAAATTAATTCAAATTTAAATTTAAACTCAAAATCAATCTCAACATATTTTAACTTAAGTGATTATAACAAATTAATCAAATTTGATGATCCAAAATTAATATATTAAAATCAAATTTAATCAAACTTGAAAAACTATTAAGACCTAATCCCTATTCCGTTTATTGTTTATAGGTTTGACGACAAATTAATTCAAATCGAGTTTATCCACTTGACCCACTTAATATACAACTCTTTGATGTTAAAATTTTCATATTTATATACAGAAAATGATATTGATTTGAGAAGATAAACTAAAACAATTTGAACAATCACAAAAGAAAGTTTATGGAACAAAAAGTAAAAAGATCAGAAAATTTAATTCTAACCTCTGGAGAACGTGATCCTTCTCCTTTTCCAAAACACAGGATGACACAAAGAGGGGAAAGTAGCAGTTTTTAATCCTCATTTTCTTTATTTCTGCATCAAAGAATGTCTGCAAATCCACATCATGGGAAACATCATTTGCCTTGATCCACTACTTATCAAGCCTCAAGAACATTAACAGATTAGCATAAAATGCAACAGAACAATTAAAACTCTCAGAAAAAGCCAGGGGCATTTCATTAAATATCTCAATGTTTTTACTGTTACTTGAGCAAACATAAGAAACCTATCAAAAATCCCCGAAAGAGATCTAATGTCACAGTTGATATCAAAAGCAGAAAATATAATGTGAATTAATCAGAAAAGGTATATCTCAAGGTGAGCCTTTAACTATCAAAGCATCTTTGAACAATCACAAAAGAAAGTTTATGGAACAAAAAGTAAAAAGATCAGAAATTTTAATTCTAACCTCTGGATAACGTGATTCTTCTCCTTTTCCAAAACACTGGATGCCACAGAGAGGGGAAAGTAGCAGTTTTTAATCCTCATTTTCTTTATTTATGCGTCAAAGAATGTCTGCAAATCCACATCATGGGAAACATCATTTGCCTTGACCCACTTGCCTTGACCCACTACTTATCAAGCCTCAAGAACATTAACAGATTAGCATAAAATGCAACAGAACAATTAAAACTCTCAGAAAAAGCCAGGGGCATTTCATTAAATATCTCAATGTTTTTACTGTTACTTGAGCAAACATAAGAAACCTATCAAAAATCCCCGAAAGAGATCTAATGTCACAGTTGATATCAAAAGCAGAAAATATAATGTGAATTAATCAGAAAAGGTATATACTTACTTGCATGATCTCCCAAATTGAAATTGCCCATGGCCTCAGTATGTAATAACCAGATATATCATAGTAATCAATCATCTCGCCATTGACAACCACCTACACAAGTCAGTGAAAAACAAATTGGCACCTAAATATTGCAAAACTTCAATAAATACATCACTTCTCTTTTCAGGATAGTACAAGCATTGCAAGAACAAAGAAAAAAAAAGAACAGCTGAGCCACTCAAACGCGGGCAACAAGTGGAAATGCAGACAGATATGATCAATTACAACTTTCCCTCGATCTACACACCAAAACTCTTCAAAATAGATTAATTTTCCTTTATTCAACTTTCCCCCAAATTTTCAGCACTCAAATGAGAACTAGGGTTTCGAGAGCACTACTGATCAATTCTCCCATTCTAAACCCAGCCAAACACATAGGAACAGAGAAATTGAAGAGAAATTACAATACCTTAGGAAGAGAGCAACCGCATAAGAAGTAATCAAAACCCTTTCAGACATGCTCCATGAGCAAAGAACTTGCAAAGAACCCTGGAGAAGTCCACAACATATGATTAGAAAGAAAATTCAAGAAGTCTCTAGGCTTTGGGAACATATGAATATCAAAATTGTTAACCCAAGCATATGCGATTAAAGAA
>JAOQMR010000213.1:1328362-1353723 GCA_027563865.1 Erythroxylum pelleterianum
TTTATTATTAAGATTTTTGAAAGCATGGTTGATGTAAACAGTAAACTAGTAAAGTATACAGTACAACTATATAATATGGACTATTTTAAAAATTTTAGGGGTTATTTCATAAATTTTAAAAAATTTCTGAAACGGTACCCGGTACCAACCGATATCGGTACAGTTCCGTTTCAAAACTCAATCCGATACCGAGCCCGGTCCTTTTGAGTCTTGATATTTTGAGTGAGTTATTGTTTTAGTTTTACTTATTAAAATAATATCATTAAATCAACCGACCTTTTTGACCTAAACTTCATCAGTTTTAGTCTTTGTCGTCAAAGTCCTTGCGCGGAAATGTTGACCGATGAAGTTTCGTAGAAACTCACACCCCTCTCCCTGGTCTCTATATATGCAAAGAGCACCTTACCACAACCATAAAGCACATCACTTTTCTTCTATTAACCTACTTTCTCCACATTGGAATTTCAGTCCAGAGATAAGAGCATATTGCTATATACATTTATATAGATCTGATGGAAAATCAAAGATATGTGACTCTGCTTCTGATAATACTCATGATTGTAAGTTGCAGGTCAGTGGAAGCAGGAGCAATGGCTACTACAACGAAGATTAATGGCGGCTTACTTACGCGAGAACTTGGATATACCAAATCAAAAGAGTTGACTGTGTCCAAGCCAAGAGGACCATCAGGACCAAACGGAAGAAGTATAAATTCGAACTTAAAACTTTTTCACAAGAAAATTTGAATTGGTCCTAATTGATAATCAATACTTTGGACAAAGTATCCAATATAAGGACAGACCGACAGAGACATGTCAAGTCGGTAAAAGAAAATTCAAAGTTTGTTTTTTTTTTATTAAATTTTAGTTTAAACTTATAAATTCGTATTTACCTTTTCAAAAAGCTTATATACAATTTTAATAATATAAATTTTCTTTTTCAAATATATGTTCATATTAAAAGCTATATATACATTTTAAAATTTTAAGAATTATTTAATTTTTTATTTCATGCATTTAAATTTATAAACAAAAGATCTTTAAAGTAAGATATGAAAGTTTGGTACTTAGGAAGAGAGTACGTATATATATATTATAAGATATTATTTCATAAAAGGAATAACGAATTAAAGTATTATTTTAATATGTTTATTTAAGTGTTTAATTTTAAAACTTTTTAATTTTTAAAACATTACATTTATTAACATTTTATTAATGTGACTCATGGTTAAAAATGATAAAGGACCGAATAACGGCCAGTCCAAGACAAAGCTAAAGGAATGTCATTTGGATCGATGGAATTTTGGTGGAGCCGACTCTATCTTTAAGAAGGACCGATTTTACTACCAACAAAGGATGTGAAGCTTTATTTTTATAGAAATTATGTAACTTTTCATTTTCGTCAGAATATGTAGTGACTTATATACACCCATGAAGGGTATAATAGTCAGTATTCTTGAAATAACTACAAAATGTAGTTATACGAAGAATGAAATGTTATATATATATGCATCTATGTGTATGTTTGTGGTTGTTCTTCATCTATCGAGTGTACAGAAAAACAAAAGAAGATTTACGCAATTAAAGTTGGTGACAAACGTTCTTTAACCGGTGAAACTACAACATTAATCCAAGTGTGTGATTTGCCAGGGTACTTATCTGAAGGTACCAAAGAGAGTTTATAGACTCTTTGCAAGTGTTGTGAAAACACTCATACTCTTGTAACCTTACTCAATTCTTCATACTAGTTGAAACCACAAAGTTTGGGATCTTTGGATGTAGATAGTATTAAAGCTATTGAATTAAGTAACAAATCAGTGTCCTTACTTTTCAGCAATCTTTAATTTCTGCAAGATTAACAAATTCTTTATCAATCTTTATTGTGAAAGACAGCAGTACAACACAATTCTTTATCAATCTTTATTGTGAAAGACAACAGTACAACACAAAGAACTTAACATAAGTGGTATCAGAGCGATTCGAAACCTCCTGGGCATTTCTTGGCTACTTAAAGCATCAAAGTTCATCAAAAATTTCAGTAAGTAAATACCATCTTTTATTTCTTTAGACTATAGTAAGAATGGTAGGAAAAGAAATAGATGTCTTCACTAGTAAGGAAGACTTCACCATCTGGAAACTTCAGATGCAAGTCCTTCTTGAGTCTTAAGATGCAAAGACTTGCACACTGCAAGTTAATGTTTCACTTATCACCAACTGTGATATGAAAAGTGCAGAATTATAACACTGCACAGAAGCTGTGGCTTAAACTTGATGAAATATATGTAAAAAGATGTCTTCCTAACAAGATGACTCTTCTGCATAATCTTGTTAACTACAAGATGAACGCATTTGTCTCCCTAGATGACAACCTAGACTATTTCTTTAAGTTAGTACAAGACTTACAAGCTACAAATAAAAGGATCTCGAGCATCAAGCTATAGTTTTTCTAAAGGCCCTACTTTCTGAATTCAATGCATTCAAGAAGGTAATTAAGCATACTAGTAGAGAATCCCTAACTATCAAGAGGGTATTAGACTCACTATTGGAAGAAATAGTGGATATTAATCCATTCAAGAAAGAGACAGAAGTGATGTTTGTAGAAAACAATCATGACAAGAAGTCACAGAAGAAGAATAGCAAGAAAGGGAAATGGCAGAAGGGAAGTGGAAAGGATAAGCACACCAAAGAAGGTGAGGAAAAGAAGAAAAAGGGAAAAGGAAAGAAGTGTTTTTACTATGATAAGGAGGGACATTTTGCAAGGGATAAAGTTGCACAAAGTGGAGATCCAGGAAATGTGGAGAAACCAGAAGAATCAAGTGGTGATGAGATTCTAGCAGTCACTGAAGAAAGTGAAGACCTAAGTAGAGAATGGATCTTCGGCTCAGGTTGTACTCTGCATGTGATTCCTAATAGAAACTGGTTCACTACATTCAAACCAGTCACTGCAAAGGTAAAAATGACAGATTATGGGCATCAAAGGATAGAAGGAATTGAGAATATGTCTATCAACATGTTTGATGGGAAGAAAAGAATCCTTTCTAATGTCAGATTTGTGCCTGGAGTAAGGAGGAATCTGATTTCTGAAAGCATGTTTGATAAGCAAGGTTTTCAGATCATATCAAAAGATGGACTCAAAGAAACCCTAAAGGATGGTAGAGTCATTATCAAAGGAGTTAAGAGAGGTGGGTTGTACTATGTTATTGGCCCTATTGAAGTCAATCAAGTCACTAGAATGGAAATCTTGAATCACCAAGCAATGACATTTAAGGTTGGGCCATGCAGGGAACAAAAGTTTGTTCCACCTCTCTAAACAAGGATTAATTGCTAAACAGAACCTAAAGAAGTTGGAGTTCTGTGAATCATGTGTGCTAGGAAAGCATCACAGACCCAGTTTTCAAAAAGGAGCATAGAGGACCATAGAGATCATGGAATATGCTCACGTCGATCTCTAGGGGCCAGCTCAAGTATCAACTGCAAGAGGGAACTTATATTTTATGTCTATCATAGATGAGAAATTAAGAAAATGTTGTGTATATCTAACGAGGAGAATGAAGCTTTAGAAAACTTCATAAAATGGCATACACTTATGCAAAATTAGACTGGAAAGAAGCTAAGATGCCTAAGGACTGACAATGGATTGGAGTACTACAATAAGGAATTTGAAGACTATTGCAGTAAGAAAGACATCTTAAGGCATAATACAGTGAGAGCTACACCTCAGCAGAATGATGTAGCTGAGAGACTCAATAGGACACTTCTGGAAAAGACCAGGTATATGCCACTCTCATCAGGTTGCTCACATTCACTCTAGAGAGAGGCTATTAAGACAGCAACCTATTTAGTTAATAGGCTTCCAACTTTTGCAAATGATTATAAGACTCCATAAGAAGTGTGGAATGGTATGAAACCTAACTAACGCATCTAAGGACTTCAGATGTGTTGCTTATGCATATCAGAAGGAAGGAAAGCTGGAACCTAGAGCAATTAAGGGAGTATTCCTAAGTTTTCTAGAGGGAGTTAAAGGTTATAAGATCTTACCACTCCAAAAGGGAGGCTATAAAACTATTATAAGCAGAGATGTAATCTTTAAGAAAGATAAATTCCCTCTGCTGAATAAGAACTTCTCAAATTCAAACCTCCAAAAGGAAGTTCAGGAGCAATTAGGATCACTAAACAACTCAGTTTCATCCTATATGCCACCAGAAACTGAAGAAGATGGCATCCATCAACCTCTTGATGTAGAACCTAGGCAAGGAACTATACATCATAAATAAAGGATAGAAGAAACTGAAGGTGAGGGTGAGCAAGAAGACCCACACACAACTACAGATGATCCTTAAGGAAATCTACAAGACTACCAACTTACAAAAGATGGGCAACCAAGATGGAGAATTCCTAATAAGAGGTGCATTGACTCAAACTTGGTTGAATTTGCATGCCTTGGGGCTAAATCCATAGAATATAAGGTTCCTGAAACCTATAAAGAAGCCATGAGGAGCAATGATGCCAAACAGTGGCAGATAGCTTGTGAAAAGGAATATTCCTCTCTAATGAAGAATATGACTTGGACTTTAATGCTTAGACCTCCTAAAGTCAAGCTAATTGAGAACAAATGGTTGTTTAAGCTAAAACAAGGAGTGACAGAAGCAAAACCTAGGATATACAACACTAGGCTTATAGCTAAGGGGTATAGACAGAAAGATGGAATTGACTACAAAGAGATATTCTCACTAGTAGTCAAGTTCAAAACCATTAGGCTTATTCTAGTTCTAGCTACTATATATGACTGGGAAATCCATCAAATGGATGTCAAAACAGCTTTCCTATATGGAAAGTTGGAGGAAACAATATATATGAAGCAACCGGTCGGATTTGAGGACAGGAATAAGCTAGATCATGTTTGTCTACTTAAGAAATCCCTATATGGGCTTAAACAAGCACCTAGGCAATGAAACAAGAAGTTTCATGAGGTTACTGCTAGTATGACTTCATTAGAAGCTCATATGATTACTGCCTATACTTTAAGGATTTAGGAATGACTAAAGTAGTCTTCATATTGGTCTATGTGGATGACCTAATAATAATAGGAAAAGACTTGAATAGAATTCAAAAGATAAAGTCTGATCTGTGTGATCATTTTGAGATGAAAGACCTAGGAGAAGCTCAAAAACTTCTAAGAATGCATATAATCAGAAAGAGGAGGGAAGGAAAACTATGGCTTGCTCAAAAGAACTATATCAGAAAGGTATTAGCCCATTTCAATATAGAACAAGCTAAACCTAGTTCTGTTCCCTTTAGATCTCACCTACAGATGGTGTCTAGTAAGAGTCCTAAGACTGAGGATGAAAAGAGAGCAATGGCTAACTATCTCTATGATGTTGGTGTTGGAAGTATTATGTACACTATGTTATGTACAAGGCTTGACCTAGCCTATGCCATCAGTATACTAAGTAAATTCATGGCTAATCCAGGTTTAGAACACTGGTAAGGGCTAAAAGGGGTTCTCAGATACCTAGCTGGAACCATTAACTACGGATTATGCTTTTCAAAAGATGAACTAATTAAATGCAATTATCTGTCATTATGTGGTTATGTTGATGCACATTATGCAACAAACAAAGATTCAAGAAAATCAATTTCTGCATACTACTTCACATTATCAGGAAACACAATCAGTTGGAAAGCACAACAGCAATCAGTAGTGAGTTTATCAACCATAGAGGCAGAATATTATGCAATTACTAAAGGTGTAAAGGAGCTAATATGGCTATCAGGCACATTGAAAGAAATCAACATTGATATCACAAAAACAATAATATACACGGACAACCAGAGTGCACTCTACCTCAGTAAAGATCCCGTCTTGCATGAGAGATCAAAGCATATAGATGTCAGACTTCATTTCGTCAAAGACCGAATCGTGAAAGGGTTCTTCAACCTAGAGAAAATCATAGGGGAACAAAACCCATCAGATTTTGGGACAAAGGTAGTAACACAAAAAGAAATTCACTTTTTGTAGGGTTTACTTACAGATAAGTGAAGCCCCATGAAATCCAAGGCTATTCCATAAGATCTCGCAAGTTTGGTGAAACTAGGGTTTTTTCGAATTTTTAAAACAATCACAGAACAATGGACTTCGTGAGTGTTAATGAAGAAGGAGGGAATAAATGTGAAGATATTCAAAAATTCTTTATTAACCCTCAAGGAAGACACAAAATCAATAGAAAGAAGAGTTGAATATTTGTGAATGTGTGTGAAGGGTATATGTCTGAATCTCACAAAGAAGAAAGAAGGAGAAGCTTTCGAATTTGAGAGCAGAAGCATAAACTTAAGTCATTAGAAAAACCATGTCATATAACAACTGAGAAGGAAAACATCAGAATATAAGTAAAACGTATAGCATCATAAGTATATGTTAATTGGTCATATGAGGGACACGTGAATCTCAGTTGTTATTCAAAGCACAACCGAAAGCCAAGCATTCAACTCCTATATAAGATAGACCCAAGCATTAGTCATACAGACAGAATACACACACTATACATCGTTCTTATTACATTGTAAACAACATTTTGAGAGTGTAAGAATCAGAGAGAAAGATTAGAGAGTTGCTAGGGTATTTATCTGAGGGTACCAAAGAAAGTTTATAGACTCTTTGCAAGTGTTGTGGAAACACTGATACTCTTGTAACCTTACTTAATTCTTCATGCTAGTTGAAACCACAAAGTGTAGATCCTTGGATGTAGATAGCATTAAAGCTATTGAACCAAGTAAAAAACAAATGTCCTTACTTTTCTGCAATCTTTGATTTCTGCAAGATTAACAAATTATCTATTAGTCTTTATTGTGAAAGACTGCGTACAACACAAAGAACTTAACAAAATTAGACATTAAAATAAAAAATCCTATTTTAATTGCTCGATATAAAAACTATGGATTTTTATAGTTGTCTTCTAAGTTTTGGATAGTTAATCTATTTGTCAAAGCCCAAAGTATTAATTTAATATTCACCCAAACTGCGAGTTCATCGTTATAAATAGATGCATATGCTTAAATTGTACTTTTTAAATTAAGAGGTATTTTTATAAAGTTACTTCATTTTAAATAACTAAAAATAAATGAAGCCTTTTTATAGGGGTTTTTCCTTTACTTACCATTAAATACCTTCATTGCATAAACTTTGCTCTTGGAGATATCTCAATTTCATCTTTACTTATGAACAAACTCATCATATACATTGTTGTTAGAGAGCACAACGACACTAATTAAAAGAGATGAAATTGGGAGGCTGCGGTAAAACAAAAAGGAAAAGGGGAAGTTTGTTGAGTGAGCCAAATATCATATAGGAATGAACTACACAAACTACACTTTTATTCAACAAAATATGCCTTTTATATGCAATTACATCAACAAAAAGACCAAGATAAAAGGACCACGTCTAGGGATAGCAATCGATAGGGTTTGGTTCAGGTATTACTCAACCCATCTCTATATCCATATTTTATGACTCAATCCATATCCATATCTATATCTATCTGTTTTTACAATTTACTACCCATATCCAAATCCATTGGATTGTTCGGATTTTTAGATATCCATCGGATTGTATAGCACATAAAAATATAACTTCTAAATAGAAAATATAAAGAGTAGATTTTTGGGAACGCTCCAAATCAAAATTACTTTAATAATAATAAGTTAATATTTTGATTTGCATGTCTTAAAAAAACCATAAAATTGGAATAATAAAAATTATAATGTCTAGTGCAAAGACAATATATATTTTTCACAATAAAGAATTGGAACAAAGACTGAAATATTCAAAGCTTCAAATCATCTTTGCATGAACTCCACAACATTCAAAACTCCATCTCCATATCATTTGTATTATTATCATCGTATAAGAAAATAAAATATGATAAAAAAGGTGAGGAATGCGGTGTAAAGTGGGAATTTTAAAGCTGCTTCTTCTCAGAAAATATTAATATTTTTTATTATATTTAATCATAAATATTCAAGAAAAAACAGAAAATAGAGTTGATAAAAAATAGGTAGGATATGGGTATCCATCGGTTCGGGTTATCACTAGACCCATATCCACATCAATTTTTCAACATCCATTTAAAATCTAATTTTTAGCCTCCATGTCCATTTTTTCAGGTCAGGTAGTGCATATATTAATCGAATTGAAAACTCACTGTCATCCCTAACCACATGTCATGATTAACTAACTCCTAGTTTGACTCTAACTAAAAATAAATGCCACTGAAGACGAGGACAAAACAAAACAGTAACTTAAAAATATCTAACACCCTCCCTTAAACTGAAATTACTTTCAGTTTAACATTAAACTGAACTCTTCATATTGCACACCCCATGAGCAGTTCTCAGTTTTGTGAATGCAACAACTTTGAGGGACTTGATAAAGATGTCTGCAACTTGGTCTTCACTTTTGCAATTAACAACATCAATTATTTCTTCCTTTGTGAGATCTCTTAGGAAGTGAAACTTGACATCGATGTGTTTACTCCTTTTATGAAAGACTGGATTTTTTGAGAGTTTGACTGTAGAGTTATTGTCACAATAAAGTAGAGTGGGACCTTATTGTTAAAAATGAAGCTCACCAAGAATATTTCTCATCCATATTGCTTGGCAAGCACAAGAGGTTGCTGCTACAAACTCAACTTCGATGGTTGACAAGGTGACAATTTGCTGCTTCTTGGACTACCATGATACAACTCCTGACCCCAGCAGAAATACAAATCCAATTGTACTTTTCCTATCATCTGGATAACCGGTAAAATCATTGTCTGAAAAACTAATTAAATTTGTCTGCTCCCCTTTCTTGTAGAAGATTCCAAAGTCAACAGTGCCTTTCAAGTACCTAAGAATTCTTTTGGCAGCCAACAAATGCTCCTCTTTTGGTTGCTCCATGTATCTACTGATAAGGCTAACAACATACATAATGTCCGATCTGGTGGTTGTTAAGTACATCAGACTCCCCATAATTTGTTTGTAATGGGTGCTATCGATCTTCTTTCCTGTTGGATCTTTCTCAAGCTTCAGCCCCATCTCTGGAGGAGTGTTGGTAGCATTGCAGTCCCCCATGCCAAATCTATCTAAAATTTCAAGGGCATATTTCTTTTGTGAAATGAAAATCTCAGCAACAAGTTGTTTAACTTCTATGCCCAAGAAATAATGCATTAACCCAAGATCATATATATCAAATTCCTTCATCATGGACTCCTTAAATTTTTCAAGCGTTCCTACATCATTCCCAGTAAAAATTAGATCGTCCACATATAAGCATACAAGAACAATGTTACCACCATTAGATTCTACATAAAGAGTATAAAGAGTATGCTCATAAGGACATTTCTTAAAGCCAGCCTTCATGAAATAGGAATCTATACGGCTATACCAAGCTCACGGGGCTTGTTTTAGCCCGTATAATGCCTTTCTTAAACTATACACCATATGCTCACATCCATGTTTCACATATCTAGGAGGTTGATCGATAAATACTTGTTCTTGTAGGTCCCCATAAAGAAATGCTAATTTTACATCCATCTGAAAATTTGCCAGGAGCTTTGTGCTGCTAGTGCCACCACTAAATGGATTGTATCAAGTCTGGCCACTAGTACAAAAACTTCCTTGTAATCCACTCCAAACTGCTGCTTGTATCCCTTAACAACCAATCGCGCCTTGTATTTGTCAATATCACCATTTTCTTTCATTTTTTTTCTTGTAAATCCATTTCACCCCAATCGTCTTTTGTCCTCTAAGTAGATCAACTAGTTACCATGTATTGTTTCATTCAATGGTAGTGGTTTGCGTCCGCTCTAAGCCTCTTCTAGTGTGATGTTTTGAGCAACATATGTCAGACTTCTATTCAAAACATGAATGCTCCATTGTACTGCTTCGAGCCATAAATTCTTCTGAACATTGCTTCTCTTTAAGAGAGTCTGCACCACATTCAAGATAGTATGATTTTTCCTTTCGCTGATACCATTTTGTTGAGGAGAATAGGCTACTGTAAGTTGTCTTTTAATCCCATGCAATTCACAAAAATCTACAAACTCTTATGAGTTATACTCTCCACCCCAGTCACTGCGTAGAATCTTTATTAAACTGTTAGTTTAACAATGGCCTTGAAGCTTTTAAAGGCTGCAAAGCTTCATATTTGTCCTGTAAGAAGTAAACCCATGTTTTCCGACTAAAGTCATCAATGAACGTCACGAAATAATGTTTACCTCTATTGGATTTTGGATTAATGGGACCACACAGTTCAGAATGGACCAGTTCTAGTTGTTGTTTGCCTCTTCGAGATCCTCTAGTTTGAAAGTTGTTATGAGGTTGCTTGCTAATAACACAATCTTCACAGATTTCTGCAGGAGAATTAAATTTGGGAAGTTCATCCACCATCTCCATCTGTTGCAGAGTTTTTAGTCCTCAAAAATTCAGATGTCCATACCGATAATGCCACAACCATGCTAGGTTAGACACTTTTGCAGTAAAGCAACTAGGACCAACTTTTTGGAGATGCAACGGAAACATTCTATTTTCGGTCATATTGACTTTAGCAATCAAACCCAATTTGTCATCTTAGATTCTGCATACTCCATTTTTAATGAAAATTTCATAGTCCTTCTCTTGCTGTTGGCCAATACTTAAAAAATTGGTCTTCAAATATGGAACAAAAAGGACATTGGAGATTATTTGAGGAGGGTTTCCTTTAGTTTGAATAGTTACCTTCCCTTTTCCCATAACCGAGACTTTAAAGTAGTCACCAAACTTCACCATATCTTGATAGCATTCATTAAGAGTGGAGAAAGACATCTTATCTCTGCTCTATGGTTGCTGCAACCAATGTCAAGATACCACAGATTCTTATTTGTTTCTTGTTTCACATGGCAGATCATTAACAAGGATATCTCCTCCTCCTTTTCATTTGCTTCTGCAAAATTAGACTTTTCTCCAAGTTTCTTATTTAAATTTGTGTGGCATTTAGAACGGTAATGACCATACCCATGGCACCGAAAGCATTCAATATTAGTTTTATCTTTGCCTGCAGACTTGTGTTTTTTTTTGTCTTTTTTGTCATTTGAACGATGGCCTCAATCATTTCTCCATGGACTCCCTTCATCGACTTTGTCATTGGAAACTCTACCCTTCCACTTGCTTCTATCATCATTGGTAGTTACTTGCAATGCTTGCTCCTCAGTATCTTGCTAGATTAATTTTTGCTCATGAATCAACAAGGAATTTTACAGCTCATCAATGGAGAGAGTGTCAAGATCCTTTGATTCTTCAATGGAGTAAATAATGAAGTTATATTTTGGCACCATAGATCGAAAGATCTTTTCAACAATAGCAATATCCTCTAGCTTGTCCCCATAAATCTGCATCTTGTTTGCGATTGCCATCGTTCTTGAAAAGTAGTCTGTAACAGAGTCACCAGACTTCATGCGCAAAGTCTCGAATTCACCAAGGAGATTTTGAAGCAGTGCCCGCTTTGCCCTTACACTTCCTTGATACTTATTCTTCATGGAGTCCCAAATCTGCTTTGAGGTGTCTTTCTGAAGAATTGTTTCCAAGACTGTGTGATCAATGGCTTGGAAAAGATAATTTTTTGCCTTCAGGTCCTTTAACTTCATTATTTCAATCTCTGCATTTGACACTACTGTGCCTGCTACTGGTTTCGGTATGCCATCAGAAACAACTTGCCAATACGCACAAAGTTTCTAGAAGCCATAAGCTTTCACGTTGCTACTACCAGTTGTCTCTCCCTCACGAGTTTCCCTCACAGGTGTTTGGCTTTGATACCACTGTTGAGTAAGCTAAATATCATATAGGAATGAACTGCACGAGCTACACTTTTATTCAGCAAAATGGTGCCTTTTATAGCCCATTACATCAATAGAAAGACCAAGATAAAAGGTCCACAGCTCATGATTAACTAACTCCTAGTTTGACTCTAACTGAAAACAAATGCCACTGAAGACTAGGACAAAATCAGTAACTTAAAAATATCTAACAAAGTTTTGATTTTATCGGTCAAAAATTGTAATATCTTTTGTTCTTCTTATATACTTTTTAGGGGCTTTATTATATTATTATTCAGTATTATTGGGGATATATTGATACTTGTTAGTCCTTAAATTGTTAGGAGGATTAAATATTGATTTACTTCTTTTTTCAAAATAGTGCAGATTATTGTCCATCAATGATATAAATAATAAAAAAACAATATTTATAGTTATTTTTCATCAATTACTCATTAATCATATAACTTAGTAAATCAAACTGAAAAATTAACTAGTTCAAAATTCTTACAGTTGAACCAATCAATCCGGTTGAATTTCTTAATTATTATAAATATCACTTAAGTACATATCTCTAAACTCATCCGATAAAAAGAAAACTAAAATAAAAATATTTAGAAATGAAATTTTTGTCTAACCCAACCCAAAATTAATAGGTTGAGTTTAAGTTAATTAGACTTCAAGATTGGACTCAATCAAGATGTGTAATTCACTTTTTAAAACAATGTTGTTTAAATTTAATATTTTAAATGATGAGTTTAGAAAGTTCATTGCCTCAATGAGGTCTTATTAGAAAATAAAATTAAAACGATATTTCTTTTACCGATCCAAATAGACTCAAACTACGTAACTTGAAAACCTTTTTCATGTTAAAGGTTAAAATTGAGGCTCGAACTCATACCCACATAAGGCACAAAGTGAGCCTCTATTAACTGAACTGAAGATGATATTCTTATTTATTGTGCGTTGAAATTATATTTCTATAAACGTTCAAACATGAATCAGGTTATCAATTTTTATCCACATAATTATTATGTCTATATTTTGGATTGTGAATATAATTTTGCATAATATATTTTAGTGATTAATTACTAGGGATATGTCATAGAAATCCTAATTATATAAAATTATATATTTACGCACTTAATCATATAAAGAGCTGAGGCATTTAATTGTATCTAATTATTTTAGTATAATAAATTTTATCACACAAGAATTTTTATTATATTTGAATGATTAATTACCATAAAATATTATATTATTTTTCCTAATTTTCTCACAAGTATGAGGAATTGGAATATAATTGATAGTTTTATTATAAAGTTTAACATAAATCTGTTTGAATTAAAAACTTAGCCGCAAGTAATTTTTATGTCATTTGTTTTATGTCTTTTAAGAAATGGTTATATGGTACCTAGACCCAACCAGACCTAAAGTCCAATAAATATTTTAAAAAAATGACATTGTTGTGTGAAAAATAACGTTGTCTTCTATTTTTATTGTTAAAAATAAAAATAAAATAGGTTGAGCTAAGTCAAGTCCGACTTCCAGCTATTTAGACCAATCAAACCTCAAGTTGAACCTGAGTTCTAGTAGAAGCTATCATATTGAGCTTGGGCTTGGGCAAGCTCAGCCCAACCCAACCCGACTATTACCAACCCTATTTCCAGAGTCTAATTCACTCGAATATGACTTGTTACAACTCCTATTTGCGCATTTAAGTTAAAGGATCAATTTTCAGTTAAACTTCTTATATATTTGTCTCAAACTAAACGTCTGATATGGAAATAACCAAAAAGAAAAAGAAACTTGCATTAGTGACAAACGTACCAACTTACTGATTTGCACCCATGAATATTTAAATAGTATAATTTCATTAAAAACTTTATATTCATATTGGCAGTTCAATAATTGTTTTACATATAGTTTGGGTTCAATTATAAAAATAGTGATTAAATGTGTCTTAAACTTAGGGTAGTTCCTAGTATTTTATAAGCCCTGAGTAGAGTAAAAAAAAAAGGGTCCTTATTTTTGTCTATTTTAGGCTCTTATAAAGAATTAAAAAAAACAAAATATGAGTCTTTTGTTGTTCTTTATAAAATTAAGGGTAGGGCCTATTTTACTTCATTTTAGTTTATATGAAAATAAAAATGGATCATATTTTACTTCATTTTATTTTTTATAAGAGTAAAAATGAGTCTTATTTTACTATTTATGAAGATGGGCCCTAGGCAGATGCCCAGGCTAACGTTGCCCAGAGCCAGCTCTGCTTAAACTATTATCATTTTTTAATTGTTTTTAAAGTAATATCGTTTGTAATTTATATTTCAAATAAATTAAATATGTCTTAAACATTATTCTAAAAATCAAAAATCAAAACTTAAACATTTGAAGATTCATAAATAAAAATAATAAATTAGACCGAATTCAATTTGGCCCAATTTAACGTTAACAAGTAAATTTAAATTTAAACTCAAACTTAAAATCAAAATCAAAATCAAGCTTAACGGATTTTTACTTAATGAACTATAATAAATTAACTAAATCTAATGATTCAGAATTAATATAGTAAAATCAAATTTAATCAAACTTGAAAAAAAAAAAGGAACTAATCCGTTTCTTGTATATCATTTATTGGTTTGACAATAGATTAAGTTGAATTGAGTTCATCTTCAATTCTACTTGACCTTCTTAATAGTCAGCTGGAGATTAGTTTAAAGTTTGATTGAGTTATTGTTTTAGTTTTACTTCTTAAAATACTATCATTAAATCAACCGACCTTTTAGACCTAAACTGAACTCGTTCACTTCAGACTAAACCTAATTTAATTTGCCAAAATGCATACCTAACCTAAGACTAGAAAATTGCAGATTGGATCAAATAATGCAAGAATCCGAGTCCAATCCAATAATGGAACTAAGAAGATTTTTGAACAAAAGAACATGAGCTTGTAGTGGACGTTGTTAATCTAATTGTCACATCTTGGTATACACGTGGGTTGAAAACAGAGGTGCGAATAATATTCCAAAAATCCTCACATTGTTTTAGTCTTTGACGTGAAAGCCCTTGCGTGTAAATATGTTGACTGATGAAGTTTCCAAGGACCTTATCCACAAACTTTGCAATAAATAGATAGGTTTTGTGGATGATATTATTTGGCACTGGGTAAACGGTTAAGATGATTTCCTTCCAGAGACTCACACCCTTCTCCCTGGTCTCCATATAAGCAAAGAGCACCTTACCAGAGCCATAAAACACAACACCTTTCTTCTATTACTCTACTTTCTCCGTATTGGAATTTCAGTCCAGAGACACAGCATATCGCTATATATATATTTTATATATATCTGATGGAAAATCAAAGATATGTGTCTCTGCTTCTGATAATCCTCATGATTGCAAGTTGCAGGTCAGCGGAAGCAAGAGCAATGGCTACTACTACCAAGATTAATGGCGGCTTACCTACGCGAGAACGTGGATATACCAAATCAAAAGAGTTCGTGACCGAGTCCAAGCCACTAGGACCGTCAGGACCAAACGGAACAGGTATAAATTCGAACTTGAAACTTTTTCACAAGAAAATTTATTGGTTTGATAAATACTTTGGACAAAGTATCCAAAATAAGGAACAGACATCTCAAGTCGGTAAAAGAAAATTCAAAGTTTGTTTTTTATTAAATTTTACGTATATATTCGTATTTATCTTTTTAAAAAACTTATATCAAATTTGAATAATATAAAATTTCTTTTCCAAATATATGTTCATTTTAAAATTTATATATACATTTTAAAATTTTAAGAATTATTTAATTTTTTATTTCATGCATTTAAATTTTAAAACAAAAGATCTCTAAACTAAGATACGAAAGTTTGGTACCCAGATACCAGAATACGTATATATTATAAGATATTATTTTTTAAAAGGATTAACGAATTAAAGTATCATTTTAATATGTTTATTTAAGTGTTTAATTTTTAAAACATTATATTTATTAACATTTTATTAATGTGACTCATGGTTAAAAATAATAAAGGACCAAAATCACCGCATCCCGGCTAGTAGCTCCAAGACAAAGCTAAAGCAATGTCATTTGGGTCGATGGAATATCGGTGGAGTCAACTTTAAGATGGACCGATTTTACTACCAACAAAAGGTGCGAAGCTTTATATTTAAAAAAATTATGTAACTTTTTTTTTGGTAATTGATTATGTACCTTTTCATTTTAAAGAAATTATGTAACTTTTCATTTTTGTCAAATATATATTTGAGTATTTCATTGCCTATTTAATGTGAAAAAGTTGTGTGAAAAAAAAGACTACACTTTATTTATATAACTAATAATCTTTACGTGATCCATCAGACATATAATTAAAATGTTAACAAAAACTAAAATTTTAAAATAAATTATCTTATTTTTAAATCAGACATTAAAATAAAAAATTCTTATTTTAATTGCCCGGTATAAAAACTATGGATTTTTATATTTGTTTTCTAAGTTTTGATGGTTAATCTATTTGTCAAAGCCCAAAATATTAATGTGATATTCACCCAAACTTTGCTCTTTCATCGTTATAAATCTATACATATGCTTAAATTATAGTTTTTAAATTAAGAGGCATTTTTATAAATTTAATTCATTTTAAATCACTAAACATAAATGAAGCCTTTTTAGAAGGGTTTTTCCTTTACTTACCATTAAATACCTCAGTTGCATAAACTTTGCTCTTGGAGATATCTCAATTTCATCTTTACTTGTAAGCAAACTCAACATATACATTGCACCCATTAAAAGAACAAAAAGAAAAAGGGGAATTTTGATTTTATCAGTCAGAAATTGTATTCCCTTTTGTTCTTCTAAGATACTTTTCAGGAGCCTTTATTATATTATTATTCAGTATTATTGGTGATATTTTCATACTTATTATTCAGTATTACTGTCCATCAATGTTATAAATAATAAAAAAATACAATTTTTTTCACCAATTACTTGTTAGTCATATAATTAGTAAATTGAACGGAATGATTAACGGAATAATTGACCTTTTCAAAATTTTTACAATTGAACTAATCAAACTACTTATGTTTTTTAATTATTAGTAATATCAATTAAGTACGTATCTAATTTTCAAAAAAAAGTACGTATCTATAAACTTATAAGATAAAAAGAATATCAAAATAGAAATATTTAAAAATAAAATTTTGGTCTAACTGGATCTAAAATTAATAGGTTGTTTAAGTTGATTAGGGACTTAATCATGATATGCGATTCACTTTTTCAAATGATGTCGTTTAAATTTATTTTTTTAAATGATGAGTTTAAAAGGTTCAATGCCATATTCTAGGTAGTTTTAATATCTACAAACGGTCCATCGTTATGTAATTAATGAATATAAATGTTTTGTTTTTGTGGTAAAAAATTAACATGCTTAATGGGAGAACATTAATATATATGTTCTTTCTTTTAGATTTTTGGGGTCCCTAAACTTCTCATCCATTTTAGAACTAAGATTTTAGAAGAATTCTAAAAATGCAGACTTTTGAAGTAAAAACATCAATGGCGTAAGTGTTTTGATTTCTTCCACATTTAGTTTATTTGTTATTTTAACGTACATTATTGTTAAATATATGTTAAATTGACTTATATTTAGTATCTATTTAGTATCAGAGCACAGTAACTTCTCTCTTGTTTTAATTTTTAAAATATTTTGAATTTTGGAAAAAAAATCATATTCAAAAATTCATCTTAAATTGTTTTTGAAAGTGTTTCTTCCGTTTGAAGATTTTTAAGTGTTTTGAAGTATTTGTACATTTAAAAAAATCAATTTTATGGTATTTTAATGATTTGGTTTAGTTTGGTATATGGTGGGTTATAAATAATGACCCTGTTAAAGGTTGAAGAAGACCCTTTCACCAAATGACGTAGTTTTGAATGTTGATTTAAAGCAAATTCCGATGCAGTGACTCAAACCCACACCCACATAGGGTACGTAATGAGCCTCAGTAATATGAATTGGAGATGATATTTTTATTTATTATGCGTTGAAATTATATTTGTATAAATGTTCAACAAAAATTAGGTTATCAATTTTTATCCACATAATTATTATGTATATAATTTGGATTGTGAATATAATTTTGTATAACATGTTTTAATGATTAATTATTAGGGCTCAACTATAGCAACCCTAATTATATAAAATTATATATTTATATACCTGATCATATAAAGAGTTTAGGCATTTAATTTTATTTAATTATTTTAATATAATAAATTTTATCGCACAAGAATTCTTATTATATTTGAATGATTAATTAAAATAAAAATCAAATTATTTTTCCTAATTTCCCACAAGTATTAGGAGTTGTAATATAATTGATAATTTTATTATAAAGTTTAACATAGATAAAATCTTCTAGTTTTATTGTTAAAAATAAAAATAAAACCAGGTCGAGCTGGATCAAGTCCAACTTTGAGCTATTTGAACCAATCAAGCCTCGGGGTAGATCTGGGTTTTAGTAGAATGCTATCATACTGAGGTTGACCTTGGGCAAGCTCAACCCGACCTAACTCGGCCTATTACCAATGCGATTTTCACAATTCGACTTGTTAGAACTCCTATTTCGGTATTTTTACTGGCATCTAAGTTAAGGGCTCAATTTTCAATTAGACGTCTGTCTCAAACCAAGTGTATCAAATACGGTGAAATAACCAAAAAGAGAAAGAAACTTGCATTAGTGACAAACGTGCCAACTTATTTACTTGAACCAATAAATATTTAAATAGTTAAGAAATAGTTAAGAAAACTCAATAATTGTTTTACATATAGTTTGGGTTCAATTATCAATATAGTGATTAAATGTGTCTTAAACTATTGTAATTTTAAATTGTTTTTTAACTGTTATCATTTGTAATATATATTTTAAATAAATTAAATATGTAGTAAACATTATTTTAAAAATTTAAATTTAAATTTAAATTTTCATAAATAAAATAATAAATTAGATCAAATTTAGTTTGACCAAATTTTCTTATACTTACAATACAAAAACAATATCATTATGAGATGATATTAAACTTTTAAGCGAACTTTTAGACCTAAACTCCATTAATTTATATTAAACTCGTTAACTTTAGACTAAACATATTTAATTTGCCAAAATGCATACCTAAGCTATGACTAGATAATAATGCAGATTGGATCAAATAATGCACGAATCCGAGTCCAATCCAATAATGGAACTAAGAGGATTTTTGTCACATCTTGGTATACACGTGGGTTGAAAACAGAGGTGCGAATTATATTCCAAAAATCCTCACATTGTTTTAGTCTTTGACGTGAAAGCCCTTGCGTGTAAATATGTTGACTGATGAAGTTTCCAAGGACCTTATCCGCAAACTTTGCAATAATAAATAGGTTTTGTGGATGATATTATTTGGCACTGGGTAAACGGTACAGATGATTTCCTTTCAGAGACTCACACCCCTCTCCCTTGTCTCTGTATATGCAAAGAGCACCTTACCAGAACCATAAAACACCAACACTTTTCTTCTATTACCCTACTTTCTCCATATTGGAATTTCAGTCCAGAGATAGAGCATATCGCTATATATATTTATATGTATCTGATGGAAAATCAAAGGTATGTGGCTCTGCTTCTGATGATACTCATGATTGTAAGTTGCAGGCCAGCGGAAGCAAGAGCAATGGTTACTCCGAAGAAGATTAATGGCGGCTTACTTACGCGAGAACTTGGATATACCAAATCCAAAGACTTCGTGACCGAGTCCAAGCCAAGAGGACCATCAGGACCAAACGGAAAAGGTATAAATTCGAACTTAAAACTTTTTCACAAGAAAATTTATTATCTTGTGAACTTAAAACTTTTTCACAAGATAATAAACACTTTTGTCAAAGTATCGAAAATTAGGACAGACCGACAGAAACATGTCAAGTCGGTAAAAGAAAATTCAAAGTTCGGTTTTTATTAAATTTTAGTTTAAAAGTATAAATTCGTATTTATCTTTTTTAAAAACTTAAATAAAATTTAATAATATAAATTTTCTTTTTCAAATATATGTTCATATTAAAAGTTATATATATACGTTTAAAAATTTAACAATTCATTTAATTTTTTATTTCTTGCATTTAAATGTTAAAATAAACAATCTCTCAAGTTAGATGCGAAGGTTTGGTACATGAGTAAGATATTACCTATATATTATAAGATATTATTTCATCAAAGGATTAAAATATTATTTTTAATATGTTTATTTAAGTGTTTAATTTTTAAACTTTTTTTCATTTTTACATCATTATATTTATTAACATTTTACTAATGTGACTAATGGTTAAAAATGATAAAGGACCGAATAATGGCCACTAGCTCTGAGACAAAGTTAAAGCGATGGAGCTGACTCTACCTTTAAGACGGACCGATTTTACTACCGACAAAAAATGTAGAGCTTTATATTTAAAGAAATTATGTAACTTTTGAGAATTTGATTGTGGTCGCTTATTTAATTTGAAAAGGTCTTGTAAACAAAAGCGACCACACTCTATTTATATAACTATTAATCTTTATGTGATGCATATAACTAAAATTTTTAAATAAATTTAAATAAATTATCTTAATTTTTAAATTAGACTTTAAAATAAAAATTTCTTATTTTAATTGCTAAGTATAAAAACTATGGATTTTTATATTTGTCTTCTAAGTTTTGAACAGTTAATCTATTTGTCAAAGTACAAAGTATTAATGTGATATTCAGACAACTACGAGTTCTAACGTTATAAATAAATACATATGCTTAAATTCACACTAAATCTTTTGTTCTCAAAAAAGTTTTCCAACTTTATATCAATTAATTTTGTCCATATATTTACTTGAGCTCCACATAAATGGGTGGATGTAATTAACTAACACTTGGTTAACGAGAATAGAAATCTAGTCCTCTTAAATTATACCTTTTAAATTAAGAGATATTTTATAAATTTAATTCATTTTAAATCACTAAAAATAAATGAAGCCTTTTTACAATGGTTTTTCCTTTAGTTACCATTAAATACCTCCGTTGCATAAACTTTGCTGTCGGAGATATCTCAATTTCATCTTTGCTTGTAAGCAAACTCAACATATATACATTGCTGTTAGAAAGCACCACAGCACCAATTAAATGAGACAAAAGTGGGAGGCTGCAGCAAAATTGAATTAACGTTTTCAAAACTAATACCTTAAATTCTAACTGAATTAACTATTTTAATAATGTTAAAATATAATGAATAATATTAAAATGCAAATTGATATCAGAAATAAAGATAGAAACTTATTTGAACTTTGTGTGAACCATTATGGTACAAATAACACCTTTAGCTATAGATTAATGGACACATAATTATAATTACTCACTTAAATTAATAAGTAAATAGAAGATAAATTCTTAAAGAATAATAATAGATAATTTAAATTTGATCCACATAGGCTTGACAATTAAGCTCAGGATCGACTCAAATTAAAACCTTGTAGTTATAAAAAATGACACTATTTGAGAAAAAAAGGACGTTATTTTCTGCTTTTGTTTTAAAAAATAAATGAATTAGGCCGAGCTAGTTTGAATTGGGCTTCTAGCTGATCAGGTCTCAAGCTGCACCGGAGTCTCGACAAAAGCTATCAGACCGGGCATAGACTTAGGTGAGCTCGGCCCATCCCGGCTTATTGTCACCCCAAGGTCTACGATTCAATTCGCTTATATATGACTTAAGTTAATTTCAAACCGAACTAGCAATCACTTCATAAATACTAATCCTATTTGGGTATTAATTTTACTAACATTTAAGTTAAGGGGTCAAATTTCATTTAAACGTGTTATATATTTGTCTAAAACCAAGTGTTCGATACGGTGAAATAACCAAAAAGAGAAAGAAACTTGCAGTAGTGACAAACGTACCAACTTGCTCATAAATATTTGAATAGTTCAGAAACTCAAAAATTGTTTTACATATAGTTTGGGTTCAATTATCAAAATAGTGATTAAATAAATGTGTCTTAAACTGTTACCATTTTTAAATTGTTTTTTTAACTATTATCATTTGTAATATATATTTTAATTAAATTAAACGTGTCATAAATATTGTTCTAAAAATAAAAATTCAAAACTTAAATATTCAAATATTCATAAATAAAATAATAAAATAGATCGAATTTAGTTCGACCCAATTTAAAGTTGACAAATCCATTTAAATTTAAATTTAAACTCAAATTTAAGCTTACCATATTCTTACTTAACGAACTATAATAAATTAATCAAAGCTAATGATCCAAAATTAATATATTAAAATCAAATTTAATCAAATCTAGAATAAAAAAGGCTCAATCCCTATCTCGTATATCATTTATAAGTTTGACAATAAATTAAGATGAGTTGAATTTGAGGATGAACCTCTTAATAGATAGCTCGAGATTAGTTTAAAGTTTGATTGAGTTTAAGTCTAACGTTTTGATTAAAAAAATATTTTAATCTTAATTTTCTTATATTTAGAGAACAAAAACATTATCATTTTGAGAAGATATTAAACTTTCAGCCAACTTTTAGACCTAAACTTCATCAATTTATATTCAACTTATTAACTTTAGACTAAACCTAATTTAATTTTCCAAAAAGCATACCTAACCTAAGACTAGAAAATTGCAGATTCAATTAATGCATGAATACCTAACTTAATTTGCCACCTAAGACTAGAAAATTGCAGATTGGATCACATTGTTTTATTCCCATGTGACCGGCACTTTCACTTGGTGGTTCGATTATGAGCTCTATGTGTTATCTACGTGTAGACTGACGGTTTCATTGTAATAATTTAAGTTATTGCACGAGTTCAACGTATCTAGTTTTATATATTTATTTAACACACCTTTTGTAGGGAAAATTTTTTTACGTTTAAAACTTGCAAAAGCTTATTTTATTTTGTGCTAAATAATAAATGAGTGGTAAGATTTAAACTCACAACTCATAAAAGCTTTGATATCATATTATCTAACGGTTTTATGTCAATATATTGTGCTATTATTTGAATCAAATTAATGAGTTTTATATATTTACTAATACTGTACAACGACGTGATTTTAATCTTTTTTTTATGTATAAAAGGTAAACAAATAGAGCAATTACACAACTGATCTAGGAAAACAGATTCTCGACAAATCCTCTAACATGATAACGTAACATCCAATGGGTAAGGATGAAAAGTAGGTAACGCGGACATCAATGTTTACTCTTTTTCCGATGTTTCGGCACAGAGAGAGGGCAAGAGATTGTCAACTACATCCCTGGACTGCCTTCAACATGTCTAGCGGACCTTCCCTCAGTTTTCGATGGAATCGTTAGACAACAGACCATCACAATGGCGGTGAATTATATGGACCAAAAAAATATTCCTGGCGAAAATAAATTGTTTTAGTCTTCCACTTAGCCGTTGACGTCAAAGTCCTTGCGTGGTAATATGTTGACTGACGATGTTCCGTTCAGACTCACACCCTTCTCCCTGGTCCCTATATATGCAAAGAGCACCTCACCAGAACCATAAACCACGACACCTTTCTTCTATTACTCTACTTTCTCCATATTGGTATTTCAGTCCAGACTCCAGAGAGAGAGCATATCGCTGTATATATTTATATATAACTGATGGAAAATCAAAGATATGTGACTCTGCTTCTGATAATGCTCATGATTGTAAGTTGCAGGTCAGTGGAAGCAAGAGCAGTGGCTACTCGGAAGAAGATTAATGGCGGCTTACTTACGCCAGAACTTGGATATACCAAATCCAAAGACTTCGCGACCGTGTCCAAGCGACTAGCACCGTCAAGACCAAACAATCGTGGTACAAATTCAAACTTAAACTTATTCAAATTTTTAAAACACTATATTTATTAACATTTTATTAATGTCACTAATGGTTAAAAATGATTAAGGAACGTTCGTACCGGCGCCTCCACCTCCAAGACTCTAATTTTAAGACAGATCGATTTTACTATCATCAAAGGATGTGAAGCTTTATATTTAAAAAAATTATGTAATTTTTCATTTTGAGTATATCATTACGGTCACTTATTTAATTTAAAAAAAGTCGTGAGAAAAAGAAGACGACACTTCATTTATATAATTATTAATCTTTATGTAATCTATTTTAGTTATATTTTAACTTAAGTGATTATAACAAATTAATCAAATATGAATATCCAAAATTAATATATTAAAATTAAATTTAATCAAACTTAAAAAAACTATTAAAATTTAATCTCTGTCCCGTTTATTGTTTATATTCCAAAAGTCCTCGCCACAGAACTCGAAATTTTCCCACAAAATGTTATCTGTTTCCATGGCCACAAAGAAAATGAAAAAATAAAATTTTCAGTTAACATTATTATATATATAAACAAAAGCTTCAATATTTACAGAAAACAATTGCACAAAATTGGGTAAATATTAACTAAAACCGAAGTACTTAATGGCCATTTCCTTACAAGATGCAGAGTTCCTCTGTTCACTCTGTTTTCATTGTGAGAGAAACAGGAAGGTTCACCTATTGTTTACTTAGTTTAGTCTTCTCCTCCTTCATTTCAACATCGTTTGATCCTAACCCATTACAATTGTATGCTTAGTTTGTCCTAGATATTGCTACTTCCCGTTTAATTTGCTCAGATTTTTTGTTGTGTTAACTAACCTAACATGGCCTTGTCCACTAAATTCAATCGACTAGACCTTCAGACCTTCTTCACTGGTTCATCTCTATTCGACGCTAGGATATCTCCTCTGCCACCCCATTTCACGCCTCACCCAAGCTTCAAACTTGTTAGAAGAAGGAATACCAGTGGGATAAAGGTCGCGAATTTTTCGAAACCCAGAAGAGGGACATCTAGAATTGATGCGACCTTGTCCACGGCGATGTTACGGAACCATGAAGGCAGGAAGAGGATGATGAAGTCGGGTCGAATATTGGGCCCAAAAATATAATAAAAGACGCAACGTTTAAACATACATTTCCAGCTAACGTATTAGAGTCTGGAATATTCGATATATGGTTATATAGCCGTTGTAACTGAAGGGGGAAGGCACGCAATGAATGAATGAATGAATATTTGATTCTCCGAGCAGTCTTCTCTCTCTTTGTGATCTCATTTCTTTTCGTCATTCATTTTATTCTTTAACATCTGGTATCAAAGCCTACGCTCCTCGGAAATACAATGGCAGAAAGCACGCGTGGGGCAGAAGCTTGTAAATTGGAAGAAAGCATCAAAACAATAATGGAAGCTCAGTGTCGAAATGAAAAGGAGATAAGTGAGATCAAATCCATGTTCCAGCAGTTCATGCAGAAGATGAACCGTGAGGAGTCGGAGACACCAACGAAGAGTACGAGGAACGAGAGTAGGGGCACAATAGTGATGAGATCTAATAAGGCAGACTTCCCGACGTTCGATGGAACCGGAGTGAGGGGCTGGAGTTATAGGTGTGATCAATACTTTGCGATGGAGCAAACG
>JAOQMR010000213.1:1380744-1397798 GCA_027563865.1 Erythroxylum pelleterianum
GTTTCGATGAGCAGGACTGTCAAAGAGGAGTTTATGAGTGCTTTTGAAGAGGAAATGGAGATTGCAGGGAAGTTGGAGAAGGTGCAAAAGGCAATAGAAGGGGCTGTGGAGGATTTGGACTTGATGGGAAGATTGTTGGATGAGTTTGATTTGTTGCAGAAAAGAGCGCAGGCTGTGGATTTGGACCTGATTGATGCTAAGATCAGCAAGTTGATGCCTGAGCTCGGGTTTTCCCCTGAGGATTCAGAGAGGTTGGTGGCCTCGTTCAGTAGTGGCTGGCAGATGAGGATTTCACTTGGGAAGATTTTGCTGCAGGTGTGTAGCTTGTCCATTGTTTTTCAATGATATGCTTGGTTTTATTGCAGTTTCAGGTATAATCTATATGAATTGTTACTACTATGTTTCTACTTATTACTTTCTGGTTTCTTTTCTGACTAATTCCTGACTAAGAGCATGCCATGATGGTTATGGTTTCACTACATATATATGTAATAGGTGCTGCATCGTTTGCTTCAGAAGCTGCTTCTTTGTGAGAAGTTTTGGTCTACCAGTAGGAAGTGATGATTTTTATATCTTGATACTGATCCTACTTTTCTATTACAATTCTCTTAATCCAGGTTGTTTTTGCACTACTTTAACCGGTTCATTTTCAATTATAAAATCTCATGATCTATGTGTGTAACATGTCTATAACCAAGTGCAAGGACTTCATTGCCATGTTTTTGGTAATAGGAGGAATTCAATAGCAGTAATGAAGGCAAGAGGATTGAAATAAGAAAACCCTAACTCATAAGAGGAGTTGATATTGGAGGATCCCTTTTCTTGTTCTAAGAAACAGTTTCTCTCTATTAATTATGTATATGCTATGGTTTAATGTGTTCAACCACATATTGCCAGGACCCAGATTTGTTGCTGTTGGATGAGCCTACGAATCATCTTGACCTGGATACAATTGAGTGGCTTGAAATTTATCTGCAAAAACAGGATGTGCCGATGGTCATAATATCTCATGACAGAGCGTTTCTTGATCAATTATGTACAAAAATTGTAGAAACCGACATGGGAGTATCCAGGACTTATGAGGGTAATTATTCTCAGTATATTGTCTCAAAGGCAACATGGATTGAAGCGCAATATGCTGCATGGGAAAAACAACAAAAGGAAATTGAGCACACGAGAGACTTAATAAACAGATTAGGTGCGGGAGCAAATTCTGGTCGTGCTTCTTCTGCCGAAAAGGTGCAAGGACCCAAACAATTTTATCCACATTTATGTTATTGAGGAACAATGTGGCATTGTTTGCTCGGTTATATGATTCATCTGTTGGCAGCATACAAGAAAGTAGTTATACTGTCATCCTCATCAATCAGTTCCAGCTTTATTAGAATGAATGAGATGTTATACTTATGCTGTGTGATTGCTATAGAGTGGATTTATTCAATATTTCTTTTGGACATGACTGGGATTGCACTGGATTTACATACTAACTTATTTGTATATATAGGCTACATTTCTAATTGCATTAGCATAACAGCAATCATATAGTAGTAACTTTCAAATGAGCAACTTTAATCAAAATTGGTCATTTGAGTCTGGTTTTTGTCCGACCGAATGGATGCAGTCAATTATGAACTAAGCATAATTAAATTTTTGTGTCTTATTCTTTTCTCTGTGAACTTTCTATGCACATTTCATCACTTTGAGAATCATTCTCTAGTCTCTATTTCTTGTGCAGTTTTGTGTTTTTGGCTCAGACATAGATACCCTTATTTAATTATCTTTGGAAATTCTGATTTTGATTAACAGAAGCTGGAGAGGCTTCAAGAAGAGGATCAAATTGAGAAGCCATTTCAACGTAAGCAAATGAAAATCAGATTTCCAGAGCGTGGAAGAAGTGGAAGATCTGTTGTTGCAATTAGAAACTTAAATTTCACCTATGGGGACAAGGTATATTGCATCACTGAGAAAAGAGTAATTCCCCCGTTAAGTTTGCTGTTGAATTTACTTAAGTTTGCTGTTGAATTTACTTTATGTTAATATCTGCATTTACAGATGCTTTTTAATAGGACGAATCTTACAATAGAAAGAGGTGAAAAAATTGCCATTATTGGCCCAAATGGTTGTGGGAAGAGTACTTTGCTGAAACTGATCATGGGTATGGAGAAGCCAACTGCAGGTGAAATTGTGCTAGGCGAGCATAATGTACTGCCAAACTATTTTGAGCAGAATCAGGTGTGCAATTGGCACAACTTAGGTGCCATTTCTCATTTGATCTTAGGCATTTGTTGCTTTTAACTAAAGGGTTTTGGACCACTTTCTGAACCTTTTTTTTTTTGGGGAAAGTCGCTTTCTGAACTCCTTACAGAAACTTTCTGACAATTTTGATCAACTTGTCTTGTAGGCAGAGGCGCTTGATTTAGAGAAAACAGTGATTGAAACAGTTGTAGAGGCTGCACAGGATTGGATGCTTGATGACATAAAGGGACTTCTTGGGCGCTGCAACTTCAAAGCTGAAATGCTTGATAGAAAGGTGTCCCTTTTAAGTGGCGGTGAGAAGGTACATCTCTGATGAACATAAATCTCTGCATCTCTTAAATTTTACAATATTGAGCTGCCTGGGGTTCTATAATGCTTTTGAGCTGTTTGTTAGAGTTGTTGTTTGATGGTCTGTAGGATTTAATCCGTTCTCCTCCCAATCTAAGACTGAAGCAAGTTTTTGGGGGAAAAAAATTAAAGAATATAATATTAGTACCAGCGGGGAGGAAATACCAAGCACTTATCTGCAACCTACCACTTATCTTGCCCCCTTTTCTTTTTCCTTTTCCTCCCATTGCATTCTTCTCTTGCAAACACAGTCCTAATGATTGGTTCAGTAACTATTTATCAGAAGATCCTGTAACACTACCTTTGAATTCTGTGTAGAGCAAAACACTCTTTAGTTGAACTTTCCATGAATCCTCATTAGTTACATGGATTTCTTGTGTTGGTTGCAAATGTAGATCACAAAGATGTTTATGAATTTATTGGTCAAGTTTACTGGTTAATCAACAAACAGAATAATATTGTACCTTCCACTTGGAAAAATATGACTTAATTTAGTGATATCCACGAGATGGAAAATTTTATGTTATTTGACTTTGCGGTGTGTATCTGAACCCAATTCTTACTCTAGCATACTGATATGAGGAATCGGGGAACTAGGGATTGACGAATAAATTTGGGGGAAAACTATTAAGGAGAGTCGTGAGTTGTTTTTTTAGTTGTAAAAGAATGGATTATTATTAGCAGTTTTAAAGTGGGATTGGTAAGAGTTGGGCTTATGGCCCAGTATCGTTAGTATTATGTAAGTCAGTAAAATAGGGTCAGCCTTATTCCTGGCTGTTTCGGTGGGGATAGTGGGAAGCATCCACAGGAGCTAACAAACTCCTGGATTCTCGCTAACTACCTGTTATATAAATATACAAACACTGACCTGAAGAAGGCAGAGAAAATTATTATGCAAAAATGTTGTATGTCGTGTGTGTGTAGTGTGAGCCTTCCTCTTCCCCTCCTTCTTCTTCCCTACGGCACATCCATAACCCAGTAACCTACATAACATTGCATCCCATTTAACACTTAAACCCTTTTCCTACATCAACTGGTATCAGAGCAGCTCAACCTTGGACTGTGGAAATGGCCACTAGCACTAGATCTCATGACCTTAAGAACCTGGAGGAATCCATGACAGCCATGATACAGGACATTAACCAACGCTTGGAGGAAACACAGCAGAAACATGAGGCTCAGATGTTGGAATTGAAGAGCTTGATGAGGGGTATCAGTCTCCAGCAGGGCAGTATTTTAGAACAAATGCAGCAGTCACGGGGTAACACCAGTTCTCTCAAGGGCAAGGAAACTGCAGAAGGTGGAGAAGGAAGTGATATGTCAGCTATGCCTGCAGCAACCATCAACCAGCACCAAGGTGAAATAAACCACCACTGTTGTAAGTTCAAAAAACCTAAAAGAAACTTTCCAGAGTTTAGTGGAGTGGGTGATGTGAATGCATGGATATTTAAGTGTAGACAGTATTTTGAAGTAGAAGAAATTGAGGATGCAGATAAAATCAAACTAGCAGCTTACTATTTGACTGATGATGCCTTATCTTGGCATCAAGCCCACATGAGGGGAGTAGGGTTTGGGTCGTGGGATGAGTATGAGGAAGCAATTGGGTATAGGTTTGGGGGAGCCAAACACCCTTTAGAACAGATTAAGGAACTGTCACACACTGAAGATTTAGAATCTTACATCAGTCAGTTTGATACATTGTGGAATAGATCGGGAATGGATGAGAAACAAGCCTTGGTGTTCTTTGTAGGTGGACTGAGACATGATGTAAAAAAACTGGTGAAAATGTTTAGGCCAAAAGACTTAAGGGATGCTTATGATTTGGCTAGGCTTCAAAATGAACCAGACCTCTATACTACAACCCGAAGTTCCTCACCAAAAACAACTTCCCAAACTTACATTAAACCTACCTCGTTCTCCAAATTTAATCCATCCCAGCATTCATCTACCCATACCCAGAAACCTAACACACTCATTACCAATCCAGCCCCACTGCTAAACAAAAACATCAATAGACCTATATACCAAAAACCTAACAATTTACCATACACAACCAGAAATGTCAGGAGCAGGGATTTTGATGCAAGGAGAGCTCAAGGGTTGTGCTTCTGGTGCCCTGAGAAATACTCACCAGGTCATAAATGCAGCCATAAGCAAGTGTTCTCAATCTGTATTGATGAGGATGAAGTTGAGGAGGTGGGAGAGGATGAAGAGGTCAGTCATGAGGAGTTACAGGAGGATGTTAACCCACACATTTCAGTAAGTGCATTGGAAGGTTCGGTGGGATTTCACACAATGAGAGTGACTGGGGTAGTGAACAAGAAAGTGATACAAGTATTAATAGATTCGGGTAGTACACACAATTTCATCAGTGAAGGAATTGTGGAGAATTTGGGGTATGAATTGACAGCCATTAAACCTCTAACAGTGGAAGTAGCTAATGGAGGTGTCATGGAGTGTAGAGCTATCTGTAAAGGGTTGAAGTGGTCGTTACAAGGGGTTAAATTCCATGCTGATATGCTGGTGCTCACATTGCCTAGTTGTGACATGGTGCTAGGGGTTCAATGGTTATCAACCTTAGGCAATATACTATCTAACTATGCTGAACTTTGGATGTCTTTCTATAGGGATGGACAGCTGGTAACCATCACAGGTCAGCCAGGAAAAACTCTCAAGCAGATTGGGACTGAGCAGATTACAAAACTAATGAACAAACCTAATCAAGTGGCTTCAATGCAGCTATGCAGTCTCAAAGTGCAGGGAATGGAGAAGATGGAGTTACTTACAGTGGTTGTTGATAATGGTCTTAAAGCTGGTGTTCCCACGGCACTTGCAACCCTGCTGGAGGAGTTTGAGGAAGTGTTTAAGGAGCCCAGTGGACTGCCCCCTGACAGATCACACAATCACCAGATTCCCTTGAAAGATGATGCTCACCCTGTAAACAAAAGGCCATACAGGTATTCAGGATTACAGAAAGATATAGTAGAAAAACTGGTGGATGAAATGTTAGTTAATGGCATAGTGCAGCCTAGCTCAAGCCCTTTTGCAAGCCCCGTGGTTTTAGTGAAAAAGAAGGATGGTTCTTGGAGATTATGTGTGGATTATAGAGCCCTTAATCAATTAACTATCAAAAATAAATTTCCCATCCCTCTCATTGATGAGTTATTAGAGGAATTACATGGAGCTGTCATATTTTCAAAGATCGATTTAAGGGCTGGTTATCACCAGATTAAAATGCATGAACCTGATGTGTATAAGACAACATTTAGGACTCACAATGGGCACTATGAGTTTCTTGTGATGCCCTTTGGGCTTACCAATGCCCCTGCCACTTTTCAAGGGCTAATGAATGAAGTGTTCAGACCCTACCTAAGAAAGTATGTTTTAGTGTTTTTTGATGACATTTTGGTTTATAGTAGAGGGTTTGAGGAGCATATGCAACATTTGAGAATTGTGTTTGAAGTTTTAAAAAGGCACCAGCTGTATGCTAAGAAAAGTAAGTGCATTTTTGGGGGAAGTAATGTGGAATATTTGGGGCATTATATTTCAGCAGAGGGTGTATCCACTGATCCCAAAAAGATTCAGGCAGTGAAAGATTGGCCAGTGCCTTCGAATGTGAAGCAGTTAAGAGGATTTTTGGGCTTGGCAGGTTACTACAGAAGATTTGTGAAGAATTATGGCAGAATTAGCAGACCCTTGACTAATTTGCTTAAGAAAAATGGGTTTGGTTGGAATTCTGAGGCAGATATGGCTTTCCAGCAACTAAAAGAGGCTCTAACAACCTCTCCTGTACTAGCTCTACCAGACCTATCAAAGGAATTTGTGATTGAGACAGATGCTTCTAGTTCGGGAATTGGAGCGGTGTTAATGCAAGGTGGTCACCCTATAGCTTTTATGAGTAAGGCTTTGGGTCCTAAACATCAACAATTGTCAATTTATGAAAAAGAGATGCTGGCAGTCATACAAGCAGTGAGCAAGTGGAGACACTACTTAGAAGGAAGGCATTTTAAGATTAGAACCGATCATAGTAGTCTCAAATATCTACTAGTTCAGAAATTGTCCACTGATAGCCAACATTTGTGGTTGGCTAAGCTATTGGGACTGGATTATGAGATCAGCTACAGGAAGGGAAAGGAGAATGTTGCAGCGGATGCCCTTTCTAGAGTTTCTGGTTCCGAATTATTGTCCACAACAATCTCTACTTCTTCAACTGATCTGTTGGAACAAATTAAAGCTTCATGGGATAAGGATATGCAGGTGCAACAACTAGTGGCTCAATTGAAAAATAATCCCTTATCTCATCCCTCTTTTCAATGGAAGAATGGACTTCTAACTAGAAAGGGGAAATTAGTAGTGGGGTCAGATAAGGAGCTACAAAACCAGATTATAAAGGTGTATCATGGTTCAGCTATGGGTGGACACTCAGGTATGCAGGCTACTACTAAGAGGTTGAAGTCAATATTCTACTGGAAGGGCCAACAGAAAATGATTCGACAATTTATCAGGAGTTGTGAAGTGTGTCAAAGAATCAAACCTGAAAATATGGCTGAAGCTGGGTTTTTACAACCTATTCCTATTCCTGAGTCAGTATTCACTGATATTACCATGGACTTTGTGGAAGGACTTCCTAAATCTGGGGGAAAAAATGTGATATTGGTGGTAGTGGATAGATTGAGCAAGTATGCTCATTTTTTGGCTCTTTCCCATCCCTATTCAGCAAGAGAGGTGGCCCAGGTGTTCCTAGACCATGTCTTCAAGTTACATGGAATGCCAGCCACTATAATCAGTGACAGGGATCCCACCTTCCAAAGTAATTTCTGGAAGGAGTTGTTTGCTTTGCAGGGAGTGGAACTACGCTTCTCTACTGCCTACCACCCACAATCCGATGGCCAGACAGAAGTGGTTAATCGTTGCCTAGAGATGTATCTTCGATGTATGACTGGAGAAGCTCCTAAAAATTGGGTTAAATGGCTACCACTAGCAGAATGGTGGTACAATACTACTTATCACACCTCCACTTGGTCACTCCATTTGAAGCCTTATACGGGTACCCTCCTCCCCTTCACATTCCATATATTCCTAGAGATGCTAATGTCAATGCAGTAGACGAATTGCTGACTGCTAGAGAAGCTAAGTTAGAAGGGCTTAAACAAAACCTAGCACAAGCTCAGAATCGTATGAAGCAAGTGGGAGATAAGAGGAGGACAGATCGTGAATTCGAAGTTAGGGATTGGGTACTGTTAAAATTGCAACCATACAAGCAAAAATCAGTGATTACCAGGTCTACTCAGAAGCTAGCTGCTAAATACTATGGACCGTATCAAATAATGGAGAAGATTGGAAAGGTAGCTTACCGATTGAATCTGCCAGCAGGAGCGTCTATCCATCCCGTGTTTCACGTCTCCAAGCTTAAAAGGTTTGTGGGTGATCCGGTGCCAACTGCTGAGTTCCCTCCATGTACACCAGAGCTCCCTTGGACTCCAAAGTGCGTCCTTGGAAGGAGGATGAATCGCAAGCAGAATCGAGCAGCGATACAGATCTTGGTTCAGTGGGAAGGTGGTTCAGAAAATGACGCGACTTGGGAGTGGCTGGAAGACATGAAGATCAGATACCCAACCTTCGTCCTTGAGGACAAGGACGCATTTTGAGGGGAAGGTATTGATATGAGGAATCGGGGAACTAGAGATTGACGAATAAATTTGGGGGAAAACTATTAAGGAGAGTCGTGAGTTGTTTTTCTAGCTGTAAAAGAATGGATTATTATTAGCAGTTTTAAAGTGGGATTGGTAAGAGTTGGGCTTATGGCCCAGTATCGTTAGTATTATGTAAGTCAGTAAAATAGGGTCAGCCTTATTCCTGGCTGTTTCGGTGGGGATAGTGGGAAGCATCCACAGGAGCTAACAAACTCCTGGATTCTCGCTAACTACCTGTTATATAAATATACAAACACTGACCTGAAGAAGGCAGAGAAAATTATTATGCAAAAATGTTGTATGTCGTGTGTGTGTAGTGTGAGCCTTCCTCTTCCCCTCCTTCTTCTTCCCTACGGCACATCCATAACCCAGTAACCTACATAACATTGCATCCCATTTAACACTTAAACCCTTTTCCTACATCACATACGGTATCTTGAACTTGGTGGTACTTGATGGGATGCAAGACAAGGAATAAAATGGATGATATACTGGAATAGATACTGTAAGGTACTGAACATTTTATGACAGATGAACAATTTAAACACGAATAACATTGCTAAAAGAAATGCATTTTTACACTATATAATGCTCTGTTTTGGTACAAACACTAGGGACGACTAAGCAAAGGAAGAATGTTATAAGTTGATGTTAATTACCTTGCGCCCCTTATTGTATCAGACACCATTTTAAGCTATCTGTTGACTTATTTTTAGTTAAGCTTCCTGTCTTTGTTGAACAGGTTAGTTCTTCTTTGAGCTTGGGATGAATGAATCAGAAATGATGTTTGAAGCATATTCCATATCAGTTCCATTGCATTTAAGCTTACCAATGTTTTGATTATTCCCATTCAACATGTTCGATCTGAATTTTGTGTCTCTGTCCTTATCAGGCACGACTAGCTTTTTGCACATTTATGGTAAAGCCGTCAACTTTGCTCGTCTTGGATGAACCAACTAATCACCTGGATATACCTTCAAAAGAGATGCTTGAGGTTTGAGTTTCTTGGTAACTATATTTAGTATCTATGTTTTATTTTCTACAAGAAATGTGCTAACCAGAATGTTTTGCTAAATCAGGAGGCCATAACAGAATACAAGGGCACAGTTATCACGGTATCTCATGACCGATACTTCATTAAGCAAATAGTTAACAGAGTAGTGGAAGTTAAAGATTGCCAGTTACAGGATTATGCAGGAGACTATAACGTAAGTTCCAACCCTCATTTTCTTTTTATCTATTAATCAACATATGAATTGAGATTTGATATGTGGCGCCGATAGGTTTGAATAATTGTTAACATAAGTTCCAATAGTCGTCGGGTCAACTTACGAATGGAGACTTGATATGTGGCACCAATATGTTTGAATACTTGTTTCGTGACACGATAAAAATTCTTGCTTTTCTGACTTGTGCAAAAAACTTGGTAACTTGATGATCTATCAGAAACATGTTTGGGGTTCTGTTCATCTTGAAATCTTAAGATGCAAACAATTCTTTGACATAAAACTGCTGGACTTGCAGTATTATCTTGAGAAAAACCTCGATGCAAGGGAAAAAGAACTCGAACGCGAGGCAGAACTCGAGGAAAAGGCTCCAAAAGTGAAGGCCAAATCCAAGATGTCAAAAGTAAGTTTCTTCTGTATGATTAAATTGCATTGCACTACACTATAGACATGAGCTTGTTAGTATATGTGTACTTAATCCAAAAACTCTTGTTGCATACTACAACAGGCCGAGAAGGAAGCTCGGAAGAAACAAAAAATGCAGGCCTTCCAGGCTGCAAAACAAAAATCAAAAGGAATGAAGAATTCCAAGAGATGGAATTGAAATTTAAACTTCCAAGTTGTATGAATTGATTTCACCTTGTCAAGAGGTTCAAGTTCAAGTTCAGTGATATGGCCTATTTTTGAGCCAGTTACTTGACCATTGTACATAATATTTTGTTATCAATAGAAGAAACGCAGGTTTCAGCTAAAGGTTGCAATGGTGGTCTCAGGCTTCAATCGTATAGCTCATTTGAATGAATCATATTATCCACTTGAAATGTATTTTACTAGAATTGGTGTGTTGAGGAAACTATTTGACCAATTTAATAAAATTTAATTAGTAATTTAAATAATTTATTTAATACAAGTGATCATCATTTAAAATAATCAAAAATAATTTCCACAAAAAATAATTCAAAGAAATAAAAAGTTCTAATTAAATTTTTTTTAATATATCTAATAATAGTTGGTTGGTTCAATTTATTAAAATTTTAACAAATATATTATTTAAATTTGAGTTTATTTAAATTTAAAAAGTCTATTGTATTATATTTTACATTTTTGACAAATTTTAATTTAAATAAACTTAAATTAATTTATTAAAAATGTAAAATTAATATTAAATATATTTTAATTAATTTATTTTTGGTTATACTATTATAATTATTTTTAAATCAAATTTAGTGAAAATTATATTAAATTAATTTAATAAAAATATTAAAGAGATATTTTAAAATATTTTATATTTTTAAATAAATTAAAATAATAAAAATATATCGTGTAAGGGGAGGCGGCCATCTCGACCAATATCGCTATATCTAATAGAGCTTAGCTCTTCACTAATTCACCGTTTCACTGTTGGTCGTTCAAATCCCTAAATCACACCTTACTAACCCACTTTTGTCCGATTTCCCCTAATTGTTAGATCGCTTGAAGTGGCTTCAAGCTTGTATGCCCACCGGTACTCATATGTTAAATTTGTGTCGTTGTATTTGATTTTTGCTATTTAATCACTAAGTTGAGGCTTTGAAAGCTTGGTTTTTTGGATGCTTCAAAGTTATCTTTTTCTGCCTCTGATATATGTTATTCTTTTTTTTTTTTTTTGGAGATGCTTGCCTTTGCTCTACGGTAGTATTTAGCTGAACTACGGATTAGATGAAGTAGTGATTATAAGCAGTTTTGGATATTTTTTTTTCTTTTCGTAGGATTGAAAGAAGCTAGCTTTGTCAGGGAAAAAAAGCTTGAATTGAAGCGAAGTAGAAGATGACTGACTACGAGAGAGAAAAATATGAAGGGAATGGCTCTGGTTACGAAAACGATGGCGATGGTGGCACCGATGCCCTCCACGACGCCAAGTCTCAGGTGTGTGAAACCAGCTGATTTTTTTTTCCGTTTATCTTTTCATTGATATAGCGAAAGGCGTATTGTTATTGTCTTTCGAATTCTTTGTTTTATTTTAAGAGATTATTTAGGTTGAATACTCTGTGGACTTGTTTGTAACATCTTAGTTGTTTCTCAGGGAAATTTTGATTATTTTTGTATTATTTTTCATAAATGTGTTGGGTTATGAAAAGTTCTTTTGTTTTTTTTAGTCTTTGATCCAATGCATCAGCTTGTCATCATGTACGTAGCAGGATGCATTTGTTACTTTTGAGGAACTATTTTTCTGGGAATCGAAACTTTCTTGTCACAGTTAGTGTTTTGGAAACTTTATTCTCAGCTCTCTTGATAGTGTATTATAGAATTTTCTCTTGGTGTAATATTTAGGTATGGTGTGTAATTTTTTCAACCCTTTTAATTCAACTGTTACTACTGTTTTAGATACAACCATCGTTACTAAGTCTATTGTGGAATATTTAGTAGTTGAGTAGTTACTCCCTTGATGTGATTACTAACTCAACAATTGCAGCAGCATGGATCTCGTGAATATGAAAGAGAATCTTCAAGAAGTCGTGGGAAGGATAGAGAGAAGGGGCGTGATAAGGAGGGTGACCGAGACCGGGAGAAGGATAGAGAGAGAAGCAAGGATAGAGTAAGGGATAGGGATAGGGATAGAGAAAGGGACTGGGACAAGGAAAGAGATCGCCATAATAGAGATCGAGAACGTCATAAAGATCGTAGGGAACGAGGCAGAGATAAAGACGATGATGATTATCACCAAAGTCGTCATAATGACAGGTGTTTGAGTTAACTTTATGTAGCTTTCTAGATATGTTATGTTGATCCACTGAATGCAGTATTGAAATTTTACTAAATATAATCTTTAAAGGCGAAGAGATTATGGTAGAGATAGAGACGAGAAGCGCCGGCGCCGATCAAAATCCCGTTCCCTGGATAAATCTGAACAACAGGCAGAGCCTCGGTCCAGTTCACCCTCCAAGAGGTATTTTACGCCATACAAAATGTTGAGTATCTGTCATTATACTAGTTTCTTTATTCTTTCATTGTGCAAATCTCCTTCTATACTGGTAAAACTTTCTCTCCGCACAGCAAAAGGATTAGTGGTTTTGATATGGCTCCTCCTCCTTCTGCAATTATGGCTGGTGCACCTCCTGCAGCTGCTGTTGCAGGTACATTGATTGTTTTTCACACTTTGACTACCATTTAAGTCCGATTTTTTCTTCTTCTTTTGCTTAATCTAGTGTGGAAAGTCCCCAACAAATTGCATAATGTCATTTTGGAGAGCAATATCGATGGATATGGGCAATTTTGATGGAGACAAGATATTTAACTTATTTATTCTTTCCTTATGACTATTAGTTAATATTAATACATTAATTTAAGTTAATTTCTCTAGAGTTAAGAGTTCAACTAAAGGTAGTCTAAGTAGAGTTGTAACTAGATTTGAATTGTTTGTCAGTGCTTATTTATATTTTGGAATAGAGACTGTTGAATTATGATATTTTCATGTCTGAGTGTGAAACTTTCATTCTTTAAAAGTGACTCTTAGATTAGGAGTGAGTTCTATAATTCCAGATTGTTTCTTAGACCTATCCCTTTGGTTTACATAATTGAAAGTTCCGGCAGATTTTTTCAATTTAAATGTGCTTTATCAAATAATAGGCATATTAATGTGTTCGCCCTACATCAAGTATGGTCTTTTATTTCAAATTTGTTTTTTACAGATTAGATTCTGAATGGACTGGTTGTATTACTGTTTTATTACTTCTATGAATAGTTCTGGAACTGAGAGAGTTGGTTTTTTTGTGTTGTTGTTTGTTTGTTTGTTTCCTGTGTCTGTATTTTCTTGTGAGAAGGCAATGTTGGGCTACTTGCCCCACTGTGCTGAAATGGGTGTGAGCCGACTTCTGTTGCTTTAATGTACAAGGAGGAATGCGCCGGTTTGATGGTTCTTCTCAGTCTTCAACTGGCAACTATTGCATTTTTTGGTAGTCTTGCAAATATTTCAACCAGAACTCGAATATGCGATGTATTCTCGTTATCTCTTTTGGTAAAGTTGATTGTGAGAGGATAGAATCTAATACATCAGTAGATAGCAAGGCAGTGGGAGGCTCAGTAACTGTTAGTCCATCAACATGGATATGAAGTAATTTTCTTCTGATTCTAGCCATTTATTTATGTTTTCAGGTCAGATTCCAGGGACAGCTCCTGTGATTTCTGGAGTGTTTCCCAACATGTTTCCTATGGGGACAGCCCAGGTTTGATTTATTCCTGTTGAACATATTTACCTGTTTCTATTGATTGGGATTAATATTTTGCTGTTTGTTTGCCTGTAGCAGTTTGGTGCTCTTCCTGTTATGCCTGTTCAGGCTATGACTCAACAGGTTGGGAAGACTAACCATTTGTTCTGTATGCTTTGAGGAACAAGTTCCTTGTTCACGCCTAATTAGTTTTAAGTTTGCATCTAACCATGACTTACTTTTGTTGTGTATATGTATAGGCCACTAGGCATGCTCGGCGGGTCTATGTTGGAGGGCTTCACCCTACAGCAAACGAACAGGTATTTTAACACAATCTTAATTGTCTCTCTTTCAATTTTCTTCCAGTTATTGAACTTAATTCCTTGTTTATTACAGTCTGTAGCTACATATTTTAGCCAGGTTATGGCTGCTATTGGAGGAAACACTGCTGGCCCAGGTATGCTATCCTTCTGTTAGTGAACAATGTGGTGTGTTTAATATCCAACAGTTACTATTTTAATTTCCTTTCTTTTGCTTGGTTGTTTGTAGGTGATGCTGTTGTGAATGTATATATTAATCATGAAAAAAAGTTTGCATTCGTGGAGATGAGATCTGTTGAGGAGGCAAGCAATGCAATGGCCCTAGATGGTATTATCTTTGAGGTAATATTAGTTGTACGACTTAATCATTGCCCCACCCCCCCATGGTCAACCTATCTTATAAGTTTTCATGTGATGTCTAATTTTTACTTTTACAAATTTGACTTTGGCAGGGAGCACCTGTTAAGGTCAGGAGGCCTAGCGATTATAATCCATCTCTTGCGGCAACACTTGGTCCGAGCCAACCTAATCCCAACCTTAACTTAGCTGCAGTTGGATTAACACCTGGCTCTGCTGGTGGGCTCGAGGGTCCAGATCGAATTTTTGTGGGTGGGCTACCTTATTACTTCACAGAAGCCCAGGTTAGGGAGTTGTTAGAATCGTTTGGTCCCTTGCGAGGTTTTGATCTGGTCAAGGACAGAGAAACCGGGAACTCAAAGGGCTATGCTTTTTGTGTCTATGAAGACCTTTCGGTTACAGACATAGCTTGTGCTGCACTTAATGGAATAAAGATGGGTGATAAAACTCTTACTGTCAGGCGGGCAAACCAGGGTTCAAGTCAACCTAATCCTGAGCAGGAATCTGTACTGTTGCATGCCCAGCAGCAGATTGCATTGCAGGTAAACTCCAACCTTATTTGACTTATCGTTGTAGTTATCATTTTCTGTTGTCCTATAAAAGAATTTGTGTATATGGAGTAGTTTCTGATGCATGCTTTTTCTTCTTCAGAGGCTTATGTTTCAACAAGCCCACACCAAAGTTGTATGTCTAACTCAAGTAGTTACTGCTGATGAGCTTAATGATGATGATGAATATGATGATATACTGGAAGACATGAAGACCGAGGGTGCAAAGTTTGGTAAGATATATGGTTGTAATTTTGCACTTCTGAATGCTTTTTCCAGTTAAGAAGTTTGCATATTAATCCATTTTCATTATCCTGTCTTTATTATATATTTGTTGTACAGCCTTTTGTAAAATCACATTCCGCTGTAAAGAATGAGGCCTAACACTCAAAAAGATGGAAGACTCCATACCATATTATATCAGATTGAGAATTGTTTAAAATGGTCTTGAAAATTTTTGGGTTTGCATATTTTCACACGTCATATGCAGGTGCACTGGTGAATGTTGTCATCCCTCGCCCAAATCCAGATGGTAGCTCTGCACCTGGAGTTGGAAAGGTTAGTTGATTTCCTCAGTTTCCATTTTCCCATGTGATGACATTTGGTTAGTCTCTTTTTCTCCAAGCTGAAGTTGCAAGTGCGAATTTTTGTCATTTTCAGGTGTTCTTGGAGTATGCAGATATTGGCGGCGCCACGAACGCTCGAACAGGGATGAACGGAAGAAAATTTGGTGGCAATCAAGTTGTAGCCAGCTTTTACCCAGAAGATCAATTTTCAAAGGGAGCATATGATGGCTAATAACTGTTTACTTGCTCTTTTTTACTTTGTTTAATGTTCTGTACTGCTTGGGCTCTTGGGATATTGCTTTTTATTACAATGTTCTTAATGATAGGCTCAAGAGATTTATCTGGGTTTAGTTTACCTTGTGCTGCATTATGTTCATCACCAAGTTGTAGAATTCTGGAACACTAAATAACCTTCCCTATTATGTTTTCAAGCATTTGGTAGACATTGCTTTTGGTCTTATCTACATAAAAAGCGAATGTTCCAACCAGGAATAGCCTTAGTAAAATGAAATATTCTGTACTAGACCCGAGACGAAGTTCATACTCGATCAAATCAAGTTTTACCGGTTAACCTCAGGTCGGACGTGCCTAGTTTGCCAAGCATGATGTGCCTCAGAACTTCATGGCTGTATTTATTTTTCTGGTACGTTCTAGTTCCGTTGTAGCACAAATCTGATTATGTTCCTACAAACTGACAGTTCTCTGGAATGATATTTCCATATGGAAAGCAGAACAGAATGCTGAGGAAGCAAATGGAGTGCCAAGAAAATATCAAGCAGGCCTAGTGAAGACATTGCTTTTGAGTTGCATGCATCTGTCTATATGCTTCTTGTGCTAGTTGGTCTTGTGAACGCGACGAGAAGAGACACCAAACTCGATTCCAGGTTCATCTAATCCAAGTGAAAACCCAGCATAGCAGGCAGATCATATGCCTAATTATCGTGGATGTCTCCTGGACGGTGGAGTGGACACTAATTAGCCACTCAATCTCCACCTACGCCACTCTACGGATTCGTGTAATATAATATAATTTTAATAGGGAGCGAATTTTAACATTTTCGAAGTGTTCAATATTGTATCAATACTAATATGATATAATTTTTATATTTTTTAAAAAATAAGTTATCATATAATTAACTTTTTTAAAATTAATTAAAAAGTGGGTTTACTGTTATGTGATGGGGAAGTTGTCTCGTTAAAATTCTCACTTAAAATTTATTTTGAATATTTTAAAAATATTAAAATTCAATTTAAATGAATCAATAATTTGGTATTTCAACCAATATTTTATTGATAGAATACTATATATTGTGTGTGTCTATATATATATTTTTTGGTGCAAGTGTGTCTATATATATAATTATAATTATTTATTTATTTAATATGATTGGATAAGCACAATAGATATTTCAAAGTTTAGATGATCCTCGTACACACGTAAAGATAAGATTTAACTTGATGAACGTGACCCTCTTCATCCCCATCTTTTGGCAATCCTAACTTTGAGACCGTGCTTCATGTGAAGAATAATGGAGACGCTAGGACTTACGATTTGC
>JAOQMR010000213.1:1401015-1411310 GCA_027563865.1 Erythroxylum pelleterianum
AATCAGAGTCTGCATTAAAAATCCCATCTCCAAGAATATCGAAGATCTCCTTAAACTCCGACCCTTTTGGGAAATTGAAGAAGTTTGAACTCATGATGTAGTGTATGTTGGCTGGATCGACCGTTATCAACATATCCATGTTACTGAACCAGGGTCCTTTGAACTGGAAACTGCACCGGCTTCGTCCAATCACTTCAGTACACCAATCGTGAATTCTGTGAGCTTGGAGAAGAAGGCTCGGTAACATTCCGACCAACGGCCAGTTCCTTGGTAAGCCATTTTTACTGCTAAAGTTTGGCAGAACCAGCACCAGAAACAGAAAGCAAGCGACTGCCACAAGAACATCACCTACAAAGCTAATAGTCGCAGACATTTCTTCTTTCAGATTTTGTATTTTCTCTTCCGTTCTATCACTTATCCACTTATATTCAAACCATGGAAATCCAATAGCAAAAGGGTAAAGTCTTCCACCTAAATGACCTGTCCCGTCGATTGTTACGGGCCTGTCCGTTCCTGCAAGGCTGCAACACCCTTCTGTCCGAAATACCAAGCTCTACGTAAACATTAATTAACTGGCTCAGTTATACGTGAACTACTGTATTAGCATGTGAGATGAAGACCGGCGCGTCCCTAACATTTCGTAGCCCTGGTTCAATTTCGATGGCCCCTATTTTGTACCTATAACGTTGTACTGTTGACAACTGTCCTCCCTGTATTATTTACGCATAGTCAGAGGACTAAAATCACCTGTTTCATGTCAATAAAATTCTATTAACTCAATAAATGAAGAAATTGGACGACTGAGATTAGACGAGGGCAACTTTAGGAAGAGGAGATCTTGCGTCCCAGAGCCGGGTCAGATGAAGAGTTCTGCGTCTGTACTGTTTGTCCGAACAACAAGAAATAGTACGAGGGACGGCCTGACGAAGTAGCTGAATCAATCCATTCAATGTTCCGAACTTCATTAATGTTCCGACATGAGCAGATACCTGTACTGTACTATTATTTATCTTTAGGCTGGTTCGTTCGTAGAGTCTTAAGGCTTTTTTTCCCCTTAAAAAGAGTAACCGCTGTTAATTCTTTGGACGCTTATCTGCTAAAGTTTTGAATTTACATAATAACCTATAAATTATGTTAGTTAGGTAATTTATATTAGACAAGTCCTATATAACAAGCTCAATTAAAAGAGCGTAAGTAAGGGAAATCAAAAATATAACTTTTTGATCTTATACTCTTTAATTTACCAACTCGACCAACCCTTAAAGGTCATCTTAAGGTAAATCAATAAAAGAGATATAACTTTTTTTAATTATTTTACTTTTTTAAAATTTTAATTAAAAACAATAATAAATATAGATTAATCAAATATTATTTACATAAAAAATTCGTTTGGCTATTAAATCCAAGCAAAATTAATTACATATGTTTAAAATTAATAATTTATTATAATTATTGTAAATAATTAATTTAATTCTAAATTAATTAATGTCTAATTTAAAAGTTGAGTTAAATTATTATAATAATAACATTTGATTAGTTTGTCGTTGATGTTCATATTATGAATATTTAGTACTATCTAAATTATAAGAAAAATAATTTTTCCAAAAAGTTGAAAATTAAAAGAATTTTTTTATAAATTCTTAAAAAATTTAATATTATTTCGATCTCACTGATCAATCTATGACAGCAATATTTAGTAAAATTTGCATGATACGAACAATTTGAGAAAGTCCAATAATAAGTCGTCTTAATTTTTATTATTAAAAAGCTATTTCTGAAATTAAAATCAATTTTCTTTTTTAATATAAAATAGTAGCCGTTACTAATTCTTTTAAAAGATAACAGGAGTGATGTTAGATCGTTAATTTCATATAAAAAATTAAGAAACAAAAATAAAAATGTAATTATTATAACTATAAATAAAAACTTCACCAAAAAAAGTGGGATTGAGCGTGATTTGACAGGTCTATCAGAATCCAATTTCATAATTATAAAGTAGGGTCTAGGTACTTATCCAAATAATTACTCTTGGCATCTTGGCCGTTGCCTATCCTGAACCTGCTTCACTGAGATTGTACATTTATGACACTAAACAACCTCTGGAACTCGTCCTTTTAGGAAGATCTTCATTAAGTCGGGGTCGGGTCAGGTCGGCATCGTGATTTCAAACTGACTCATAATTTAAATTTTGATTAGGCTTAAGTAAAGGGTTCAGTTGATGCTTAAAGTCTGTCTAGAGTGCAGACTTTTGGCTGGCCTGATCAATTACCTTCGTCAATGTTCCTATCTTCATTTATGTTCCGACATGAGCAGATACCTATAGCTTCTTTTTTTTTTAAGTAGATACCTATACTATTATGTCTCTTTCTGGTTTGTTTTATTTGATATATTGGATCTCTGAAACGGGTCGGATCAGGCAATTCAATATCGGTTCATTAGTATCAAATTGTTGCCTTGGGATCATACTAAACAAAAAATACTATTCCTAATTTTTAAAGATTCAATAAAAGACTTTTTAAAAGTATTTTTGAACTTCAAATTAAGTTTTTACTTTTTAGTTATAGTGAAGTTTCAATTGCTTGGCATAGAATGGTAGAAAACTGAATTGAAAAAGGTGAAAATCTATTTATCTTAACAAATTAAAAGTATTTTTTTAAAAGGGACAAACAATCAACTAAATTAAGCGGGGAATACTAATCCCAGCGATGTCCTCTAGGAGGATCGAGTGACACCCATTGGGTGCGGATACAAAAGTGGTAACCCCAAGCCCAAAAGAAATAGCATAATTGGCGAGCCAGTCGGCACTCCGATTACCCTCCCGATAGATGTGTCGGGGTAAGATTACCCAGTTGCGATTGAGCAGCTCGTCGATGCCCAAAACGAGCGGCTTCAGAGACTTGCCGCGGGTAGCGGAATCCGAAATAAGACTCAAGACCGCCTGGGAATCCACTTCTAATTCCACCTTGCGAACTTCGAGGGCCCAAGCAAATTGAAGCCCGGAATAAACGCCCCAGAGTTCCGCATCGACCAAAGAACACCTGCCAATATTCTGGACAAAACCCCCTAGCCACTCACCATTGTTGTCGCGAAGAAGGCCACCAGCTGTGGTGAGTCCCGTAGAAAGATTGCGCGCCCCATCGGTGTTCAGCTTTATCCAGCCCGGAGCAGGTCTATGCCAGCCAAGGAAGTGCTCATGTCGAGGACGGGGCCTCGGTAGGGTCGAGCACGGCCAAGTCGAGGCCTGGTGGAGCTGTTGAACATACGCCAGGATAGGGGAAGCAAGTGTGTCCGGCCAGGAGAAGTTGGCCTCGAAAATGGACCGGTTTCTCCAGCTCCATAGGAACCAGCAAGCGGTGCCGAAGATGAGGGACCAAGCCATTCCCCCAAGCGGACGGTGTGTGCGTAGGTTGACCTGTAGCCAATCAGAGAGAGAGAGATCAAAAAAGTTAGGGAAAAGGACGTTGATAAGAAAGGAGTACCAGAGCCGTTTTGCCCTGGGGTAGCCACGCATGACGTGGACAAAGGACTCTTCCGCCTGATAGTGGGCACACGCGACCGTTGAAGACATGTGTCAGCGAAGCCGTTGCTGATTAGTGAGTAAGCGATCATGAGCCAGAAATCAGAAAAAAAGAACGGATGCGTTGAGGTCCGACCCAGTGCCAAAGGGTCGTCCATTGGGTAGGATCATTCTTAAGACATTTATACAAAATGTCTTAAGAATGAATAACGAGCATAACTAACTATGACTAACTAACTTAACTGGCAACTTATCTTTATATAATGCTAACATCCCCCCCTCCCCCCCCCCCCCAAAAAAAAAAAAAAAACTGGTTAGTATATATTATGTACTCCCAATTTATTGAAAGAATCCTTAAAAGTAGTCGAGGAAATATGCTTTGTGCGTTTTTCTTGAACCACATGAGAGTCGATGTCAATATGCTTTGTGCGTTCGTGAAAAACAGGATTTTGGGCCAAGTATATTGCAGACTGGTTGTCACAAAATAGTGGTGTTGGAATAGTAGGAGACATCTGTAGGTCATCGAGTAGATAATGTAACCATTGCACTTCCCAAGTTGTAGTTGCTAGTGCTTTGTAGTCTGCTCTGAAGAACTGTGGTTGACTGTGTTTTTTTTCTCTTGGTTTTCCAAGAAATTAAGGAAGAGCCAAGAAACACACAATATCTTGTAATAGATTTCCTAATGTCTAGACAAGTTCCTTAATCTGAATCTGAGAAAGCTTTGAGCTTTACTTCACTGTCAGAAGAGAAGAAAAGACCTTGTCCCACTGTTCCCTTCAGATACCGTAGTACTTTGTGAGCAGCAGCCAAATGATCCGATGTAGGGGAATCAAGAAATTGTGCTAATTGTTGGACAACAAACGTGATGTTTAGTCTAGTTGTAGTCAGATATTGAAGCTTACTAATTAACTTTCTGAATGGTGTAACATCCTCCAATCTCTCGCTCCATCCTTTGAGAGTTTTGTCTCTGGTAAAATTGGCGTAGATACTAGTTTTGATTCAGAAAACTATCTTTGAGCAAGTCCAATGTGTACTTCTTTTGGCAAATATTTATTCCTTGCTTTGTTCTAGCTATCCAAGTCCAAGAAAAAACATGAATTCTCTAAGATCTTAATTATAAATGTATCATGTAGGTGTTGTTTGATGTTATGAATTGCTTCTACGTTATCACTAGCCACTATAAGATCATCCACATATGCTAAAAGTGCTATGAAACCTTCACTTCTAGTTTTGAGAAACAAAGGTTGATCTGATGTAGCTTGTTTGAAACCATACTGAAGTAATGCTGAAGTCAATTTAGCATTCCATTGGTGACTAGCTTGTCTTAGGCCATAAAGAGATTTCACCAATCTACAAGCTTTGTTTCTATTACCTTTTACCTTCATAGCCCTTAGGAAGCTGCATATACACTTCTTCATCAAAGTCTCCACGAAGAAATGCATTGTTGATGTCAAGTTTATGTAAATGCCACCCTTTGATTGCTGCTATTGCAAAGATAAGTCATGTCGTTGTCATTTTAGCCACTGGGCTAAAAGTATCCAGAAAATCTATGCCCTCTTGTTGTGAGTAGACTTTAGCAACTAACCTAGCCTTGTATCTTTCCACTGATCCGTTTACTTTTCTTTTTATTTTGAAGACCCGCTTACATCTAGTTGCTTTCTTTCCTTTTGGCAAATCAACTAGCTCCCGGGTGTTATTTTGATGTAGGGCCTCTATTTCTGCTTGCATTGCTTTTCTCCAACATTCATTTCTGACTGGTTGTTCATAAGTTTATGGCTAATGATCTTGATCAACTGCATCTGCAAATGCATAATGCTTAGGAGTTAGTTTAGAATAAGAGAAAACATTAGAAAGTTGATGAGGACTTGTTCTTTAAGTAGCCATGCATTTGTAGTCAGTTAGGTACTGCAACTTTGATTTTGTTCTGATGCTTCTTCTCAAGCTTTGACTCGGATGTTGTTGGTTTTGGACTTGAGCTTGAATCTGATTCTCAGGTTGAGAATAAACAGATGAAGGAATAACATATGGTGTGGTTGAAACATAATTTAATAAGGTGACATCCATTTCGGGTAATGATGAAATAGCAGGAATAGGTTGAATGTCATCAAATAATGACCGAACTGATGATGAAGACAGGACTAAGTGATAATTGTTTTGCTTATCACAAATCTGCATATCAGTAGTTAGTGTGGAAAAAGCAAATATATGTTAATAAAAAGAAACATCTCGAGAAGTAAAGATCTTTTGAGCTTTAAGATCAAAAAGTTTAAAACCATTAATACCTGGAGAGAAACCAAAGAAAACAGATTTGATGCTTTTGGAATCAAATTTGTTTTAAATGTTAGAATGATTCGAAGCAAAAGCAAGGCAAAATGTTAGAATGATTCGAAGCAATAGCAAGGCAGTCAAAGACTCAAATTATTGAAATTTGGTGGTTTAGAATATAATGCTTCAAAAGGTGATATGTTACTAAGAACCGAAGTGGGTATTATGTTGATAAAATAAATAACATGCAGCACACATTCACCCCATAAATGTATAGGTAATTTTGCCTGAAATCTTAGTGCTCTTGCTACATTTAAAATGTGATGATGTTTTCTTTCTATAATATTGTTTTGTTGAGGAGTCCTAATGCAAGATGTCTGATGAACTATGCCTTTTGATTCATAGAAAACTGGAACATTAAACTCTTGGCCATTATCACTTCGGATACATTTGACAGCACTACGAAATTGAGTAGAAGCATAAGAAATGAAGTTTTGCATGATTGTTCATGCTTCAAATTTGTTTTTCATTAAGAAAATCCAAGTAAATCTAATAAAATCATCTACAATAGTGAGAAAATACCTATGCCCTTTAAAAGTGGGAGCATAATTGTCTCCCCAAATATCAATATGAATAAATCAAAAATATCATTGCTAACAGAAGCACTGACAGGAAATGGTAATCTTTTCTATTTTGACATATGACATATTTCACAAGGTTCAACATTAGAAACAGAAGGAACTAACAATTTTAATCTAGGAAAAGAAAGATGGCCTAGCCTAGTATGCCATAGTACTGAAGTTTCTTTATTACAGATAACAGAATTAGCAATAGCAACATTTGAAACAGGTAAAACAACATTGGAATTCATCTTGTATAATCCTTGGGAATGCTCAGCAACCCCAATCATCTTCCATGGCTAGATGCTCTGGATTATATAATGAGAGGATGAGACAATTATGCAACAAGAAAGATCATGAGCTAATTTGCTAATGGATATAAGATTGAAAGTACATTATGGCACGTATAGACCATTTAAGAGTTTTAGAGATTTATTCAAATAAACAGTATCAATGTGAGTAACTCGAACCCTGCATTTGTTAGGAAGATTCACATAAATATTGTGAACCAATTTATAAGAGTGAAAATTTGTCAAAGAACAAGTTATATGATTTGTGGCACCAATATCAACAATCCATTCACTGCAATGAGAATTATTGATAGTAGAAATATTTAAAGAAATGTGTGGATCCATCTCACAATTTGAAGGAATCAAACCTGAGGTTGACTTTGTCTGTATATGATTCGGCAAAGTCACTACATTAATATGATGAGAGGTTGATGGAAGCCCTTGTAGCAGCTGTAACAATTGATCATACTGATCCTTAGTGAATTGAAAAGTAGAAACATGATCCTCTGTAGTTTCAGAGTGATGATAATCAACAAATTGATTATTAGTATCAACAATATCTACAGCATTAACATCAACTCAATTTGGAGGCTTCTTGGAATTCTTCATATTGGTAAGATACCCATGCTTCTTATAGCATCTGTCAATAGTATGACCCTCCTTTCCACAATGGATGCAAATCGGTGTTGTTGAATCGTTAAAAAACTTTCTTTGTGCATAAGCATTAGTACCTTTAACAGTCAAAACACTTATGTCAGAGGCCAAAGGCCTTTCTTGTTGAATAACCAATGAAAATGCCTTATTCAAGGAAGGTAAATGATCCATCAACTGAATTTGTGATTTCACACTTGAATAGTTTTGATTCAGTCCCTTAATAAAAACCATAACCTGACCATTCTCATGAAAGTCCCTAATGTTCTTGGAAAGACCACATTAACATTGAGGATTATAAGAAAAAGATAAGAGAGGATGCAAGATTTGCAATTCACCCCACAAGATTTTTAGCTTAGTGAAGTACTCATGTACAGAAAGAATACCTTGTTGACAGGTATAAATTTCAAGCTGAAGATCACATATAAGAAAAGAGTTGCTTTATGTAAATCTAGCTTTGAGATCATTCCAGATCTCATAAGCAGAATCCAACCAAATTATGGATTGTGCAATAGAAGGTGAAACAAAATGAATAAGCCAAGAGATTACCAAATTGTTGCATCATTCCCAAGGAACAAACAAAGAATCTGTGCGAAATAGTTGCATAATTGATCCATCTACAAAGCTAAGTTTGTTCTTGGATAGTAGGGACATTTTCATGGCTCTCTGCCATTGATGATAATTTGGTCAAGTTAGAACCGAAGAAACAAGAACAAGAGTAGGATTCTCGTTCACAGGAAGATAATAAGGATTGGAAGGATTGTCTTCTGGTTTTGACGTTGAACCAGAAGTATTATTAGCGGTCCAAACATTGAAATTAGCTATAACAGCAAGTTTCAATTAGAGGAAGAAGAAAAATAAGGAAAGAATATTGAGAAGAAACTATAAAGTTTATGTTTGTATACAAAGAAAATGCATGAAAATATGGGAATCTTAGAAAGAATCCAGAAAAACTAGAGAAGCGAAAGTATTCAGCTCTGATACCATGATAAAAATCTGAACTGAGAAAGGTAAAAATCTATTTCCTCTTAACAAATTAGAAGTACTTATACAGAATGTCTTAAGAATGAATAACGAACATAACTAACTATAACTAACTATGACTAACTAGCTTAACGGTCAACTTATATTTCTATAATTCTAACATAGAAAACAATATCTTTTTGTCGATTATAACATATTTTGAAATTATTACTCAATCCACATATAATAATAACAATTAGAAATTCTTTCCTAATAAAAGAATCAAATTAATAAATTTAACCATATTTAAAATCAATTAATAAAATTTTAGATTGAATTCAAATTAAAAAAATTTAAATCTACATTCGAATTTAAACCTAAATGAAAATTAAAAAATTGAAATTTAATAAAACTCAAATTATATATTTTTTTAATTTATGAGATATGAACCTAGCCCAACTTCTTACGACTAAGTGTAAGACATTTATATTATATGATGTTCCTAGTAGTTAAGAGCCCCCGAAATTTGAAAATTGAAAACATATTAAATTTAGCTGAAATTCTCAATTAACATTTATGATAAGTAAATAAAGAAAATTTTAATTTTTGCTAAAAAATATTTTATTCTTTATTTTATTTAAAATTTTAAATTTGACTTCGTCATGAAAATATTTAAATTAAAATTAACCTTTTATATTATGTTGCAAAAATAAGGAAAACTATCTATCACTTCTTATAATATTTTGCAAAAACACCAAAACTACATGCCATGAAGATTTTACAAGTATATCTTAGACCAAAAATTCAATGAAAACTACAAAAATGCACGTATATTAAAGCATATAAATGAAAAAAATAACTATACCCTTTTTTTTATCTCTTCTTCTTCTTATCCATCCAACCCTAATTAGACAAGACCATTCAAAGTTGAGCTGAATCCCACGTAAAGATGTCAATTTTGACCCGACCTGATTTTGGCTTGAGTTGATCGGCCACAGGCAAGCCATGGGTTAAAAATAGTCGGCCTGATCGAGCCACAAATTGAGATCGGGCTTAGCATAGACTGGCCCGTGATTCGACAATTATTTAAAAAACAACATTATTTTAACTTTTTTAATATAAATTGGGTCAGGTTGGCTTGGCCCACTCATGACTTGTCAGGCCATGACTTAGGTCACGGGCCTGTCATCTCATGGTCAAGTCGGGCCGCTAGCCATTTAGCCCATCTCACTGATATTCCTAATCTCACGCAAGGATGACAATAGGACAACTCTGTCATTTTTTAATAAATAAATTTTAAAAATTTAAAAATATATAATATCTTTTTTTTTATTAAGTTTGGACCTAACTCATATGTCGACCCATTAAAAATACCTAAATCTAACTCATGGGTCAACCTATTGTCGTCTCTAATCCCACGGGTTCCACACAAACTCTTCACTTACGTACCCCAAAAGATGCTAATTATCTTATTATTATATTAGTGTTTTAAATTTTAATACCATATATTTTTAACAAATCCTATCATATTAAAAAAAATCCACAAAATAAAACTATTTTTTATTATGGACTACCGTATAATATATATAGAGAGAGAGATAGTTTCATCATAATAATTTTACATATAAACGAGGAAGAATATTGAGTCAAAGATTCGTTGACTAAATTTTGTCTATATAGTTGATATTCCTTTTTAGTCTTTGGTTGGAGACTTAAATTTGAGCTTTTAAAAAATATAATTATTATAATTATTATTTTAAGTATATAATGAACAAGCTTTCAAATGTATATTGTAAAGATATAAATTATTTCTCTTATTTTGAATAAATTAGTTGATAAATTGAAATTAAAATTAATTAATTTGAATTATTTTATAAAAGTTCAAACTTAAACAAAAAAAGCTAAAGGATTGTGCTGGACCCCGTTTCCGGAGCCCAACTATACACAACAGAATCACAAACGAAGACCATTGGGCCCGAGTCCCGACTC
>JAOQMR010000213.1:1418515-1429686 GCA_027563865.1 Erythroxylum pelleterianum
TAGAGCCACATTGAAGCGTGCCATTCCACGAAAGCCTAGCCCCCCATCCTGTTTCGATTTGCAAAGTTCTTCCCAAGATTTTTGAAAGCATGGTTGATGTAAACAGTAAACTAGTGTACAATACAACTGTATAATATACCAATCTAGACTATTTTGCAATTTAAAAAAATTTTAGGAACTATTTTATAAATTTAAAAAATTTCAAAACGTTACCTGGTATCGACCGGTACCGGTACAGTTTCGTTCCAGAGCTCAATCCAGTACCGAACTCAGTACGATATTCATAAGATTGCTTTCAATATTATTATTTATATTACTCAATTATTTACATTAAATAAAATATAAAATTAAATTGCTTACCCTTCGGCCGTTCTTTACCCGTATCCTCTCAGTTTTGATAAGAGGGTCTTTACTCTTTTGTCTGGTTCCCACCATCCCATACCTGTACTTTGAAAGTACGAACTCCAAAGTCCAAACCAAAATGGTTTTCTTTAATATTTCTGATAAAGTTCTGAAGACGACGACCCGATAGCTATTGGCACGCACTTCACTCTTGCCATTAATTGTCGGTGTCCGTCCTCCGTCAACATCCATCAGCTCTCTCCTCTCTCTTTTTCAGTTCTTTTTTACAGAGCAGAGTAGCTTAGCTGGCTTTTGCAGTAGTGATACCTATCCCACTGCACGCTTTACGTATATGATATACCTCTGTTTGTTTCTCAGGACAGAAAATTTAAAAGCATTGCGTATCACTGTATCAGTCGTATAATTGATACTTTCACGAGGTTTTGCATGTTCTTGATGCTTGACCCGTCCCAGTCTCCCTGGCTCTCTCTCTCTCTCTCTGTGCTGTGCTCTATCTGACATGTAAAACACTTTAAGAGTTGATAAATCAAACCTTTTATTCCGATTAACTTTGTGCTTCGTCAGTAAAAATAAAATAAAGAAGGAAACCAAGTACACTGCTCTGGGGTTACAAATCTATGGTCTTGCCGTAGTACCGAGCCTACTGACAAATACTGCACTTACGTTTAGCAAGAAACTGCGAGCTGGCTGGATTGCCTTTCGGCTTCAATCCTGCAACTTGTTTATCTTGAAACTAGACCAGACATTAATTACACAACCATATATAATAATACGATGAAGAAGAAGACGACGACGAAGATGCTTTTGTTTCTTTTGAATGTAAAAGACCTAGGATCTATTATGCTTTCACACCATAATAACAAAATCATCACCAAAAGGTACAATGTTTTAATTTGGAAAATGTGGCAAAAAATAGAGAAACCCTAAGGAAAACAAAATGTCTGGTTTTGAGACCTACAATAATTAAAACCCTAGAAAGAGACACAACCTTCCTCCGTAGCCACAGCACTTAATGGGTACTTCATCTCACAAGAGAGCTTCAAGACCTCACTTAGATCAACTGGGTGCGTTTGGTCTTGAACCCAGTTGAAATGGTGCACCAACTTAGCCACCCAAAGTGCAACAGTCACTAACCCCAGGCTCTTTCCGGGACAAACCCTACGACCAGCTCCAAACGGTGCCAGCCTAAGATCACCACCTCTCACGTCCACGTCAGCGCCGATAAACCTCTCCGGCCTGAACTCTAGCGGGTCCTCCCACACTTGAGGGTCATGTGTGATGGCCCACATGTTGACCATAGCCGTCGTGTTAGCGGGAATCAACATTCCATTGCCAAGCTGGACGTCTGACGTGGACAACCTGGCCCAGGAAAGGAGTGGTCCAGGTGGGTGTATTCTCAAGGTTTCCTTAATCACAGCCTGCAGATATGGCAACTTTGCCAACGCAGAATCCCTTAAGCTTCCATATTGAACTGCCACGTCATCAAGCTCTCTTCGAAGCTTTTGTTGGACATCTGTGTGTAACACCAGTTCCGCCATAACCCACTCAGTCAAGAGAGCTGTCGTATCAGTTCCTCTGAAAATCATCTCCTGCACAGTCAAAAACAGAGTTAATCTTTACACTTAACAGGTCCAAGTTAGGGTTATGGCGTAGTTACCCATAGAACAGCAACCATATCATCGTCTTGGAGCTTCTCTTCACCTTCAAGAGACAGCAGAACATCAACAAAATCACCATTTTCATACTCCTTTCTTGTCTTATTCATATTAAGACGATGCTCTTCGATGATTCCTCTAACGAACTTCTTGACTCGGGGAACGAGTTTCAAGCAACGTTCATTGATACGAAATGGATCGTAGAAATAGTTCAACCATGGTAAATGATCAGACCAGTTAAAAGCACCCAATAGCTCAAACCCTTCTCTTACCATATCTCTAAGCTCCTCGAGCTCTTCACTATCATCCAACGGGTCATATCTCTTTCCAAACACACTTCCCATGATGTTGTTTAAGGAAGCGAGCTGAAGGTGTCGTCTTAACGAGACAAGCCCGTTTTGTTTCTGGTCGTTCGCTACGTTTCTCAGCAAGTCGAGACACTCTAGCTGACGGAGAGGTTCGTGGGCCAAAATGCGCCGGGGAGCGAAGAGGTGTGAGGAAGCGATCCGTCTCAGTAGCCTCCAATAAGCACCGTTAGGTGCGAAACCTATGGCACGGCTAAACATGAGGCACTTAGCCGACTGTTTGATCGGACGGTCAGCGAAGTGAGGAGAAGTCAAGATTTCTCGGGCAGTATGAGGGTCAGAAGCCACAATCACAGGAGTGGCTCCTAGGCTAAACGCCATGAGCTCAGTATTGGCTCGACTCCACGCCATAGCGGCTAACGAACGATGAGCCAAGCCCCTACTCAGAGTAAAGAGATTACCAAAGATTGGCAAACCTCGAGGCCCTGGGATTGAGACAAGACCTCGTTGGTTTCTGCCATCTCTCCAAGCAACTCCCCCAGCAGAAAATGCCCATGTAAGAGATACACAGACCACAACAAGTAGACACAAAAAGTAGCCATCTAGAAGGGTTTTGGACCCGAGAAATGCCGGTAGTGTGAAAACCCACCAGCTTGTGTCCTTACACAACATCATGAATGTTTCAGAAACTAATCAATAACAGCAGAAGGGATCGAAAACAGAGAGTTTTAGAGAGAATTGTGGTGTAAGAAGTTGGTTTGAAGAAGCTAATGCACAAAGACACACAGACACAAACACACACACACATATATAATTATATATAGATTCACGTGGAGTAGAAAGTCGGTGATTGTGGTTTTGCATGCAATGTGGCTCTTTAAACTTACGTTATAAGAAAAATGATTATTGGAGATGAAGAGAGAAGAGGAATAGAAACAGCAGCGGAGAGCATTGAATGAGAGACCATAGATTTAAAGGCCAAAATCGGCGAGCTTACAATATAAGATTAAGAAGAACACAGAGAAAGAGATGCAGCAGAATATGGAAGACCAGACGACCAGACTAGACTTGATGTTCAAGTAACGCATTGAGAGTTGTGAAGCTTTGAATTCAATGTCATTTATTGTCTAAATAAAAGAGACATTGCATGTAAAAAGAAGTAAGACGAAAGGGACATAACAATATGGTTGTTTATTTTTCTTCATTATATATGATTTTTAAGTAATTAATAATTTAATATATTAGTTTCAGTTAGAATTATCAAAAGTACGCTATGATAGACATTTATTGTATTAATCTTCATTATTTCTCAATGATTTATAACTTAAATCATTACTTGAGCTTATATGTTTTGGATTTTCATAATTTTAAGTCACGGAAATAACCTCACCAATAATGAATGATCGTATCCGAAACAAGGTGGAGAGTCTTGTACACTAAGATTTGTCATTTGAGATATAATAGTTAAGACTTTAATCTTAAAAGATGTACCGTGTGTTTCCTAGAGGGTGTGCACAAAATCAATATGTGTCTTCCCTTTTGGAAATAATGTTCCTAGTTTTGTCCATTGTCATTCATTTTGTTTAGGATGAGTTCCTAAATGGCACACATCTCAAACAAATCATAAATCTGAAAGTCAAGCTGAGCCTGCGAATGAAATCGGTGTACGGCCTCCAAAGGGTCAAATATTCCATTCTCGTCGTCCCAAGACAATGAGAAATGGGGACCTGACCTACCCATCATACTTGTTTGGTTGGAAGACAACCATTAGTAAAAGTTAAATATCTGACCAAAGTACAAATTCAATACATGGCGTAGTGCTATTTGGTTGAACTTTTAAAAAGTAAATAAGTATTTATTTTTATCGTAAAATTTTTTTTAAAAAATAAATATTTAGCTGTAAAATAAAAAGATAATTTTTTTTGTAAAATAGCTTTTTTTTCAACTAAAATATAGCTTTTTAATAAGCTTAAATTTGGAATTTCTCAAAAAAGTTTTTTTTTCATGTAGATTTTTTAGATCAATTAATGATCATATTTTTAGTCTCTTTTGGCCCTTATGTTTTATACATAATTCCTATAATACCCACAAACACATTTTCACGTTTATTTTGAGATTTATATAATATTATTTAATTTTTTATATGTTTTAATATTTATTTTTTATATTAGTTTTATTTATGTTAAAAAGATTTGGTTAGATATATTTTCATTTATGTTTCATATGGTTTAAAATTATATAATAATTAATATATTGTGCTTTACATATTGTTTAATATAATTTACATAATATTTCTTTGCATAAATAATTTTTATTACAAAATAAAATATAGTTAAAATTAAAAGTGTTTTTTATTTTATATCATCAAAAAGTCTATTGTATAAAGTTCTTTCAAAAAAATTATTTTTTAAATGGCAACCAAATAGGCAATTGACTTCTTAAAAAAGCTCTACTGACAAAAACTTTACACTCTCTCCCATTCCTCTAGAATATGATAGCCTTCAATAATAGGTTCATACCAACCATCAATTTTTATTCCATACCTATACCTCTTTTCCTGTACCCCTCAAACAAGAACACCCTTAATAAAGCTCAATTTTGAACTTCTTGAAAGCTTTAAAATTAAAAAGAAAAACTCTAGTAGGCCTTTCATTGCAAACCTTCATTCATATACGAAGGTCCGTTGCACTCTTCGTTGGGCCAAGCCCAAGATTGGACCAAGAGCTTTAGTGGTAGATATTTAGTAAAATTAGAAATTTAAAAAATAAACTAAAAAATAACCGCCTCAACCGAAGTCGGCCTAAAGCAACTGCCACGAAGTTAGTGTTAATATTTTCCCCATAATGCCCCCAACCCTTCTTACATACCAAACTGCAACTAAGTGGCGTTTCTGGTAATTAGAAAGCCATCACCGACTCGTTATTTACGAAGCCTCCTCTATAAATACCACCAGTCACGTACACATAAATGAACGTATTCGAACAGTTAGAGAAAGAGAAAGGGCGTTAGAGAGAGGGGATGGGCACTTCAATTCTTCGATCACAAGACTGCCTTGCGGGCGGTGGCCGTTTACGCAACGGAACCCTAACCCTAACCAAGATGCCGATCCATCATAATCCTAATTCTCGGCGAAGAAAGCGTACTGTTGCCTCCAAGAACCTCAATCGCACCAAAGCGTGCCAATCCATGGTATCCAAGGCTCCCGCCAAGAACCTCGTGATGGGCCAGGTTAAGATCCTCAAACGCGGTGAGTCGTTGAGGTCGTTTGAAGATCGCGCGGTAGCCGATAAGAGGAGACCGAGGTACCCCGATCTGGTCTTGGGGTCCACGGATCGGCTTGGGCCCGACCCCGAGATCGTACAGAAACAGATTAGGGCACGGGAGATTAACCGATTTGTAGACGGCGTTTATGCTGGATCTACGGTCGTAACTTCTCCTCCGCCGAGTTCTCTTCCGGTTCCCGGTTTTCTGGTGAAGATTCAGAGGGGGAAAGTGGAGTGATGCGACATCGGTTTATTGGTGGGTTGATTGGATTACTGTTCACGAACTCCGTGCTCTTACCTTTATTTTTTTCAAGAGGAAGGGTTTCGAGTTCTCAGCGGGAAATTTTAAAGCTTTAAACAAGCAAACGCGGGTTAGACGATTAAAGAAAGATATTGCTTTATACTTGCGATATGGCGTTTAAGAGGCGAACTTATGGGCAATTAGGTATTATTATAATTGCCGATCAATATGCTTTGTGTCTCTCAAGTGTAGTTCTTTTTGGGTACACTTGTAAGGTGTTGGCATTTGTATCAATTATCCTTATTACTAGTCTGTTCGGCTTCATTTTCCTTTTCTTGTAGTAGTTATATCCAGTCTCGAAATTAATAAAGATTCTAGTTTGAATTGCCGTCTTATGATGTTCTCATCTCTTGTTTTGGTTGTGATCTTACTTGCAATTTGTGGGCTGTTATGTTTTTGTTTTAGAATTCAACTTGAAGTCCAATTAGCATCTGATGTGTCATTAGCGTTGAATATGTGACTTTGAGCTTCCAAGATCTTTTGCTATTAAGTTATATTTTTGGTCAGAATTGTGTATTGAACCAAGATTCTGATAATTTATGGAGTGCATCTACCAGAGCGGCGAAGTTGTGTACTCAGAGCTACCGAGTTATCCACCTCAATTCATGAGAAAATGGAGGCTATAACGGAATTGCCGATGCGGCATCAGATTGAGCATGAATTTCTATTCTCAGTATATTCCTTTGGCCATGAAAAGTTTGCAGTTTCTGATATCAGTAAGCCTGGGTTTCAAGATTGACAAAAAGTAGGAGGCGAGGTCTGTCACCCTGAGCTTCAAAGGGCTTTTAGTACTGAGTTATATTTTTGGTCATTGAAGCAAGATTTGGATAATTTATGAGTGTATCCTCCTCAATTCATGACAAAAATGGATACAGAATTGCTATTTCTTGGTTTGAATGTTTTAAGAACGGAATGAGCAAGATGGGTACAGAGACCATCCAAAAGCTTTATGTAGGTACTTTTTGCTTCCTTTCAGTCAGACCCAAAGATTATAGCTTTGTATTCATCCGTTGTATCTTGAAATCTTGTAAGATTCAAATAGGAATGAAAATAGAAAGAAAGAGAACAACAAAGAACTATAATTTACTGTAAAAGCTGAGTAGTATTTTGAGAAAAAGAGACTATATATTATAGTACGGAAATGTTTTTATTCCACTTCTCATCAGCAATTTTCAACTGTGACTATCAGAAGCAGTTAAGTTTTAAAATCTTCAACATTTGAAACAGATATTGGTACGGTTGAGATGGCCGAGTTGGTCTAAGGCGCCAGATTAAGGTTCTGGTCCGAAAGGGCGTGGGTTCAAATCCCACTCTCAACAACGTAGTTTGCTTTTTCTGTTTTCAGCCGAAACAGAGGATTCAAACGCCGTCGTATTTGGCATGTTCAGTGCATGGCTTAATTGGTTCATGTCGCAACACGTGGGTGTGTAACTGATCCCGGCGCCAAGTCCACACAACAGTTATCTCACCAACCAACTTCTCCTTCACCAAACAAACGCACACTTTGTCGGAAGAAATGTTCACTTTACATTCTGCAATTTCATTTGCATTTGCTCCCTCCAAATTCCAAATTAGAGCATCCTCTTCGTCTTCCACAACACCTGGGGTCAATCTCAGTGGCCTTCAATCTGCTCTAGCTAAGGTTTGTACTTCTTGTTCTTTGTTTTAGTGCTGATGATTGCTTGCCATGCACAGCTTTCGTTTTTCTTGGTTTGGTTTTGGAGTTCAAGCTTTTAGGACAAACCAAGTTTTCATTACCAACTGATCCTGTAAGTTATTTACTTTCTGCAGAAAGATAGTGCTGCTGTTAAAGAGGCTCTTGATGCTTTAAGTGAAGTAGGTTGGGCAAAGAGATGGAATTCTCAACCATACGTCTCTTGTCGGACGGTCGATTTCAACCTATATCTTTAGGGTTCAATGATGTATTATTACGTTATTGAATCGAATCTATCACTTAAACTCTAATTGAAAGCAATTTATTAATATCATGATTGTGATGACACGTTGATAATTGAGACCAAACATTTCTTCTTCCAAGCACAACATTCTCTTCTTACTTAGTTTACAGAACAAACTTTTTGACTTCTAAATCTCATGCACTAGACATCTCTTCGGGAGCTAACAAGTCTTGGAATTAAAAATGCGGAGAACCTCGCAATCCCAAGTGTCAGAAATGATGTAAGTATCATTAAACTGGCGAACAAGAATAAAAGATGCACTTTTAATGTGACCATACATGGTTGGAGCACTATGCTCTATCAGATTCTGTATCATATCTGCTATTCCTAGAAAAAGAGATCTAGTATAAGCAAAATTCTCCACAAAATGCTGAAAAGATTCAATGATACTCCAGTCATAATCTAAGATATGAGAATAGAAGTATTTTCACATTGCAAGGAAGATAACTTACGTATTGGAAAAAAAAGACTGCGCTTGACTCAGCTTTGTGTAAATATCACCTTTGTGTCATACTTTGGCGGCTGGTTTCAATCATCCATGGCTACAGTTAATTTGTTTTAGTAATACAGGCGGCTTTTCTTTTCACAGTAGTTGGAACAACAGGATTCTTGGGAGTGCTTGCTGGTCAGCTTCCAGGGGTAAGTGATTGCATCAGTAAACCTAACACTAACATGAGCATAAGTAAGGAATGTCAGTCAAATCTTTGATAATTCATCTTTAGGAACGACGAGAAATACCAAAATACAATAAAAAACAATTAAATGATCATTCTGGATTTGATGTGCGAGTGTGTCGAGTGACAGTATTAAGATCTGAGCATGTTATGGTTTTAATGTGCATTCTTCAGCTGTCCAATTCATTCATGCTTTTAGATGATTAAGCCAATATGTATGCATGTGATGGGGGGAAATGCTAATAGAAACTAAGTATACCCAACAAAGTAATCAGGAAAATAAGTAAGGCATGTGCTATGATGCTTACTGCAGGACTGGGGATTCTTTGTGCCATACCTTATTGGAAGCATCTCGTTGATAGTCTTGGCGATTGGTAGCATTTCACCTGGGTAACAGCTTGCTGCTCTGCCTTAACTTACATAAAAGCTTGGACACTGTATCCCTTGACATTCAGCGTGTAGAGGAAGAACTGATTGATTAATGATCAATATTAATACTTGTAGGCTTCTTCAAGCTGCAATTGGCGGCTTTTCATCTTTGTTCCCTGATTACCAGGAGAGGATAGCTCGGCATGAAGCAGCTCATTTTTTAAGTATTACCTTCTCCTTTCGAGATTTAAACATACAACATTGTAAGCTCGATTTGGCTGCATTCATAAGACATTGCTTCTTGAAATTTCAGTTTCTTATCTGCTCGGATTCCCTATCTTGGGCTACTCGTTGGATATTGGCAAAGAGCATGTCAATCTTATTGATGACAGACTGGAAAAGTTGATTTATAGTGGGCAGCTTGATTCCAAGGAACTTGACAGGTAGGCATTGAGAATGCCTTAATCTAAATGTTATCATGAAAATCCATTAGTACTTCTTTTTGAGGGAGCTGGAGTTTCAAGAATCCAGCTCCCGTGTCTTAAATGCATATACATGTGTAGACAGACATACCCAACTGTAGGTGCACACACAGACATAGACATTAGGTAATACGAAAGGCTGGGATCAACTACACTAAGGAAATGAGAGTAAATGCAATAAGCATAAGATTCTCAAGCTTTGATATTTACTATCAGGTTGGCAGTTGTTGCGATGGCTGGACTTGCTGCAGAAGGTCTGCAATATGACAAGGTGGTTGGTCAGTCAGCTGATCTCTTCACTCTTCAGGTTCGAAAAATACTTCAATGGAAGTCAAGTTTTGGAAAGCTGTTGAAGCTACAGATGCTAGTAATCTAGATTTTCTGTTGTTTTGCAGAGATTCATAAACAGAAGCAAACCACAGCTTAGCAAAGATCAGCAACAGAACCTTACTAGATGGGCTGTAAGTAATTATTCTGAGTAGGAATGCAATTTCCCTTGATATGCATTTTCCTTGTTCAATTTTTATATTGCTAGATATATTAAGCTTGAAGAACACTATTGATGCACCTTTCGCCATCTTATATTCACTGTATGTAATTAAAAAAAGTGGTATCATTGTTTACATTTTTCTGTTCTTTTATGATCAGAATGCTAATGCTGCGATAATGTAATGCAGGTTTTGATTTCTGCCTCTCTCCTGAAAACCAACAAGGTCCTTCATGAAGCTTTAATGACAGCTATGTCAACCAAGGCAACTGTACTACAATGCATTGAAGCAATTGAGCAAGCTGCATAATCCTTCAGAAGCATTCACCATTCTTGATCTTAGAGGAGAAATTGCTGACTTTCAGGCTAACCTTGCTTATAAGGGCACCATTCTCAACGTGATAAAGAGCTAAATTCTAATGACAGTGCCTTACTACTCCACCATGGTTAATTGCTTATATGTCCTACAAAAAATTTGTAAAAAAGACAAGTCAAATGCAGAAAGATGTCTTGACTTCGTTGAGTACGATGATTTTTAGCCCTTCCACCATACCAAGTTTTACTAACGCACGTTCTACTTGTTCCTTGAATATGTTGTTGATTAGAAAGATAATTACAGATTGCAAGGAATTAAATAGTACAGCCCTTAATCCATATTCATCATTATTAACTCCCATCCTTATATGTATCATTTTCTTATGACTTATTTTGTTATTACTCTGCGTGAACAAACTATACTGGAAACAAAAATTTACCTCGTTCAATACCTGCAATGGGATTTCCCAAAGGAAGTATGAACTGTAATGATTGTGACCAAAGAATTAAACTGGTACTCAACTTATATATCCTGCTATCTCACAAAAAACTGTACCTTGGCTATTGTAGTTGGTGTATAGTCAACCCTACATGCAGAGTATGATCTGCCATGTCTTGTCTCCACCAGAGTTCCCTCTTAATACCAGATCCCATTCCAGCCTGAAGAAAGTGGACAATTTTACAGTTAACCATTCACTATAAGTGCAATATTATCAGGAACAGAGTCTGGCAGTTCAGTTTGCGGCATCAAGTTATCCAGAAGTGAACAGATATTTTCAGTATCACGAGTTCTGTCTCTTGCAACAAATACATTAACTTCTTTGTCCACTTCTATCCAACTATGCCCTGTTTCTTTCACTACCCCATTAAGATCCATTGTTTGCCTTACACTTCTAGCATCTTCCCACATCCCTTTGGATGCAAATATATTGGAAAGCATAGCATAAGAACCACTATCTGTTGGATCCATGGAAATAGCCATTTCAGCTGCATACTTTC
>JAOQMR010000213.1:1441614-1484846 GCA_027563865.1 Erythroxylum pelleterianum
GCGCTGTTTCAATTTACAAGCACGTGGTTTTAAATTTACAAGCAAAACCGGCGTCGTTTCTCACTTGGACAGAGTTGGACAGAATAGGATTGGACAGACGATCCGGACTCGTGTTTGTCTAGGTGGATTTGGTTCCGGAAAGTCATTGGGAGGTTCCTGTAGTATATGCAGGCCTGGACTGAAAGCTGCTACGAGCGAAACCATCCGATCTACACACTGGTTCCTTTCGCGATACACGTGCCGGAGTTGCACCTCCCATGCTCGGTGTAATAAACCTCGAGTACCTTTCACCAACAAAATATCGTCGGGAAAAGCTAAATTGGAAGAGGATAAGATGTTAATGACCTCAAGGGAGTCTACTTCAACGATCACTCTTCTATAGCTCATCGCCCAAGCCAGTCAGTGCCGGCCTTGGGCAAGAGCCCTAAAAAGGGGCCCCCCTATGGGGTGGTGGATCTGGTTAGATGTGGACGTGCAGTGAACAAGTGGATACCTTTGACTATATTGGAGTCTTTGTTGTATGATGTGGATAGGGTCTTGAGGGCTGGTGGGTACTTGTGGTTGGATCATTTCTTTAGTGAAAGAATGGAACAAGACTGATTCTGGCGAAGTGGGCAATCGGGAACAAGACTGATTCTGGTGGCCTAAGGAATGGGGAGGTTTATTTGACTGCTCTTCTCCAAAACCAAAAGCCTGTGTCCAAATGAAGATCAGATGTTATATTTCTCTTTCAGGTAAGAACTTACTTGCTTTGATAGCGGTCATACGCTAGTTTAGCTTCTTACTTTACTGGTAGATTCATCTCTTTATTGCAAATTGTGCTTGGATAATGCTGAAAATGATATACTGATATGAATAAATGTTTGATCACTTGTGTTGAATTGCCTATTCAGTGATGAGGTTGTGTGCGAAAAGTACCGTCAGTGAAGCTATTTGATGCATTAAGCCACCAAATTATTTCGTCCAAAAGCAAGTGAATTTGCCCCTATGCATTGGTGTCATTCAGATTTCTTCCTGAGAAAAATGTACAAATAAAATGTTTCATAATCAGATTCGAATACATCTTTTGACCTTCCCCAGTTGGTTATTACAGCATGGATCAATGGAGAATGTTGCATAGAGTGGAAAAGTCAAACAATTGAGGACATTAATACATGAGAATCTGTTCTTCTGAAACATTAATATTGCCATTCTACCTACTGACAGACTCTCTCTGCAACATCTCTTCAATTTCTTTCCTTTTATGTTTCTTGAAAGCTTTTGCATATTCTTTTAATTAGAAAGTTCATAGATTTGTTTCGAGCAACCCTTCAATTCTATTTATTCAATAAGTTTCTAAATCTCTCTCTTTATCTCTGTTTATGTATTTGTTAAATGTGTAGACTCTACTAAGCAGTCTCTATGGCGATTTTTGGATATGTTATTCTTTGATGTATTTTCTTTTGGCATTTTGTGACGAAACATTGAAAAGTGAAACATTAGGGCCCCTTTTTTAATTTCGCCCCGGGCCTATAAAACGATAGGAGCGGCCCTGAAGCCAGTGCAAAGCTCGAATGTACGTCCCAGAGTTCCGCAGCTACAAGGGAACCCTATCCGATGTGGTGAGTGAAACCTCCACACCACCTCCCTTGACTATCTTAAAGTAAACCGCCCGCTATAGTAATGTTGGCCCTTGGTTGACTGCCCCATCTAAATTGAGCTTAGTCCAATCTACTGCTGGTTTAGTCATCCAACTAAATGGTCGACAGGTAGTCCCTGATTTTGCAACACACAGCTCTCCGTTGTCCTTGCTTTGTCTATCCACCTGATATATTCCATAACAACTTGGGGACCTGCTTCTGGCCAAACAAAACCTGCGTCAAATATGTTGCGATTTATCCATTGCTAGAGAAACCAACAGGCTACTCTATAGATCGTTCCCAAGCGACCTAGTTGACTTGAACTGGCCTCCGAAGGTTGTGAGCCACCCATTGATCGACTTCGTGTTGGAAAAAGTTCATGTCCATTGCCTTCGAGGGAAACTTACACCAGAATGCTTTCACGCGTGGGCAATTGCGAATGGCGTGCAAACTAGATTCTTCTTGTCCACAGAAATGACAATTACCATCCGTAGTGAGCTTACAAGCCACGCGTTGTTTATTGATCAGTAATTTTCCTTTAATGAAGAACCACAGGAAGGCTCTAATCCGCTGAGGCTCTGCCCATTTTCAGATAGATTCCCAAAGACCAATGTGAGCGTCCGTAGTGCTGCCTTCAATTAAGCCATAGGATGCAACCACCGTAAACCGTCCATGGCTAGTTGGTCCCCAAAACAGGATATTGTCCGCTAGACCATCTGCAGGTGCCTGTATCTCCGCAATATCCATACAGACCATGGAGGGTAAGTATTGCTGGAACAAGTTCCAACACCAGTTTCCACCCTCATCTGTAAACTCTGCCACTGTGGCGTAAATAAGGCTAGCTGGGAGAGGAGTGGTCACCATTGTTATTAGAAGTCCCCACTCATTTGCCCAATTATCCAACCAGAAGTGTATGCGTCTCCCATTACCCATCTTCCATTTCATACCTTGGCGTACATACTGCCAAGTGGCGGAAATGCCCTTCCAAATGATCGAGGCCCCATTTCTGTCTATATTTGCGGGGATAGGGTTTGGGCCTAGACGATATTTAACCCTGACGAGTTTAACCTATAGGGACGTGGGTTGATTGATCAATGCCCATCCTAGTTTAGTAAATAAAGCATTGTTTGAAGACCGAATACATTTGAGGCCTAGACCCTCGGCTTTTTTCTGCTTACAAACGGAATCCCAATTAACAAAATGTATTTTCCTCTGTTCGCTTGTTGCTCCCCATATAAATTCCCTTATGATTCTCTCTAAATCATCGCACAGTTGCCTCAGGAGTCTCACCGTCTACATCATGTAAATGGGGAGAGAAGAAATTGCAGACTGAGTGAGAGTAACTCGCCCCGCCAGGGATAAACTCTTTGCTCTCCACCTGCAAGTTTTTTCTGAGCGTTGTCAATGATGTATTGATAAGTATGTCTTGTTGTATGTTCATAGATTAAAGGGACTCCTAAATACTTGCCAATATTGGTCGTACAAGGGATATGTAAGGTTTGACTGAGGCGACGAGCGGTTGTAGGGCAGACATTCTTGGAAAAAAATATCCTAGTTTTGTCTATATTTACTTTCTGTCCCGAGGCCTGACAAAACACCTCCAAAATCCTTACAATTACTTGCGTCTGTGAATCCTCCGCTTAAGCAAACAGAACAAGATCACCTGCAAAGAAAAGATGAGAAATGGGAGGTCCTATAGGGCTCAGCGTGACCGGTTTCCACTGCCCTTGACCTACTGCTTAGAAGATGAGCTAACTCAGCCTTTCCATGCACAGGACAAAAAGGTAAGGCGAGAGAGGATCTTCCTGCCGAATACCGTGGGAAGAAGTGAAGGGATCCGTCAGAGTACCTTTCTAGTCAACTTGTATAGACACCGTCCTCACACATTGCATAATGACCTTGATTAAAGGAATCGGTAACCCAATATCATGTAAAGTGTTTTGGATGAAGTCCCTTCTTAGCCTATCATATGCTTTCTCCAAGTCCACCTTAATAGCCAAATATCCAGTTTTGCCGGACTTCTTACGCATTGAGTGAATGGCCTCCTGGGCTATGATAATGTTATCATTAATTTGTCAGCCCGAAATGAAACTACATTGATTGGCCTCTACCAAATAATCCAAATAGGATTTCAGCCTATTCACTATAATTTTGGAAATGATCTTATAAAGCACAGAGCAGAGGCTAATTGGGCAAAATTGAGTAATATTCTGAGGGGAAGGGATTTTGGGGATCAATGCCATAATGGTATGATTTAAATCCCTGTCCCAGCGTTCTAATCGGAAAACTGCCTGAATGTACGCTATCACTTGGGACCCTATCTAACCCAATTGCTTTTGAAAGAATAACGTATTAAAGCCATCTATCCCAGGGGCCTTATTAGAGTGCATATCAAAAACCACCGCCTTGATTTCCAGATCATGGATCGGCTGGGTTAGCGTTTGGAACCTGGCCTCCGACAGCATAGGGAAAGCTCCTGAGAGCGAAAGACTATGAACAGTTTTGGCTTCTTCTGTATAAAGCTGAGTATAGAAAGCCCTAGCTACAAGGTCCAATTGCGTGGGATCAGATGTCATAAGGCCAGTGGAAGTAACGAGATGCTCTATTCTCAGCTTCTTTCGTCGAGAGAGAGTGAGGGTGTGATAGTAATTCATATTCCTATGCCCTTGGGAAATCAAATCACACCGAGCTTTCTGATGCTAATAAATTTCTTCCTCGCACAGGACCTGCATCAGTTCCCTACTAAGCTGGTCCTCCAAGACTAACATAGAGTCCAAGTTGTCGACCTCCATGACTCTCTGAATGCCTTCCAACCAAGCTAGTAACCTTTTTTTCCGAGAGAAGATATTGCCAAATTCTGATTTGTTCCAACTAGTGAGATGCTCGGAGAACTTAGTTAAGGCTTTCCTCATAGTTTACTCCTCGAGTAGCCAGTGCTTAGTTACCACTGTCTCGAAGTCTGGATGAGTGAGCCACGCATTTTGAAAACGAAACATCGGGGTTCTTTGAATTCTTGGTTGCGGTCCATCTAGGTGAATTAACATAGTCTATGGTCAGACCCAAGAAAAGGCAGGTGGTGATTCACCATGTTAGGATAAGCTTGCAGCCATGTAGTTGACCCTAACACTCTATCTAGCCTAGCTTAGATCAGTCCTCTCCTCCACGTAAACTTGGATCCCACATATCCTAGATCATGGAGAGCACTCCAGTGCACCCAATCTCGAAACTTTTTATTCACCACTGGCGTGGCCTGGGTGCCCCCTCATTTGTCTGAGAGTTCTAGTTTAGCATTAAAATCTCCTCCGATGAGCCAGGGTCTATTCGTAGAGTGACCTATCCAATTAAGAATGAGCCAGAGAATATTTTGAGTCAAAACTTGCGGGCTGGCATAGACTGCTGTAAAATCAAAGGGCCTGAACCGTGCTTGATCGTAGTGTGAACAAATTGATGATGCGCTATATTACGGAGATATCATAAATATCCTTCCATAATATCCAAATCCCGCCAGAAAATCCTTTAGCTTCGACTTGAACCGAATAATCAAAACCTAACTTAGTGACTACTTCTGTCGCCCGAGATCCACTGATTCGAGTTTTGAGCAAAACCAGGATACCAGGATTATAATGACGAAGGTAATTGCGCAAGATAGTCTGGAACCGAGACCCCCTGCCCCTTGACAATTCCGGATTATAATCGACATAAAGGAAAAAAGGAAAAGCCTACTCTATATTGGAGTAGAAATTGTACCTCCCACAAGCTCTCCAGTGGTGCCCTCGTTCTGATGATGCAAGGCAATTTCTTGTTCAGGACTCTTGTACTACAGTTCGGTTGTTGCCCCCGACCCGCTTGCCAGTTTCAGAGGGTCATTGGGATGTTGGCCCGTTTTGTCATCCGTTCCAGTCAAATCTTCAAGGGCCTCCACTCCTTCCATCTGCTGTAAACTGTTCTCAACCCCCTGTTCTCCAGCCTCGAGGACTTGACGATCGCAGACCATTTCAGTATGGGAGGAGATTTCAATCACGATATGGTTTCCTGGGTTGTGGGTTTTAATGGGATTGAGGGGACCGTAGCCGCTCCTGGTGCCTTGTGGATTTTTCCCCGGGATCTTTCGCCCTGAGATTTTGGGACATGGGCCATTTGTTGTCCTTTTGGGCCCTTCTTAGGGTTACGTTTGAGCCTGGTAGCAGTAAACATTGGGCCCTGATCAATTTTCTTCCCCTTGTTCAAGAAACTAGACAAGTTGAAAACCTGCCCAAATCCAATTGGACTCCTGTTCACTGGGCCCTTTTGTTGCATCACTGTCCCCTTACTCTGGCTGTCTTGTTCTGATAGCAGTGAACCTCGAGCCACCCTTGTATCCGTTTTCCTTGGAGCATCCCTGCTGCGGCTGGCAAAGCGTGGAGTGTCGTCGATGTTTAGGCTGGACTAATGTCCCCAGTCCGTACCCAGTAGAAATGGTGGTCGTTGTGTTTCCGCCAACTACATCTACTGCGACCAGCTCGGCCGCCGGAATCTCAGCGTCCCCTTTGCTCTGTTTTGGACGTTCAGTTTGGTCTAAAGGACGCTTCGGACAGATGGCATTGGAATGGCCTACCATTCCGCAAGTAAAACACATCTGCGGTAGCCCTTCGTAGGCCACCCTCAGCTTCTCCCCGTTGAGTTCTACCGTGTGGCGCAGAGGTTTACTCAAACGGCAACCCCGGCATATTTAGCTCGTTCAATTTGCATGGTTGCCTCATCGATTTTAAAGGTGTTGCTGATGAGGTTACCCAACGCTGCGAGGATTCTTGGGTGGTAACGGGCGATAGATAGCTCCGGGAACTGGATCCACACCACTGCCCTTGTGAGTTTGGCTTATGACGGTCAGAACTCTGGTATCTGCCGCTACACAGCTAGTGCTTGGCCGAAGATGGTCCATCGGCCCTACGTTAACGCTTTGAGGAAGTCGTCTTCGTCCTTGAAACTTACAAGCAAAAAGTCATTCTCCAGGTCAACCATGTTCATGGCTCCCCGTGGATTCCACAATTCCGGAAATCGAGCGCTGAGCGTTCAAAAACAAATTCTGCTACCAAGCGACTTCACTATAACCGTCTTGGCCCATCGATCATCTAGTTTCGTTTAGAGCTTCTTAGAGAGCTGAATGCCCCCCGCTAATTCCCCGGATAGTTGTATGATGTTGCCTTCCTCGATGTCAACATGTTCCTCGTCGGTCCAGTTTGAATCCTCCGGAGGTTTGGTCGTCTGCGTTGCCCCGGTTACCGCGGAGCTATAGGATTGTTTCGGGCGTAGAGATGGATCATCGTCTCGCTTTCGGGTACGCACGCGTTTGGGTTGTTGTTCTTCGTTATCATGGGGCTCCATTATCGCCCCTATTAGTTCACGGATACAACGTTGGCGCTTGTAGAAAGTTAGCCCCTTGTTATTTGCAGAAGGCTGCTAGAAGGAAGGAAATGAAGGAGTTGCGATAGGTCGTCACCTTTTCTCTTTCTCTCACTAGCTTTCTCTCTCTTTATTATTAATTTTGATATATTAAATTTTTATTAATTATATATATTGTTGGTGAATAATGAATGAAAGAAAGTAAAAAATAATTTTTTTATAATTGTTCAAATAATTTTTTTAGTTATTACAATTATACAATTCAAACACTTCTTCTTTTACCCTTTTTTTTAAACGAAAGAATGGGTAAATCTCTTAATTGACACAATGATCTGCAAATCACATCAATCGAGTATTTCACACTAAGCAAATCCTGTATGACAGGCTCAATCAAAGAGAACGTAAGTAAGAGAAATCGAACATAAGACTTTTTGACATCATGCCTCTTTACCAACTCGACCACCACTTAGGGGTTTCTTCTCTTTGGGTGGTGTATGTCGTTCCATTTTTGCTGTTCCAATTTATATCATCCACATATTTATGTAGGGCTCACATAAATGTATGGACAATATGACTTGGAACAGAGTTGGAACAGTAAAAGTGAAACAGATGATCTTATCTCTCTTCTCTTACTCACGTTCAATATTTGTTAATACATGTATAAATATAATTTTTAATATCTCAAAGTATATTAAGATCGCAATTTATTAGATTTATATCATTAAAAACTCGCATTATATACATTAGTCGATTGTACAACAACGATGACTCAGTTTAAATCATGCTAAACACGAAATTTGGAAAGATTCATTGTACACAGCCTTACTTCTAATGTAAAATTTAAGTAATTATCAAAAAAATTCCTTTAAATCTATAAATAAATATTTTCTTAATTGATTATTTAATTAATTAAAAGGATTGGGAAATTTTTTATAAAAATATTATAATATTCTACTTAAATTTTATATATTTGATTATTCTTTATTATTTCATTTGTTTATTTTATATCATTAATAATAATATACTTTTGTTACAAAATTTACTCCTAATATATTTATTAATTTTAAAATCTCATATTGTTGAGTAACTTTTTCACTTAAAAGATGAGTTAAATATATTAAACTTATAAATACGCTTAAATTAATTTTATTTGAAAATATTAAGAACTTTTTCAGAGTGAATTATTTAAAATACATGATTTATAAATTATTACATAAATATAACAACTTATAACAAAATTGAAACTAATTAATAAAATATTAAACTCATAATAAGTAAATTACAAACATGTAAGTCCTCCCAACTCCAACCAAGACATGCTAAGAGTCTCTTTTATTTGATTCAATCCTACGAGAATTCATATACGTATATGTATACCGTATACAATTTCTTTTTCCGCACAAACTATGTATAGGACATAACATTATCCATCCTTCTACCGGGAAAGCATGTTGTGTAACTATAACTACTGCAAACTAACTTTGTATAGTTCGAATCATTCCTCAGAGTTTGGGTTTAAATTTCATCGGACCAATCGAAGAAGAGGCCATCGACGATTTCGTCGATCAAGGAATCGATGAATGAGTTGCAGCTAACGGTGAAGATACGGCCAACTCTGTTCCTGGCGCTCGAGAACCAGGCGAAGATCGCTGCAAATGTTACTGCCCCTAAACAAACTCCGGCCGCCTCTGCTATTCCTTGAATGTCCATCTTCCTGAACAGTGAGTTTCCCGTCACCACCTCCGTGCCCACCGTCGCTGCGAACACAACCTAACACCCAAAGATATCAACTACCAAGGATTACTTGAGAGATCTCAATCTCACTAAACAAAACTTGGATTTCAATAACCAACATGATAAACTAGAAAATTAATAATATCTGATTTAAAAACAGACTAATTCATTATATTTCTCATAAAATTGAAGAAGAAACCCCAAAAACGCAGGACTGACCATGGCTAGTCGACCAGAAATTATCTCAAAATCGCGACTCTTCTTGGAGCTCTCGATATACTCCGACAAGGTCTCAAAGAACGGCGACGCTCCATCTCCGCCTTCCTTTCTCGACTTCACCACCCCAAAACGATCCTCGCCGTACGATCTCAGCGTACACAATCTAGGCTGCAACAGAACTTTCGTGTTTTCAGGATCGCCACCAAGCTTCACTCTTGGCACCGGAACCTGAGCCGGAGCCGCTGGTTCTCGCTTCAGAACAGACGGTTCCCGAGTAACGAGCTCGCAGTGGACTACACGCGCCACCCTGGCCATTTACATGCAGAGAGGGATAACGGGCTTCGAGATGATTCCCAATCCAGAGAAGGGAAACTAGCGCTGGTGGAAATCCAACAGCCCACGTCTGGGATTCTTGCGTAAGGAATAAGGATGTAGGAGTGGGACCGCCGTGGGTTCCAGCTACCTACGTGGCGGATTCTTTGATCGGTGACGTTGTTTTCTCGAGATCGAAATGGTGGGTACGTGTCAATATTCAACGACCCGTCGCCTTGCACTAAAAGCGCGTGGATTATTCTTCAGTTTACTGTCGCCTTTAGTTGACATGTCAAAAAGAGAAGGCTGCTTTTAGAGTTGCCTATTTTTGACTAATTAAATTGCTTTTTATTAAATATTATAGGATTAATTACTGAAAATTTCACCTATTTTAAGATAAACTTCTTTGTCGATATAAGATTAAAAGAAATTTAACCCAATCTTAAGAATACTATATTAGATTTGGTATCGGATTGAGTTCTGATATATTTAATACCGGATACCGTTTCAGGTAATTTTTAAAATTTATGAAATAGTCCTTGAATTTTTTTAAATTACAAAATAGTCTATTGTCATATTGTACTGTTGTACTCTATATTTTTAACCTTGCCTCTAAAAATCATAATAATAAATAATAATCACAATTTTAATTTAATTTTTAAAATTAACTTAATAATTATTAATAAATATAATTAATTTTAAAATATATTTTTAAAATATATAAATTTCAAATAAATTTTTATTTAATAATTAAAAATGATAAAAATATTAGTTTATAAATAATAATTTTAAATTATTTATTTTTATTAATAAATATTATATACAATAAAAATAAATAAAATTATTTTTAAGCTTTATTTACTTTATAATTATTATTAGTAATAAAAATATTTATTATTATTTTATAAAAAAATAAAAATTCACAATAATTATAAAAGTTGAAGTAAATAAAATAACTAATTAAAAAACTTTAAAAAAAGGGGGAGGAGAGGCAGGAGGAAGGGAGAGAAGTTTTGAAAATTTTGCAAAAAAGTCTCTCTAGTTTTTAAAATTTTTGATATCGGCCAGTATTTTGAATACCAGATGGTATCGACCGACGTTATTCGAAACGGCTGATACCGACCGGTATTTAAACTCAGTACAACCAACTATTTGTTTCATACCAGTTTTGATTCGGTACGGTATATACCAGCAGGTACAAAACGATATCCACATTCCTGATTTAACTAGTTTAATTGATTTAACCGTAAAAAGTTTTAGTTATCTAATTTTTTAGTTCAATCTTTAAATTTTTATTCAATTTATTTAATTAATTAGTCGTTTTTTATTAATTAATAAATTCTTATAAACTATAATTAATTAATTAATTTTTATTTAAATTTTTTAAATTAAACTTTAAATTCTTAGATGAGTAAGAACGATCTCTTTCATTCATATTTCAAGTTTTTTAATTTTATTAAATTTTAGCTTATTTTACAATGATCTAATACCGATTGAATCTTTTAAATCGCAAGTCTTTTGTCTTCCAGGTTTAACTTCCGATCCATTTTAAAACTATAAGATAAAACTTTATATTTTCATACAAATTTATTAATTATGGACATTTTAAAATAAACTTTATTTTTAGTATATATGCAAAATTTGAGAGTTGTCGATTAAGTAAACTTCTAATTAAATTTTTTATTTAATAATGATTAAAGTATTAAAACTTACAAATTATTCAAAGTAAACTGTTACAAATTATTCTCTACATCTTCCAAACTTATGATAAGACAAAGTCACAGACAAGACTTGCTTTGCAAATGAAGTAACGGGAAACTTGAACATAAGGAGTGTTCAACCCGTCTGAGCAGAACCACCTTTAGATGCACTAGGACGAGTTGGACCTCTCGCAGCGACTTTAATGGTTCTTTCTTGTACAGCTACTTCCTGTCAAACTCCAACAGATTCTTACATCAATTTCTCGTGATGTCATAAAAGCTTTACAATATCTAAATCCAGAGAAGATGAAGAACATAAATTAACAAACCTCAACAGTTTCTGACTTCGATTCTTGCTTATTTTCATGTCCTGGAAATTGCAGATCAGGCATTATTATTACAGCATTAGCTAAATGAACTATTCCCGACAGTTTCCGACAATATCAGTGAGATTTTACCTGTAGCAGATTTGTTACCGGTGATAGCTTCAACCACACTGAGAAATCCCTTCTTCAGATCTCGACCAAGTTTCTCCATTTTAACGACCAGTGTAGGTTTTAGTGAAGCACTGTACTACGCATTATATCTATATATACACCTGCATCACGCAATTACCACGAAACCGAGTGACTGAGACCGACCTACCCACCATGTGCTGGAAGCTTATTTTATTGCAGTTCATAATGCATTACCAGAGCAATCGATTGCGAAACCAGATTTTTTATCCAGTTTTACTCAGTCTTCTCATAGAATCTAAGTTATTTATTTTGCGGGACTCACGCAGGTCTCATGCGGATCCCATATAAATAAATTGCTGAGATTTATTAGATACAATAAGACGCTATAATATTGAACAGAGGTTTGAACGCATCGATTTCTGCCAGAAGATTATAAATAAAACGTAAGAGAATAAGACGGAGAACACAGAGTAAGTACGTTCAGCACTCGTTGTTTGACTTTGTTCACCAGATTAGATGTGAAATTGTTGTATACGAGGTCAATGGTGTAAGTTTTGAAGCTTGTTTTTCTCAAAGTATTCAAATAATGTATAATATCACGTCAATAACGTCTTAAAGTCTTGAAATTAATTTTTAGTAATTAAACACTTAACTTGTTATACACCACAAGATATGTCAGATTTAAAAATTAACTTTTAGGTATTTATTAAATTTACAAGTAGAATTTAAATATTTTACAAAATATTTTAGTACATTTTTAACGTTATATATTATTATTTTACACTTTGTTTAAGACACAATAAATATTATTTTAATAATAATATAAAATAAAAATTTAATTAAATATTATGCAAAATATTTAGATAAAAATTGTAATATTCAAAATACGCAAAAGAATAACTTTACCGATCACTCCAAGAGTTAAGCGTTGTAATTTTAATAACAAATTTAAATTTTGTTGTAAATAAAATATTTTGAATGATTATATAAGAAAAAAAGGCACATATTATTGCTTAATTTAAGTATTTTTTTTAAACGGAGGAACCGTAACCGCTATCATTTGAATGCGTACTGCATAAATTTTCGGATTGACACAATTATGGTTTTGAAATCCGGACCGGACCGGCCGGTTCGACCGGTGATCGGTAGGCTATTCGATCTGGTGACCCCTAAAAATCAGTCCCCAATTGAATTAGTACGAAGCGGTCAATTAACCAGTTAAACCGAGATTGGTTGAACCGGTTGACAACTAGTTTAATGAATTTTTTTATTTTTATTTTGCTTTTTTTTTCTAAAACGCTGATGCGTTTTTTGATTAAATCAAAAGTAAAACTCACATTTTCTCCAGAAATCTAACAGAAGTATAGAAATTTATATTATTTGATATATTATCTATTTTTAATATTACTAATATTATATATAATTGAATATAATTATTGCGTAATTATGACGTCACACCGATTCGTCCGGTGGTCGAACCGGTCGAACTAGTGACCAGTAAAGCTTCCGATTTGGCGTCCGATCCAGATTTCAAAACCTTGGACACAATAGTCTGCAAATTACGCTAACCGAGTACTCTACACTAGATAAGCCTTATACGACAAGCTTGATCGAGAAAGTGTAGGTACGGGGATTTGAACACGGGATCTTTTGGCCTCACGCCCCCACTCTACTAACTCGATCACTTCTAGGGGGCTTAATTTAAGTAGTTGCATACCTAAAGATTTGATTTTTAATTTAATATTTAAAAGATAGATGAAATTTTTTATATTAAAAAACTATACTACCTTACAGTCTAATATGTAATACGGAGAATTTAGCAACTTTTTTTTGACACATTTTAACGGGTCATTACAAGGAAACTTGTCAACCTTGCGCAAGTTATAAAGAAAAAGTATTCACAAAGTTTTTAATATTCTTAAAGAAATAAAAGATAATAAATATAAATTTATCAATAAATAAATTTTCTAACTGTTGTTAATAAAAAACTGGACCGAAAATTTAACTGGTAAGACAAGAGGGTAAAGGTTTAAAAAGTTTAATTGGAAATAGACCGTTATAAAATTGATTAAAGATTAAGTAAAAGTAAAGAATTTGAAATATGATTAAAAGAGATTGTCCTTACCTATCGAATAATTTAGAGTTAAATTGAAAAAAAATATTATCTTTCAATAAAAATATATTATTAAATAAAAATTAATTGGTTTATTTTGTTTTATAAGAATGTATTAATTTACAAAAATTGATCGATTAATTAGTAAATTGATCGATTTTTTAAAACAAAATTTATTTAAATAAATCGAACTGAAAGTTAAAAATCTCACTGAAAAAATGAACAATTCAAAAAAATTTCAATTCAAAAAATTTTCAATTATCGCTCCAAATGGTTGGATTTTTCAATTATTGTTTACAATATCATATAAACTTGTTGTAATAGCTTGTAAATGTATTTGAAAATATGTGTATTAAATTATACTTGAGATTAAAATAAACTACCAAGAATAAATAAATTAAAATTTGATTAATTAACATATTATTACGATATAAAATAACAAATTATTAGTAATCACTAATCACTTACACAAAAGTAGTAGTAAGCAAGATTAAGTACGGTAATGAAGTTCTTGATTAAACAGCGGCCTCCATACCATAGTTCCCTCTTGGGTTTTCCTAATCCACCAAAATTATATTAACTCGTCTCTCTACATCTCTTCTCCTATATATTCACTCACTATAATTAACTCTTCCTCACATGAACGGAAAAATCAATCGTCGAACACATCTCCGGTAACCTTCAAACCCTGACTATGAAAATACTGAGCTCAGGCGCATTTTCACTATCAGGGCTAATCATGTGCAGTGTTTCAGAGTCCTTAGAGCCAACGACGTGTTGAAAATGAGCCCTTATGTAGGCAATCTCTGAATCTTGTCCCTCAGTCTCTGGACTTCCCGGAAGAACACCGGCTCCCATTGAAACCGGCCTGAGAAGCTCCATAACGTTCAAATCCTCCGGCGTGGCCTCTCTTTTAACTGCGTACCCGACCTTCTTGCCATTGCAGTACATGGTCCACAATGGTTCGTCTAAAAGCCTAGTCTTTTGTTTATCGAGCCTCTTCTCACATTCCAGGGCGATCCTCACCATCCCAGCTCCCATTTCCTTCTGCAGCGTGTTGGTTTGCATGGCGAGCTCAACAACCGTGGAAGGCAAGCATCTAGAGTTTTCTTGCAGCGACAAGCTTACCCTCCCTTTACGATAACCGAACAAGGTTCCGGTGACCCTAGTGCCTGATAAACGACTGTCCTGCAAGCTCCCGTTTAGAACAGGCATTTTGCATACGGGTGTGATGATAGGGAAAGACCGAATAACCGAGCGGAAGACACGACCGACCTTGGTTCTGCTCTTCTTCTTTTGGGATGGTTGGACAAGAGATAAGGGTTGGTTAGTTGGTGGTGGTGGTGGTGTTGGTGGCGGCGGATGTTCGTTGCTGCGTGTTTCCGATGAGTCGTTAGAGGAGGCAGAGCTGTTTCGAGGAGTTGGTTCATCCATTGACGGAAAGGGATAAACCAGGGAAGCCCAAATGCCATCAGGCATTGGAGACACACACACAGAGAGCCGTACAAGACGGAGATGATAGAGAGAGAGAGAGAGAGAGAGAGAGCTTGGAGGGTGGCAGAAATGGGGACCTTGGTTGGTTGAGTCTGGTAAATATTGGTGGTAGAGAAGGAATAGCTATTAACTGAGTCGATGGTAAATGATAAAGTGCATTTTACAACAAAATATAAATTAAAATTAAAGCAACATCTTTAAAATAAATCTCAACAATTTTTCAAACATTTAAATTAAATTTTAATTAATTCATATTAAAAAAATAAAATTCACTATCACAGATTATTATTTTAATTAATCAAAAAGTAATCATAATATCACGTAATAGTGAGATATATTTTTATAATTTTTTTAATCATGATTGGAGTGGGGGGTATGAGATCAAAAGGTCTTGTGTTTGAATTCCTCACTCTTTCAATCAAGTCTGTCATATAGAAATTGCCTAGTGTGAAATACTCGATTGATGTAATTTATAAATTATTGTGTTAATTTAAAGATTTATCCGGTATATATCTAAATAATACCGCGTTCTAAATCTCTTTCTCTTAAAAAAAACCCCTTTCATCACACGTTCTAAATTGTTTCGGTTTTAATGTTCAAATTTAAAAATAATTGTTTAAAATAATGTCAATAATTTATTTATAAAATAATACTAATTTATTATATTTTAATAAATTAATTGATCCAAACTTGTATATATTTATTGATATTTTGGTACGAGACCTATTTTATCTTTACACTAATTTCTAATCAATATTATAAAAATAAAACTCACAAGGATTATTTTTAATTATATAGGCAAAATATATGAAATCCAAAATTCATAAAATTTCAAAAAACATTTAATATTTTACAATTTATTTAAATTAATTATTAAAATTAATATCATATTACAAAACAATTGTTTTTTTTTTCTGTGGATAAAGTTTATCTTTATCATGTCGGTAAAAAATAAAATAAAAAGAATCGGTTACCTACAAATTAAAGCTCCACAGGGTTAATTTTTTCAGTTAATTAATTTATTAATAAATCAATTTTTAAATCAATTAATTTTTATAAATTAAAATAAAATAATAAATTTTTATTAATAATTTTTAATTTTTATTTAATTTTTTAATAAATAAAATCAATCTTTTTAAATCATTTTTAAATTATTTCATTTTATTAAATTTTTAACTAATTTTATTACAATTTAATTTCTATCAAACTGTTTACGCATTAAAACTTATTATGATGTTTGACAACGAGTGATTTAATAGGAAATAAGAATTGACTTAAGAGGATAGTTAATTATTATCAAATCATTATACGATAATCCAGCTAGACTTCCGCGTCACGCAGGCCGCGTGATTACTCTGCAGCTCTTTTGATGTGATCGATACAATCTGGATGTGTCTGCACCGTTTACTGTGCTCCCCACGTGATTAATCGTGTGGTGCAAGTGGACCGCTTGTCTTTTAACAAGGTCGGCAACACAGGCGCCCGTTGGCACTTGACGTGCACGCCCCAATTAATATTAATTGTATATAACAAGTTTAATTTTTAAAATAGTTTAATTGTATATAACAAGTTATACATTTTGAATAAATAATTTAATAATTTAAAAATAAATAAATTTAAATTTAAATAATAAATTCAACTCAAATGATTGATTATCAACTTTTAATTAAAATAAACCTATAATGTAATGATTATTATTCAATGAATTAATAATTTGAAATTAAATTTAAATGATAATTCACACACACTTATATATATATATATATGTATGTATGTATGTATGTATATATTATATGCCTCCTAAGAGGTGGTAGAGTTGGTAAAATAGGGGGTATGAGCTCAAAAGATCTTGTGTTCGAATATCGCTACTTATGCTCTCTGGATCGAGCTTGTCGTACATGACTTATCTAGCGTGATTTGCAGGTTATTGCGTCAATCTAGAGGTTTACCTAGTGTGCATCTAAAGGATAACGGTTATGGGTTCCTCTGTTTAAAAAGAAAAAAATGTATTTTATTAATTATAACAAATATTGAGTGAAAAATGATGGCTTAGTTGGCAAACCAATATTTCCTTAATTGTCTTCATTATTATACATAAATTGGTTTAAAAAATATATTATTTCACAAAAAGAAAAGAGAGCGATTTGGATTTTACTCCCTAAATTGGACTTTCATAAGATAACCCTAAATTACATTGGGTTTGAAAAGTAAAATTTTTATAAAAAACCTCTTAATAAATATTAACTCAATATTTGTATTAATTGAGTAATTTTATAAATTTTAAATAGAAAACTACACACTTTTTTAATAATATTAGTGATCAATGCTTTAAAAATTGAACTAGAAGTTAAACCAATAAGACAAGAGGTTTAAGTTTTAAAAGATTTAACTGATATTAGAACGTCATAAAATTGGCTAAATATTGAATAAAATTAAAGAATTTGAAATATGATTGAAAAAGATTGTTCTTATCTATTGAAGAATTTGAAGTTTAATTTAAAAAAGAAAGTTATTAAAAAAATTAATTAATTTATTTTAGTTTATAAGAACTTATTAATTTAAAAAAATTGACCGATTAATTAATAAATTGATCAGTTTTTAATAATAAGAGTTATTAAAATAAATCAAACTGGAAAGTTAAAAATCAAACTGAAAAGTTAAACGGTTCAAGATTTTTATAATTAAACCGGGTTGAATTAGTTTTTTTTATAATTATATTAAGTCAAACATATTGTTTAAATGCTTTTAGACTATTATAATTTATGTTAATATTTTCCCCCTATTTCCCTTTCATTGAAAATTTTGTCAAATAAACTCACTTTAAAAGGTCAAAATAAGAAGCGCGTGAGTTGAAGTCTCACCTGTGACGAAGTCGGCCCAGTTCAGCTAAAAGGCAAAACCGGCTCTATCGTTTCGTGTTCGTCTCCCAAACTCTCATTGTTTCTCTGATCTTACTTCGATTCTGCAGGTCTCTGGTTTGGTGTGCAGAGACCATGTATGAGTTTGGAGATGAGCTGACGATAGAGAGCTATAGAATTCCATGGCTTATATGGATTCAACTACTAGTTCTGTTCCTTCTCATCTTTCTTCTCTTCTGTTTCGGTTTCTCTGCGTCAGATTCTTCAGATACCAATTCATCTTCTTCTTCTTCCTCTGGATCGCCTTCTACAAGCGGTCTCTTCATGTCTCATGATCCTAACTTAGACAAGTCGGTTCTCAAGCTCACCAACTCCAGAACAACAGCAACTACGGTCACCAACCGTTACCGGCAGACTCAGGTTGTTGTTGTTTCTTTTGACGAGACCCTTTTTCATAACTTCCTTCTCATCATCTTTGATTAATTTGCTGCTAAAACTGATGACCATTTTGGTTGCAATGTCATTTGACTACATTGTGCGCACTTTTTTTTTTTTTATAATACATACCATAAGTATGCAAATGGGGTTGGTTCTGAAACAGTACAACGATGGAAAAATTATCAGGGGGTTAACTCAACATCCTTAAAGCGTAAACTATCAAAAAGAATTGATCTTTGCTTCAAAACCAGGAAGTTTCAGGGTAAAGTTATATAAAGAAAGGATCTTGGAAGTTGGAAACAAGCATAATAGTTGCTATTACCTTTACCAATTTTTGGCGGCTTCTGTGATGTTCTTGAAGGAACCTAATTAGATAATAATCATGACATGGTTAGATGCTAATTTTTTGGCGTAGTTAACGGTATTATGTTCAATGTACTCGGCTTTAACGGTTACAATTGCTCCACCGGCATTTTCACCAAATCTGGCTTTCTCTTAGGTTGCCAGAGATTGTCCAAGCTGACCTGTATATTTGATCTTTCTTATGAGTACTTGGCATATTAAGTAAAATGGTTTAGAGGTAAGTGGGGTTTTAGGAGCTGTTCTTTGTCCTGATTTTGTTGGTGTTTTGGTGGAGAAGATTGTGAGATATAGTTCATTATCGATTTGTGCCAATAACATATCCTCCATTGTTGTTGTTGACTCAAGAATCAGGGAAGGTTATGCAGTTTTGTATATCAGTAGTAGATGGCTTTATCTTTGCATTATAAAATATGGAGAGGGGATCAGAACTGAAATAATAGAAGCTATGAGCTTATAAAGAGTGTTATAATGCATTGGTTTATTGAGTTGGATTGTTTTCTACGTGAACTATGCTTGCTTCCATGGTGGATTACTGCTACGTTTGGACAAAATGGCTTGGACCTTACCGAGCCTTCAAGCTGCAATTATGCTATTCCAAACACTTCTAGTTTATAGCTGTGATGGTAATGTAAAAATCCACTGATATGGCTTAGGTGACACAACCTGGAATTTGGAATTGTGGTGGAAGTTTGAATGCTTTCGACTCAGGCTGAGGAGGGTCCTGGTGACACATTTGTTTATGTATTGATACAAGAAACTTATTTCCTTCTGAATTTAGCAATGAATTTGTACTAACCAACCATTTGTGAAATATTTACAGGCAGGAGAAACTCAAAGAATAAAGGGAGAGAGAACCACAAACATTGACAGAAGAATTGTTAGAGACGACCTTGCTTCCTCTTCAGAGGATACGAACTTTATCGATTACCATCCCTGCAACTATTTTAGGCTTGTTAAACTTGCATTTCTCAAGTGTTTTGGGTTCGATCACATATTGGATAATTCTTCGAGCTCGGACGAGGGGAGGAGAGAAAGAAGATAAATAGATAATGTAATGTTCTGCATTTCAGATTTCACTTGCTTGTACTTAACTAGCTGGTGTTGGATTTCTCAGTTTTTTCAGATGTCCTGTTGCAGGAAGCTTGTGATCCCAGGAAGGAAGATGGTGAGACCAAACATGTTTAAACATCCACGATCGATTATAATTCATAGGCCATAGCAGTCGACATCCAAAACGAGGCTAAAACTAATCAATTCGAGGAGGGAAGCTAAGTTCCAGCCTTCCAGGTTATGGAGGAGGATTAGCAAGTTAGTCTAAGGAACAAACATTTCAACTAAATCCTGGAAGAGCTTTAACTTTAAGTAAACTTCTCAATTTTGTGGTGGCACAAAATGTGGTGCTAAGTATAGCAAAAGAATTGTTTATACGTAGAAGGAAAGTTGAATTCATTCTTCATGTAAAATTTGATTTGTTATTATATTTTTAATTAAAGTTTAAGAAAAAATTAAAATTATAAAAACCTTTTAAAGTACTTTTAAAGTATACATTTTTAATAAATTATAAGAAATATTGTATAATTTTTTAATAAATTATAAGAAATATCATATTTTTTATATAATATCATATTTTATTTTAATAACAAATTTTGTCTTTTAAATTTAGTAAAAAATTTCCAAATTTATATATTTGGCATCCACAAGGTAAGATAAGAAGTTTAAAAGATTCAAAAATCGATTAAAGATTGAATAATATTAAAATTTTAGAAAAGGATTAAAAAACTGTCTTTACCCATTAAGAATGCCAATTTTAATTAGAAAATGAGTTTGTTAAATGAAATTAATTGATTTATAAAAATTGATTAATTTATAAAATTGACAGATTAATTAATAAATTAATTAATAAATTAATTAATTTTTAACAATAAAGTTATTACAATAAATCAAACTGAAAAAATAAAAACGAACTTTTAACAATAAAGTTATTACAATAAAGCAAATTTAAAAATAAAAAATAAACCGAAATATTAACTGATTCAAAATTTTTATGATTAAATAGGTTAAGCCAATTAGTTTTTTTAATTTGTATTTACCCATCAAGAATGACAAGTTCAATTGAAAAATGAGCTTGTTAAATGAAAATTAATTGATTTATAAAATTTGATTAATTTATAAAATTGGCTGATTAATTAATAAATTAATTAATTTTTAACAATAAAGTTATTACAGTAAATCAAATTGAAAAATAAAAAATGGATCGAAAAATTAACTGATTTAAAGTTTTTATGATTAAATCAGTTTTTTTTTTGAGAAAAATATGGTGAATATCATTGATTGTGAAAGGAAAGAACATCCAAAATACTACTAGGTGGTTCTGTCCAAACCACCAAATCTGCAATGGAACGAGAAGCTCGAGCCAGTAAGTAAGCCACACCATTCGCAGATCGACGAACATAGTTCAATGTCACATTCGTCTCAACCAAAAGAAATTTACAATCAGAAACTAGAAGACCAAAATAAGAAAAATCAATATAGTTGGGATCAAGAATATAGTTAATTTAATAATCAATATAGTTAATTTTTTAATAATCCAAGAAAATGAAGACAAAAGAGAAGAAGTTCGATCGTCACTAAGAGAGTTGATAATTTTTTCTATAGAAACTATGACTATCTTTTGTAGGCATTTGTATTAAAAATCATTAGCTTTGCATTTTAAAATTTACATGGTCAATGGTTATCATGAGATATATATATATTTTTATAATTATAACTATTTTTCAAATGTGTTTTAAATACAAATTAATATTTTATTGATTACTCAAGTGTTATAATAAATTAATGACAAACTAAAGATATTTAACTATTTTAAACGTGTTTTAAATACAAATTCATATTTTATTAATTACTCAAGTGTTATAATAAATTAATGACAAACTAAAGATATTACTTAAGTGTTATAATAGAGCTTTTTTCAATTTTCTGTAAATCTTTTCTGAGAAGAATTATTCTAAGAAATGAATTAATTGTTTGACTATTATTTAAAAAAGAGTTTTTTTGAAATAGCTTCATACAGTAGACTGTTTGGTAATATAAAATAAAAAATTCTTTTAATTTTATGTATATTTTATTTTATAATAAAAATTATTTATGCATATAAAAATTATTTAAAATATATTAAATAATATTCAAAGTACAATATATTAATTATTATATAATTTGTGGGTATTGTTGGAATTATGTATAAAACATAAGGACAAAAAGGAGTCAAAATATGATATTATATAAAATTATAAACACTTTTAAAGTAATTTTAAAATATAATTTTTTATTAAATTATAAAAAATATCATATTTTTATATAATATCATATTTTATTTTAATAAAAAATTGTCTTTAAATTTAATAAAAATTATCCAAATTTATATATTTGGCATCCACCAGTAAGATAAGAGGTTTAAAAGATTCAATTCACATTAAACTTTTATAAAATCGATTAAAAATTGAATAATATTAAAAATTTAGAAAATGATTAAAAAAGTTGCCTAACCCATTAAGAATGTCAATTTCGGTTGAAAAATGAGTTTGTTAAATGAAAAATAATTTTTTATAAAAATTGATTAATTTATAAAATTGACTGATTAATTAATAAATTAATTAATTTTTAACAATAAAGTTATTACAGTAAATCAAACTGAAAAATAAAAATAAAATTTTAACAATAAAATTATAACAATAAATCAAATTGAAAAATAAAAATGAACAAAAAATTAATTGATTCAAAGAGTTATTATTACACTAATCAATTAATTTTTGTAATAATTCAAGAAAATAAAGACAAAAGAGAAGAAGTTCGTCACTAACTAGATGATAATATTTTCTATAGAATCTATGACTCATCTTCTGTAGGCATTTTTATTAAAAATCATTAGTTTCTTTTTGCATTTCACTTTCAAATTTACATGGTCAATGGTTATCATGAGAGATATATATTTTTAAATTTATAACTATTTTTCAAACGTGTTTTAAATACAAATTCATATTTTATCAATTACTTAAGTGTTATAATAAATTAATAAATTATTTTTATAAATATTTAAAATATAAATTTAAGACACCACAATAATTTATTAATTACTTGAATGTAATAATAAATTAATTACAGTATAAGTGTATTTAACTGGTTAAAAATTACATAAATAATGAACAGAAGAAGCTAATTTAATCATTTATATTTTTAATTAAAATGATATTGTTTTTCTTTTACGTCTGTGTTTAATATCCCATATTTATGATCATAGATGAACTCATCTCCGTCAGAAATCTTATTTTAACTATTATGGAAGAACATAACAGCAGAGAGTAGTAATAAATACGGTGGCAGGTGTCCCTTCAGGATTTTTTATGTCATGTTGGTGAACTGCCATTAATGCAACCGACCTAAGACACCAGCGAAGAAGAAAGAGAACAGAAGAGGAAAACAATGGAACGTTCAAGTTCCAGGGAAGAGATCAACAGAAGAAGAAGAGAGGAAATCTACTGTCTTGACAGTCCCTGTTGCTTTCTCTGTAACAAGCTTGTTCAGGCCATCATGAAGTGCCTAGGAGTTGAGATTCATGACCAACCTGCATCTTCTCCTTCATATACCCGAGAAGAAAGCTCTGCGAAAACCAATGTAATACCACTCTGACTGTCTCTTTCTTCAATCTTTCAGATACCCTTTTGAGCATTTTTCATGAACCGTAATGCAGGAGGAGATGGAAGTAACAAGTGCATCCACAAGATCGATAGCAGCAGTTGGAAGAAGACCCACGAGACCACCTGTAAGCACCGGAAGCGGAGGTCAAATAAACTAACTCTACTTAGTGTTTAAGTGTTTAGGTAATGTGGCTGTGTTCTTAATCACTTCCTATGAATTTAAGTTTCTTTGTGTTGCTGCCTAAGTTCTTGTTTGCTCGAGCTTTTCTTGTATCATATATAGTTTAAAGTGCATGCATTGAACACCTACTTCAGGTGGTATAGTTCTTAGAATCCGAGCTTGTTCATTTGCGAGTTCATCATCATACGTACTGTAAATTATTCAACTTAAACCAGATTGATAATTTTATTTTCTCGGGTCTTTTATACTCCTTTATCTATTTCAATAATAAATATTTGCAATTTTATGGTAAATATGTAATCTTTAACTATTTCAATAATATTTAACTATTTCAATAATAAATATTTTTCTCAACCTTAAGGCCCTGTTTTGTTTAAAGATTAGGAATGGAAGGTGATAAAACGTAACACATTTTTATCGTTTAAATGAGAGTTTTATAATAAAATGGAATGAAATGAGACGAAAGCGAAGGATTTCATATTCTATTCCATTCCATCATAAACCGTAAAAACAAGAAACCTCCAATTCGGGAGGTTTAGGATGGAACGTAAACTAATAAACATATACTACCTAATATACCCTCAATAATTTTTCTTACCAATTATTTCTTCTAACCCTACCCAAACTCATTTATTATTGTACATAAGCTTATCATAGATAATAGTCATTTATTATACATTCCATTCTATTACATCTATCTTCTAAATAACATTTCACTACATTACGTACATTATAAATTGTTCTATCCCTTCCAAACAACTTTATTATACATTCCATTCTATTCCATCTATCTTCTAAACAACATTTCACTACATTACGTACATTATAAATTGTTCTATCCCTTCCAAACAACTTTTCACTATATTACATTCCATTATAAATTATTCCATTATGTTATATTTTATTTTATTAATTAACATCCAACCAATCAGAAGCTTAAGGGATATAATCATACGAGAGACATTAAAGATATAAATTATTTTTTAGCTTTATTCAATTTTACAGTACTAATCTAATTTTTAAAAAGTGGAATATAAATACTAATTTTTAATTATTAACAAAATAACTCAAAATTAAATTCTCCGTTAATATGAATAATGTGACGAATTACATCATATTGATATTTTCGTTACATGGCTAATTTTATTATTTAACAAATTAAAAATATTTAAAACTAAAACAATTATACATTTTTTCGTATGTTTTACTTCATAATTAATATAGGATTTATGATAATTTTAATTTATTAAATAGTAAAATTTATACATGACACAAATACAATAAGTAACAATGAACGAAAAAAATACTAATATATGTAATTCATTGTGAACTTAATCTCTTTGTTTTACTAAAATTTAAAGTCTAAATTAGTATTACAAAATTAAATAAAGTTTGAGATTTTTTTAAATATAATTAACCTTAAATTTTACAACAATTATAAGTTAGCACGTATCATGTAAAGTTTATATATTTGGGATAAATCACTTTGACAAAGATAATTAATATAATCTGTGCTGAGGTTTACAGGTAGTGTTTTAGGTGAGCTATCTTAGTTATTTGATTAGTATCAGTTTATAATGAAAAATCCAAACGATACATGCCAAGTTTCTGTGGGTTAATGGGGCGGTGGTTGGGTGAGGTACGAGAAAGTTTGTCATGTTCCAATTGCCTTGGAGTCGTATGTCCTTTTGCTCCCCAGCATAATGTCCGCTGTTGTTCTGTTCCTTGGATGGTGCTTTTTACAATACCATGCTCAACAGATGATAACCATATGGACTTCAGGACTTGTCCCTTCATATTGTCTTTAGGTCAGATCTAAATACTTAACCTTACTTGTTTAAGAACTTGTAAATGCTGCTTTCTGTCATCTCTCGTGGTTCACTTTTTCACTGAAGGTGATACAATTTAGCACTACTTTTCATGTAGATCACCTTCACTTGTGAAAACTGAGCACATCTTTATGCCATGTCACCATTTCAGTGATCTTTCTCAGGGAATTTTAAAGGAAAATTACATGTTCAAACGTAGTACAAATACACAACAAAGAATGTAAAGATATTGTGCAGTTGTTATACATTAACCAGTCTGCTAATACCATTTGCTACAGATTCAGTTCCTCTCGTTTGAAAAATGCTAAGTTGGCAAGCAAGAAGGGGTTTAACCCTTTAAAGATGGCATGCCAAGTCTTCACAAGAACAAGACTTATCAATCTAACCACATTATCCTTCCTTGGTCTCCATTTTGAAAAGAACCAGTCATTAAGTAAAGCCTAAGGTCAAAATCAATCACCTGGTAAACGGTTAAATTCGGTAACCTATGTTATGATCTTGAACGAGGACACAATTGCTCATAATCTGTCATTATGGATATTGATTAACACTTTAAATCAACTAATGACTGCCAAAACACCAGTGCTAATAATCTTTCATTATGGATATTGATTAACACTTAAAATCAACAAATGACTGCCAAAATTAGCAACACCAGATTGTCACACAGTGACAGTACTGTATAACAAGAAGATAACACTGACGATCAACTTCCTGTGACCAATTTCACGTGGGAATGTCTACTAGAAATGATGCAGTGAGCACTACCCACATGCCACAAGTTGTTGAGCTACTCAACATAATAACAGAGAGTATGTTCATTCTTGATCTTTGTCTGATTAACTAAAATAAGATTGCACAAACAAATCTGACTTGTAAAACTGAATATCTCAATTTATTTCTTAGGCCATAGTAATGGATTTGCAAGCTTGTGGATCTAACTTCCAAAAGTTACTACAACTTAGACATTAAGAAACTCAGAGAAAGAAAGAGAGTTTATGAAATTGTTAGCTCATGTGCAAAAGAACTTATGTGAAGGAAGGTACGCAAATTGTAAAGCCTATACAAAATCCACAAGCAGGAACAATAAAACCTGACAATTAAAGCCTATTGCAATGACCACAATATCTCAAATAACAGATCATCCCAAAAGTCTACTCAAAATTTAGATAAGAAAAGCAATATATACAGAAAGCAAATCTGATGTTTCTCACCGTAAGGCTTATATCAATGGTTCTACTGCTTGGCTTTCTTAGCAAAGAAAGCAATGGTCATCCTGGAAAATCTGCCAAGTATTAGAAATATTTGAAACAGTGCACGGCCCTTCACAATCCCCTCCCTTATGCCTCTGGCAGTCCTAGCCACTGCCGGTTCACTTTTCTCTTTTCTCGGAGCGGTTACCATCTGCAATGAAGCTAACCAAGTAAAGATGGAGTAAAATTCATTGCACTAAATAAACCAAATACAGAGACTAAAAGAGGATTTGTGATAAGATTAAGATAAGAAGACAACCTGGGGGGGCCATATTGGTGAATTGGCGAAGCCTCTCCTCAGCTACACGAACTGCTTTGGTGGAGCTTTTAACACCTCGAGTAATCTCCTGCCTGTAGTAAAAAAAGTAAAGATAGGAACTTTGCAACAACAATTGCTGATATTAAAGATAAGAACTTTGCAACAACAATTGCTGATATCAACAATAAAAACATTTGTATTTTCAGGCGAAATGCCGACCCAATATCACTGAGTTCCATTGTCAGGTCACTGATCTCCATGCCCGATAACCGAACAGCAGCCATAGTACCAGGAAGCTCTTCTCTGGTTACATCCATCAGCTTCTCAAGCGACTCTGCTGCTCTCTTGAACGCCTTCGAGAAGGAAATTGATTCTTGGATATTAGGTAGAAAATCTAGAAAAGGTTCTCAATGTGCATAGGCAAAATTGCTTACCAGAAGAGTTGGGATAGCAGACAAAAAGAGCCAGGTTGCCGAAACAGCCGTCTGAAGAAAAAAAAACTGAAATAAAAACTAATCTATCACAAGAAACAAGCATATAGCATGTTGATTCTTAAGTGTTTGTAAAAATGCCTCCAAGAATCAACGAAATGACTTCTCCACTTCCCCGTTCCTCATTTCCATACATTAAACACGCTTCCGAACCAGAAATCTTTTTATTTCCAAACGAGGGTTATGCAAAGAAAGCTAAATTCAACAAAAGAAAGAGCAGGAAAAGCAAACAAACAGATTCGTATTTACCGCACAAGCAACCACAATGAGGAAGAGGATGTGATGTTGAGTGAGGCGAAGCACAAGATGAGAAGAAGTTGGCGGTGATCCAACGGACGCGATGTATTGAGAATAAGCCGATGGCATCTCTGATGCTGCTGCATCTTCGGCCACTGTCGAGCGGCATTGCACGACCAGGGGAGAGAAAGAACGCCGGGTCGGGGAACGGAGACTGTAGGAGTAGTAGGAGGGTGAGAGTAGACGTAAATGGAACTTGAAAATGGGGTTTATGGTGGGACTGCTAGGCAACCATAGCTTCAAACTACACATTTCCTCAGATTTCTCGCAGACCTGACCACGTGCGTTTGGTTATGTGTGTGTGAGTGTGTGCGGAGAAGAAGGTCTTAGTTAAAACATTGGGCTTTTCGCTGTTTATGAGAACAAAGTTGGCAAAAGTTTGTTATTTCGTACCTTTCTCAACTTAATAAAGACAAAGCTAAACTAAGCTTATATTTAGATAAGGTTATATCAGTAAAATTTTTATTAGTAAAACTTTTCTTATAAACTTTTTTTGAGAATTTTTTTTAAGAAACTAGTTGACTGTTTAAATATTATTTAAAAAAGATATTTTTTGAAAAAACTTCATACAATAGACTATTTGACAATATTAAAATAAAAAATACTTTTAATTTGAACTATATTTTATTTTGTAATAAAAATTATTTATACATATAAATATTATTTAAAGTATGTTAAACAATATGCAAAGCACAATATATTAATTATTATATAATTTTAAATCATATGAAACATAAATGCAAATATATCTAACCAAATCTTTTATATATATATATATATATATATATATATATAACATAAGTAAAACTAATAAAAAATAAATATTAAAGCATATAAAAAAGTGAAATGATATTATATAAAAAATAAGTTTATCATTACTGTGAGAATTATGTATAAAATATAAGGGTAAAAGAGACTAAAAAATACTCATTAATTGATCTTAAACATCTACCCAAAAAAGCCATTTGAGTGACTTTTTTAAAAAACTCCAAATTTAAACTTCTTAAAAAGCTACATTTTAACTGCAAAAAAAGTCATATTTTTTATAAAAGTACTTGTTTATTTTACATCCAGATACCTTTTTAAAAAAAAAAATTTATGATAAAAAAAGTATTTATTAACCTGTAAAAAGCCAGTCCAATCAGTCACTAATTAGCCCTTTAGGTTTAAAAGTATCGAGTTGATTGAATTTTAAACTAAACTAGTTTGATCACACTAAACTAGTCCATTAACTAATCTGATCATTCAAGACTTGACTATTATTAACTTCAGATCAAATTTAAACAAAATCAACTCGATCAAATCAAATTTACTGGTTAACTGTTTTGATCTATGAGTCCTCCCGAGGACAATGAAAAGAACACCAAAAATAGTCCATTTTGCAGAGCAGCCAACAGATTGACAGAGACAGGAGAAGAAGAATAGATTTACATTGCCATTTACATCTCATATTTACAAGAAAATTGCCTTCCCCTACAAAATTCTTAATCATAACTGTGAGAATTGTTCTTTCCAATCCCCTCCTAACTCTGATTACTACCCTCAGCCGTAGATAGATAATCTATACAAAAGCAAATACATGACCATCATTTTAATTTCTGTATCTCTAATTGAAACTATATTCATCTTTCTTCATCTGTTTTCTTCTCTTTTCTTTTGAACATCAGTCAAATCCAGCATTTTCCATAACCCTTTCCATCCCAGTAATCAGTGAACGGCCTTATAAGAGTCCATGGAAGTGAAAGAAAGAAAGATCTAGTTAACCAGAAAAAAGTTCTGATGACAGAGATCTCAAGTTCTCTCCTCACTAACCTTGATCACTTCCAGGACTGTTGCATTGCAGAAGAAACATCTCTGGCAATTCAAAAGATGCCTGGTTATGCAACTGTAACAGGACGTATGGGAACAGGGGGCAAACTTCGCATCTGTTTTACATGTGTAACAGATGCAGCAGATGTCTTCAACATCAGTTTCTCCTGTAAATCTCAACCTTTCAAGTTGTTGCGTCTCGATCCGACTAATAAGCAGGCTTAAGAAATTCTCAAGTTGCCCAAGTTTCCCGAGATAAGCTTCTCCACTGGATGATCCAGCCTAGTAAATATTGGCAATGGAATATTTGAGCGAACATATCAAGGAAACAAATTGAGCATGAAACTGTGAATTGCGAAAAAGAACCCTCTGGTAAGTACATGTAAACTGATCTAACAAGATTGTTTGCACATTTTTAGCAACCTTAAGAAAGAAAAACCTGAAACTGATATTAATGAAAGAAATGTTGAAATGAATGCCACAACATGGTGGTTAACAATGATACAAGCAATATATATCGCAGAACACTATGAAATAGAAAGGCTACAGTTCCATCAAATGTTGATTAATCATCTCCCATCACATGAAGTTTGACCAAAAAGGTCAAAATTCTGTGAAGGAAGAAGATGCCTTTATCCGCCTTTATTAGGCTAAAACAAGGACAGATATGCACAATGACTTTCAGGACATTAATCTGAACATCCTAGTGCCAAAAGAGCAATTTCAACCTTTAACAACAAAATAAACCACAACTTTTTTGTTAACGAGAAAATGCATCCAAAACATAAAGTTTTCAACTATAGAGTCATCTTCACCAAGCAGAGGCATAAATTAGATGAAAAAGGTCCAAGCTGCTTGCAGGTCCTGCACAAATCACATGCAACTACAAATTTGGTGGTCATGTGTAGAGGGTAATAAACAAGGTATCCTCATCATCATTATATGATAATCACACAAAACTAATTACAAATTGGAGTTGACAAAAAACTAACCCAATTGTACTCCAACAGGTACTGAAATCCACAGTGCACTGTATCAGGACAATCCATGCTTGTGAAGACATCCAGAACGTCATTCTTCCGTCCACTTTCCATCTCTGTACTTTCATCCAGCAAATTTATCATGATCCCTACAAGAGGTGCCAATATCATGGCCCGGTTTACTTTTTCCATAGATTGACCATGTCGTCTAAGTGACCTGCACATAAAATGCCACTAGTGAGGGAGGATGTAACTAATAATGCTCTTAACAGTTTATCTCTCTTAACGACAAATTAAAATACAAAGAAAAATTATCACCAAAAGAAGACCCTATTTCTCATCCAACTTTGAAACTGGACAAAACATTGAAGCCCACAAAGATGAAGGAAAATTTCAAAAGAAAAATAATTTCCTTGATATGATCCAGTTTCTTTTATAATGTTCATCAAATCTCCAACTTCTGATGGGTCTATAACACATTTTCAGAAATATCTATATTAAACGAGAGGAAATGGAGCGAGAGGGTGGCAGGAAAAAGAAAGATCGTTTTCATGGGTAGGAAATTTACAAGTCAAAAAACTCGGCATCTGCAGCAGAAGTAATGTTGTTAAGAATAAAGACTATTAATTCAGTTAGCCTCCGAAGATTTGTATCACTTCCACACAGAAATGCTTGAGGGATCTCATGGGTACAGAACTCCAAAAGCCTAGCTAGATTGCAGGAAAGATCGTATATTACACAACATTTTCTCTGCTGAAACTCCAAAACCTGCAACAAAAGACAAAAGTCAACAGAGCAGGACGGGCGAAAAAAAGATTAAAACTAGTATCGAACAGTTAAGCAACCGAGTAAACTTGCCCAAGTAATACTAAACAATAATCACTGCATCCATCAGACCTGCAAGAAATACTGTAATTGTATATGCAGAACCAGATACCAACCACCCATCCAGATCAACATAGGTAACATTAAATATCTGACATAGAAGAAAATTACTTGCATCAATATAACATACAATTGCATTTGCGGCACTCAAGCCATTGCCACTAAACAACTAAATCATATTACAATTTATATGAGATCTCTGGCTCTTACTTTCTCCAATCTAGTTTCGTTGTCCCTCAGTGATTAGATAAGCTTCTCTTTAAAAGTTAAAAAATTCAAAATAAAAAAGCAGCAATGCAATCAAAGATCAGGGCCGAGATAATTTACTTGGTACTTTTCCTGCATTTCTCGAATTGAAACAGCGAATTCAGTCATTGTCCAACTGAGGGTATTAAAGAGGCGATTCAGAAAAGCAGAGAATAAATCTGCATTATTGATGCAGGCTTCCTGTAACAACTTCTGCACAAACAAAAGCCCATAGGGAGCCTATTGGTTAAGCAGAAAGAAAAAGTTGCAAAATTAAACAGAAAGAAATTTGATATAAAACCTGAAAAACAATGGATGATGAGGAGGAGGAGGATGATGATTCTCCATGTTTTGAAGAAACCTTGCACAACCGCAAAAGGATATTGGTCACTGGGATCCAAGATCTATTATCAAAAGCTGTCAATAAACCTTTTGGCATCCTTTGCGTGGCCGCTTCATTGTTCTCAAAAGCAGTCAGATATTCCTTGTACTGTACTAGGACTGATATAGATTGGAGAAGCAGATCTTTAAGATCTGCATTCAATATCCTTGCGTCATTGAAGTGAGTAACTACAAAAGTAACCTACAAATGACAGAAATGAATTAATGTTTAATATTCCTAAAATATAGATATTTTATTGGCCCATTAATGATAAAACTTTACCCAAACAGGAAAAAAGTACCATATACAACAGCTATAAAAACAATTAAACTGACAAGTCATCAGGTTGCATAAACATGTAATGATGACTTGGCTAGCTGAAAGAAACAAACAAAGGAAAGGTTTTTAATGTAAGAGTTCAACAGATCCAGCATTTGAATGATGTCAGCTCGGAAGTAACAGCTAATGAAAGAAGAAGAGCTGCATTAATTTTAAGATCTAGAAGAGTGTTAGGGCATTAGATTGACAGGAGATTTAGAAGGCACAACACACCTAGTCTTGCTGTTGTGGAGAATCATTTTATTGTACTCAACAGTATGTGGGTATGAAAATTAGTGCCTCTGAACAGAGGTCTTGAGAACTTTATACCCTAATTGACACCCAATAACACTAACCAGCAACCAAAATTTAAATAAACAAATAAAAAACACAAGGAAGAAAGCAAGTGGAGACACTTACAAATGATGCCAGTCCTTGCTTAATAAATATTGCAGAAGGAACAAATGGAGGGTCACTCTTCCGCAACACATGAAAGCAGTCAACCTATATCAACAGAAAAGCACCGAGTAAGCTTAATACTAGCAATGTACAGCAACCCACATGTATAAACACTTGTAACTTCTAAATGGCTAAATGCAGAATTGAAGATCTAGTATAGCTACTGGATTACCAACACACCCAGTAGATATCCACCAAAAAATCTCATGGTTTTACATTAAAAAAAATGGAAATCCACTACATGAAGATGATAAAAATAGAATGAAATAGCCATCTACTAAATATAATTCTACAGCTGATGTGGCATGTTAGCAGAAAACATTTTACAGCTAGAAATAAGAAAAGATATAAAAAAATGACAGAGTTCAATGATAGAAGAGACCCAAAAGCAAGAAGTTCCATAACAAAATCACATTAATGGCAAAACTATCAGGCACAAGAGATTCAATACTTGGGGCATTACCCACTAAACATAATCGTAAGGGCAATAAGAAAGAGTAATTTGAATATTTATAGAAATCACTTCTATAACTTGAGATGAAACTAAAAACTAGGAAAGATGCAGCTATGACAACAGATACCCAATATTACTAATATAAATATCAGAAGAGATTATTTACCAGAGTTTCTAGATAAAATTCAGGGATATAAATGAACAAAGAGTCAACTTTGCTGAGAACTAAAAGTAGTTGGACAATCCACATGCATGTTGCATACATCCCTCTTTGCTTCCACCTTGAAACAAGAGAGACCCGATACCTGCAAGGCATTCAAATAACTTTACAAGAAGAAACTTCATCACCATGTATGCAAAAGTAAGGTTGAAAACAATGTCATTTATTGCTCTCCTTCATCAAACAGGGAATTTAGGATAACTATATGCAGACATTCCTACAACCAATTGGTGAAGCCCCATTTTTTCAAGGAGAAGTGAGAAAGGAAAGGTCATCAAAAACATTTAATTGATTTTTAATGATGGCTACAAGAAATAATTAAAATGATGCAACTGGGAAACAGATAAAAGAATCTCATGGTCATCATACCAAGCACAATGTCTAACACAGTCAATGACTTCTTCTCTATAGTCATTACGAGCTTCCTTCAAGCGCCTTAATTGCTCGCCACAAGCTCGTTCTCTTATTTGTTTATCAGTTTCTTCTAAAAGAGCTATTGATTGTGACTGATGAGACATGTAGTATGATGCCTGCAGTTAAAAGAATTTCAGGCTTCTTAGAAACATTTGAAAACAAAATGCTCCAATTTAGAAGGTTGAAAAGCCCAAGTACAAAAGTCATGCACAAAGAATATAGCACTCCGTTCATATTTAATCAATATATCAAATACTACAATGTTTTGATGGGAAAATCTTGCATCTGAAGAATGTTTACCTGCTTAAAGTTAGGTGCAACACCTATGTGATACAACAACAGTAAAGTATCAAGAAGTTCTTCTTCCCTGAGAGTAGCCGAAGATGTACTACCCTCTCTGGGTGGAATCTTCCTAATTCGAACAGGGCAGTAACCAAGATCAGATTCAGATTGATCACTGGTACCAGGTTTGTCCCCCATCTCACCATTCATTCCTGCACTGCATTCTGCAGCAACATGTGCTGCCCTCTCTCGAATAGAGCTACAATGGGCACGCAAACCTTTAGCTTTATGCTTGATTGGAAGATTAGACAGTTTCGACAACTCAATGTCATAAGTTGAACAACAACATGGTTTCTGGGCGGTTCTATGAGTTACTCTTGTTTCTTCATCATCCATAAAACCTTCCTCCCAACGGATAATGCCCTCTTCCTGCTCAGTGACAGGATGGTATTTTGTTAAATGGTTAAATGATCCCCCAAGTCTAGAAATATCAATTCGATGAGGATCATTTTTTAGAAATAAATCCACAGGGAAATTTTGTTCACCGCCTCTATGAAGAAACCCAACATCATGTCCATTAGTGTCACAGCTTTTGGACCAACCACAAATGTCCTTCATAGTGAATCCTTCAGAGAGAAAATGAAGAATAACTGTGTACAAAGACAGAAGAACAGAGTTGCTTGAAAATCCAGAAGGTGACACATTTCGATCTGCTCCCCTGTTCTTCAATAAAACATTATGTAGAAACGTCCTGAATACTGAACCAGGTAACTGTTGACGTATTGTAGGCGGTACAAACTGTATGACCAATAGGCAGAGATCTCTTTGCTTCTCTTCAATCTATAAAGAAATAACTATAATCAGAATCCAGTTCAGAAAGAAGATTTCACAATATTTACCACCAAAACCTAGGTGGTAATAGAATTTGAGGAGGTTCTGCTCAAGCTACTTTTAGAATATGGCTTGTCAATTGCTAAGTGCAATATGTCATTCTATCAAATTCAAGACCTAGAATAGAGAAGAAGGATCAATCCATCCAGCCCCAACAAATTTATGTTTGAGACTCAACTGTCTTCATTTGGATTGAGCATAAAGTAAAAATGACATTTAAGATAATTAATGCAAGTGTGTGTCATGTAATGTTCTAAGCATCTGAACCGCATCCAAGTCTGAAGAACAGAGCTGTAATAGCATCCATCATCTTTTGTCTAAATGTACAGAAAAATGGATAAACAGAAAAGAGAATGATACTTGAGAGTCAATTTAACATCATTTCAAACATGATAATCTGTACTTCAATTATTCACACATCAGACAACACTCACCATTCCCTACATGTTTTTGGACCTTATTGCATGCATTAAAAAAAAAATTCAAGCTAGAAGTAGCTGCAACCCTTTATCATATGACTAATGCTATATCCAGTCTTTTCCATAATATCAGAAATCAAACTCAGGTTTTCAATTGATGTAAATTACATGTTCCGAATTTCCATCAGGAAAATCAAAGTTAGGATCTACAGACAAGTATGCTACCCACTTATAAAAATCAATACCACTATTTTAGATAAAAACATTGTCAAATTGGGCACGTGGGATACCTTACAAATTGATTCAGACAAAGCAGTAGTAGCCAACACCATTCCATCTTCATAAGAGCTATCTTCACATGAGCCAGGCCACCAAACTGAAGGCATCAAGCACTGCAGATCGTGCTTGTTAGGGCTTTTTCGAGAAAGAAATCCTTCAAACAAGGGTTCAAAATCTGACAGCCTCCACCACAGGACCATCAACACTTCCTGTCTTAGTATATGACACGCCAATGCAAGATAAGGATAAGATCCAGAGTATGGGCAGTCAGTTAAAATCATGGCTGCTGTTTTGCAACCACATGAGAGGGCATTAATGACATGCTCAAATATCAGGTGTGATTCTTGAAATTGTAGAAAGACGGAAATAAACTTATCCAAACTTGCATAGTCATGTGGAGCGTGCGCTCTAAAGACCTCCATCATGAACGAAAGAAGTGGACCCCATGCCAAATATTCTGTGCTTTCAGAATCTTCCTTAAGCAAAGAGAAGAATTCCTCACATATACCGTGACAGACAGGATAAAATAGTTGTTCAGGCAGTGCAAACCTTTTCAATCTCCTCATTCTTCCAACCAAAGTATTATCCGCTCGCTCTACAGATTGCATATCTAAAAGCCTTGATAAGCACTGGAGCAACTTGGTTGCGCTAGTGATAGTGGAAGGAGGCAATTGTAGGGGTAGGAAACCCTGAATTGGAAATTTGAAGGGACGAGCACCAAAATTTATTTCACATCGTTCACCTTGAGAAAGAGAGAATGCAGGATAATACCCAAACCCAGGTCCCATCTTGCGAATGCCATGAAAGGCCACTCCAAGGGATACACCATTCCTGTAGAACAGAATCTCATCTTGATCCAAATCAATGCAACACCCAATGACATCACCAACAACCCAGGACTGACCATATGGCTCGGCTTCCTTATTCCACTTGGTAACCCTCTTCCCATCAAATGCATATGAATCATCTGCATCACCAACACCTTTATGATCAGTGAAAGGGCATGAAAGAGTTGCCCATCCAAGCTGTTGTACGCCAGAAGTTTCTAATATTACCTCATACATCCATTTGCCTTTCCAAACATAGGTATTAGCCCTACAGCTACTAAATATTGTTAAACTCTCAACAAGTAAAGGAGGTTTAATAATTTTAATGTCACCACAAATGCTTGATTTTTCAAGGGCAACCATACGAGGTCCAAGGCCACTATCAACAATACAGATCCCATCTCTGTCACAAACTGAAGCTAGTGAACACAATTGAATTTCCAATAACTCATCCTTTAATATCGATCGGACTAACTTGCTGTTGACTGGAGCAGTCAATGGACCAAGCGATTTGTTTGAAAGGCCAAAAATGTATTCAAGAGCTCGTTCAATCGGCTGGTCACCAAAATCATCACAGTATGAAACAAGACGGCCTTTTGACGAGTTATCCTTCCCATCTTCATTGCTCAATATAACAGCCAAGCCAGAAGACAGCGCACCAACACGGATGCGTTCTTCTGCCATTTGCAACAAGGAAGTGCGCTATCCAACAGATTAAAGACACCACACCACAAATAATTCAAACCCAAATCCTCAACAACTCATGAAACTCAAGAATTGGCTCCTAGAAACACCAGCCATGATAAACAAACACGAAAACCTTACCCAAACCAAAATCCTTCAGAGCCAGGTACCTCAAACTTTCAAAAAATGGAGAACCTGAATTCAAAAAACACTCCACAAATAAACATCATTTACTACAAAACCCAAATGGCGTAAAACAATATTCAATCCCTTGAAATCGTGTTGGAAATGAAATTCCTTTTTTTTTTAAGAGACCAACTCAAACAAATCATAACTAATACCGAAGCTACAAAACTACTATTCTCCAATTATTTTGGAACACACACGAAGTCCAATTCCTCATTCGTCTCCTCTCTCCTCACCTCCAAATTCCTCCCCGCCAAACACAGCTCAAACAATTACCACACAAAATCAAACCAAAAAAAGGGAAAAAAAAAACTAACTCAAATTATTCCTCATATTCATTCCTACATATACTATATTACGCAAACATCGATACGTACAAACAAACTCTGTACCATACGGAACAGAAAATAATCAAAAAGTGAAATTACGAAATGAACAGCAACAAACTTACAGGGCCCTCTGAAGAAATACCCACGGCGGCGACCTCATCTTAGGGTTGTCCTTTTCTTTAATAAATTTAGCAACTTATGGAGAGAAAACCTTTTCCATAGATTTTTTTTACAGATAGGAAAATTTGGGAAAAGTCTAGAGAGGGAAAGCTGGAGCGAGACAGACACACACAAAGAGCAGAATCGATTCATTTCTTTTTATTTTCCCTTTTTATTTATGTAGTAAACTGACGGATGAAATTAAATCGGTAAAATATAAAGTTTAAAGTCTGAAAAGTTTCCTAAAAATTAAATAATATTAAAATTTAAAATATAATTAAAAAATGTGCTGTTTAAAATTAAAATTTTATTAAAATTGATTAATTATTTAATAAACTAATAAATTTTTAATAACAAAAATTATTAAAATAAATTATATTAAAAAATTCACCTAATTCAAAATGTTTAATCGTAACTATTTTGAATCATTTAATTCGGTTCATTTTTAATTTTTAGTTCAATTTTGACTTTTTGATAGGAGTTCTCTTTGCTTAAGTGAGGTTGCGAGTTCAAGCTGCTCTCATATATACAGCTGTTTAAAATTTGAGAACAATGCTTTGCCTCTCACAAGAGAGCAGAGACCTATCTAGTTAGCGGGGATTAGTGTTGGTGTGGATGGTTTAAAGGTATCTTCCCAAGTTGAAACCCTCTTAAAACAACTCGTGAGAAAAAAAGATTAATTTATTATTTAATTTTTATTAATTAATAAATTAAAATAATTTAATTAATTTTTATTTAAAATCTTTTTTAATTAATTGTAAATTTTTTAATTATATTTAATTTTTAATTAATTTTATTAATATAATACCAATTTAACCTTTAAAATCTTAAAAAGAATTTCCGCTTAATTGTCGATACGGTTTTTAAAATATTAATATTAATAAACTCTCTTTTTTTTTTGGTTTTTTACAAAATGGAGCGAACCGCCCAGATGTTATGATCTACCGACACGTGTCGTTAATTATCTGGTTTTACCGGTTGCTGACGTGGCAAACGACTTTCTACGTGTGATGCTCACGCCGCGGAAGGATGTAAAGTCATTGTGAAGTGACCTCAAGTTGCTACCCGTCGGTTTTGGATCCTGTGGATGAGAATAACGTTGGAGTTAAATAACAATGTTGTCCATTACACGTGATTGATTTCGTCATATTCTAACGTGGCTGACGATTAATATAAATTTAAATAGGAATCTAAATAGTTCTCGTCAGGTGAGGCCTGGCCAAACCGAAAGCAGACTAAGGTAGCCTTTAGCTCGACGGGTTAGGTTAGGTTAACTTGTGACCCGATTAGCCACGAGCATATATTTTTTATTAAAAAAAACTTGTCATTTTTTAAGTAATGGTCAAATCACTAATTCGTTAGGCCGATCATAGTCGGCCAGTAGGTAGGTTAACCCTGGCTAAAATTTGGTCGGATCAGGTTAAATTTGATATTTATAAATTTATATTTAATTGAATTATTTGAACTAAAAATGATTTTCTTTTTTAAAATTTTCATTTGCTTCAATTATTGAAAACAACCTCTCTATTAGTTAAGAATAAGGTTATGTACTATTAGATTTTTTTAAAATCTCACATTTTAGCAAAATTTTTATTAAATATTGATTTTTTTAGTAAATTAGAACTTTATAAAAAATAAAAATTATTTACATACAAGAGCTACCAAAGGTAATCTCAAAACACGCAAAAATAAAATGACAAGTATGTAACTGCCTTGCTAGCAATTACATCCTTGTCTGCCAGCAATACCACAAATATTGATTTTTTGTGTGTGTAAACCATTCGATTTCTGGCACCACGTGGGTGTTCGACTAATCCGGTCTCGCCACGGGAGCTCGCACTAAGCGGTAAATGGGTGGCCACGAGGTGCGTTCCATTCTCATGAGGGGAGTCAAACTCCCCACCATATGATTAAGGGGCAGAAGCGAGCTAACCACTACGCCACACCTCGTGGTTCACAAATATTGATGTTGTTCTCCAATATATGGCTTGAAGTTATTTAAAATTTATGATGTCACAAAGTTGGCGATGTCATAAAGTACAGGTGTGTACAAGCATATATGACTAATTTAACCTATTAAGGTGACACAAAATAATCAAATATTATGAGTTAAAAGCACAATGAAAAGTAAACTGTGTATAAAGCTCTTCACTTTACGAAAGTAGAGAAATGATTGTCAATCACACGCAATCTGGCTCTTATAATTTACAAAAAAAACTATTTTCGTAACTTAAACTTTTATCGATTGTTCCAATAATCATACACTGAATATTTTTATAATTTTTAAAAACTTGTATCTTTTAATAAAAACTTAACAAATTATGAAAACGATTTAAATGACATATTATTGACATGCAGTAATTTAGATTGAAATGTCTATTTAATATATATATGTATTAAAATTTATTGTTAATTACATTGGTCTTCGACTTTAATTTTTATTTTGAAAATTTTATTTATTTATATTATATTATTTAGAAGCATTATCCTACTTTCAAGTTTGCTTGGAGGAAGCAAAGATGTTATATTAAAACCAAAAATATATATAATAATATTAATATATATATTAATATGAAATTGTGGCAACTTGGATTATTATATTATTAGATTAAACAATATAATTATGTCATAATAAAAAAAGAGCATATATGCACACGGTAAACGCCTACAGTTCTATAACTAAAGGCGCATTATAATTTTCTAGAGTCTATGTTTTTGCTTGCCCTCTTGTAGTCTTGTTCCTTTCATTACCCATCACTCGTGGTGGGCGTAGTGCGCACAGTGCGCCCAATGGAGCTAGGTCGACCTCATCGTCTGTCTGTCTTGTTCTTCTTAAATTTCTTATCCTGTTGTTTTCTTCTGACGGCTTCTTACACAAAAAAGCGAGTCAAACATCAAATGTATCGTGTGAGTGCGCCTGTCGTTTGACACGTGGAGGAGAGACACGGATGTGATTTCGCACTAAGACAAGTGTTACACAAGACACACGCTGAAATTGGTGGAAAGTGATTGGATGCCCTTTGAACACGTGGCACGATGAAAATTAAAGAAAACCTATAATCAAAATTCTAATCATAAAAAGTTTTAAATTTTAATTGATATGACATCAAAATCGTGGAAATAAAATTAAAAAAGATTATTCTTATTCATAAAAATTAAATTTTAGTTTAAAAATATTAAAATAAAAATAATAAATTTAATTTAATTAATAAAAATTAATTAACTTAAAATTGACAAATTAATTAATTTTTAACAACAAAGACTATTAAAATAAACTATACCAAAAGATTGATCGATTCAAAGTTTTTACAATTAACAGTTAAACCAATCAAATTGTCAAGAATCTCACTTCGAACAAGTGTAAGTGCATTCAGTCATTTATAATATTGTGTAAACCTCCCCTCTTAAGCTAGCTTTTGAGGATGAGTTAGGCCTTTTAACATGGTATCAGAGCCCGTTTATCTTGATAGTTTGGGGTTGTGCTCGGTTCTATCCCTTTCTCAATATATCCAGCATATGTCCAGCCCTACTTTGGGTTGAAGGTGTGTCAAGAATCCCATATCGGATAAGTGTAAGTGCATTCAGTCATTTATAATAGTGTGCAAACTTCCCTTCTCAAGCTAATTTTTAGAGGTGAGTTAGGCCTTTCAACACAAACTGATTCAATTTTTTAATTACTGCTTCTAGCCAATATTCTTAAATGCAACCTACATTGAGATAGTCTAATTATGAATATATTTTAAATTTAAGAAATTATAAATTCGATAAAAATTTAAAACTTATTTTTATCATAAAGTTAAAAATTAAAAAATTAAATACATAAAATAATTCATCGATCACATATTAATATGGAAATTATTTAACAAAACAGCTTAAGTTTAGAATAATTTTAGCACATGTTTTGGGAATTGGGAATGATTGAGTCAATTCTAATGTTTTATCATTAAACAAGTCTTAATTAAGCTCTGTTACTCAATCAATCACGGGTTTGAACTATTATCCAAAAAGTGTCTAAAACGGGATCTTTCCAATCATTAAAGATCCACCGACGTACTATGGGAACACAATAATTGCAGAACTGATTGGAAAGCCGACAAACTCGAGCCACACAGGCCTACTACTGCCCGCAGCCCAAAGGAAATTGAACATAAAGCCTCAAGAATGTACCTTACAGATGCCTCATTCAAGTGATCACCTTGGCTTCTTTGTCCAAGTATTCTGGAGCTACAAGTGTACATCTTTCTCCTGCTACACGTAGTGAAAACAAAGAAGAAATTTAGTAAAAAGCACCCATGATAAACTCACGATTAGCTCTCTTTGCTTGTCGAACTTTCTCTTTAACAAAGTCCTAACAGCAGTAACTGGTGACAGATTCGGCTATTAATTCCGTAGTCCACAAGAAGACGGCTTCCCTATCATAAAATTATGAACCTGGTTGAACTCACCTTAAAAGCATCCTTTTGATCTTCAGATAACTCCCCCTCTTGGATCAGCTTATCAGTGAACTCCTACATAATGTACGATCTATATTGCATTTAACAGATTTGCTAACAGATTACATTGAGCTAAATATTTGTATCAGAGGGAACTATAGCACCCATCTGCATGCCTTGGATGTTTCGTATATGTAAAAGACGATACAAGCATCAAAGCATGAAGTATACTATCTTGCTCGATCGGTGTATGCAGCTATTGGTGTTAAAGATTTCGGTGTTAAAGATTCTTGCCAGACCAAGTTCAACAGAAATCCATCCAAAATCAAAACATTTTGGGATCCAGAACTTCTTTTCCACTTGCATGCAGTACTTACTGGCTTTGGTTATTTCGACTTCGGTGCTTTGCTGAAGTTCATCTTCCTTTAAAGGCTGATAGAAATCTGTCAAGATAAAGAAAAGAAGTCAAAGGACTAGCTCAGTGATAAACATATATATTGTCATGTGACGCAGAATGAACACTGAATAAATGAATTATAACATAAAAAAATGTCTACATCCAAACTGAGAAACCAAAATTGGTCTAGTCGTGAAAAAGTTGTGTGATTCTTATTTTTCAGAATTATCAAAATGGTTAGACAAGAATCAGGCCTCTTTTTTCATTATTTTTCAAAACTAGTTTTATAAAAAAGGAATGCAGAGATAATCAATGATTCAGGACTCACAAGGCAGACAGTACTCGTACTTCTTAACAAGGTCGATCTTTAGATGCTTCAAAGCCCCTCCGTAAATGGAAGAATGTGATATGTCAATTGTTAGGATATGTATTTTGGCATTATTTATTAATTGGACATATAAGATGTTAATTGGATAATGACTTGGATTCTA
>JAOQMR010000213.1:1484946-1495117 GCA_027563865.1 Erythroxylum pelleterianum
TCTTTTAATTTTTCTGATTTATTGGTGCCTAAGAAATTTGCGGATAGTTTGCGAAATTAACCCCCTTCGGTTTTTCATCAATAACTCAGCAGTACGTATAGTAGAGAAAACAACTACGAAAACATGCTTAAAGCGGCCAAAAGAATTAAGCGCCGTTGTTTCACCAGAAAAATGGTAATAAAAATAAAAAAGAATATATTAAAGAATAAAAATAGATATTATTATTATAATTACGATGATTAGTAAATAGAAATAAATGATTATTATTATTATTGATAGAGGTTGATTTGTAAAAGATACAGAGAAATAAAATTTTATTATATTTTAATTAATAAATAAATAATATTTTAATTAATTACAATATAATAATTATTTTAATTAATTATATTGTAATTAATTAAATTTTTAAATAATTATAATTAAATAATAATATTTTAATTAATTATATTGTAATTAATGAATGAATTATATTTTAATTAATTATATTGTAGTTAATTATGTTTTAATTGTAATAATTTAATTAATTATAATTTAATTATTTAATTAATTATAATAATATAATTGATTATATTTTAATTAATTAAAATAATTACATTAATTATAATGTAATTAATTAATAATAATATTTTAATTAATTAATTGTATTTAATTAATTATTATTAAAAATCTTTTTAAAAATAGAGTCACTACTAAAGAATGGATTTCATTCCTCTACTAAATGAAGGGTATGGAGGATTTTCCAAAAGTGAGATATCAAACTATTACCTCTATAATAATAATCAACAACCAACTACTCAATTTCCATTCCTTACCTATCAACCCCTTCCTAAATTCATTAACCAAGCACCCTAAGAGACAAACATCACCCACGTGCACAAAGATAGTATAAGGAAGGTGCAAGGTCAATTGCAGAACACGACTCTTAAAAGGTTTGCTACTGAGATTTGAGATAAAAAAAACCATGGCCCTAGAGATGCATCAACCGTTTTCATCACTCAACCCATTCAACAGTCTCAATAGTTTGTTGTTAAACAAAATCCCAATGCGAAACTAATTTTTTTTAAAAATAAAAATAATTGTATTAATAATGGCAAAAGTTACAAAACATCATTACAATGATTCACTAGATCGTCCAACAAATTCTTGCTCCTTTAATTGTTACAAAGTTAGAGTATATCAATTAAGTATAACATCCTATAGTGTTTCAATCCTTAGCTAGGTGTTATATATTTTACTCTCTTGTATCTCATATTAAAATGGTCCTTTAAAAGTAATACTTTTTCTTTTTGGTTTTCCTCCTGATTGATCATCTTTTAGATTTGGAGGAATTCTCGTGAAATCTTTCTGCTATCTTAACAAGTCTACCATTGTCTAGTTGTAGCAGCACCAAGTTTCTTGGCGGCGAATATAGTAAACCGGGTTCATCTTCCATCGCTTCATCCATTAATTTCACATTTTCTTCTATCTGACCATTCATCTTCGACTGTGAGGTATTTTCAACAGTCCTTAAGATATCTGATTCCTCCCCATTAGCTTGTACTAGTTCTATATTGTCTACAATCAAAGACTAACAACATAAAAAGATTGAATAACATTCGTCCTATTTGAACCATTTTCCACAGGTATAGTACTCAACTCATTTAGCTTATCACCGCCCTTAATTTGTTGTCTTGAAGATGCCCCTCTGAGTGTTGAAGATAGCACATCCTTTGTGCAACCTGTCGAGCAAGAATGATGGTTGAAGCAAAATGTCGAACACCTTCTCCACTGTTCACGCAAGCTTCAGCTAGATGAAAGACGTTGCTACCTCTGTTCTTGACTTTGTAATCTGAATATATAATGTATCTCCAATGAATTGCAACTCAGACTCCTCACACAAATTGGTGTATGTATGGATAAAAATTGGTGTGTTTGTGAAATGGATATATCTCCCCTTTGGACCCAAAATCAACTTCTGTATTAAACTATCTGTTTTGTATGTGTTGCCTTAGCTACTCACACCTCAAAAAGCTAAATCTACTTCTGAAATCAAAACTAAAATGACAATGCAAGCAGATCATATGAATTGCAATTGAATGTTATGTGTTGATGAATTTATGCTCTCACTCTCACATGCAAAAACCAATAAAAACAAGCTTTAGGTTTTAATATATCAGAACCTACAACTACTATTCAATTTCTAAAAAACCAAAACTGCATGCCGAATATAATGGACATACTATGAAATTTGGAAAAATGGTACTGAACTTTTGTATTGATGGTGTTTTTCAATTTTCCTTACACACGAAAATGATGAGGATCATGAGCTTTATATCAGCTCCAACTTTCTGATACAACTTGAAAAGTAACTAGAGAACAAAAGTATAACCTAATAGGTAAAAACTAGGCTAGTACAATCTTTACCCGATTTTGCACAAACATAAAAGCAATTTTCTTTATCTTTTGCATAACTGAAATTGGCATTGGTAAGGCATTTAAAACTTGCTACAACATGATTTGAGGGATAAAAGCTAGCCTAGGGCAAATGTTTCTTCATTTGGTAAAACACAAAAGTAACAAAATTGGCTTTTAACGAAAACAGACACTAATATCTTCAGCTGCTGCTTAATTCTTCAAGGAACAACACTGACACTCCAAATCTGATTGTCAGCTATATGATTAAGATGCTCCAGCTACATGCATTTGGATTAGCTCTAACGAAACTTGATTTCACTAATTAAACTTCCTAGAATTTGCTTCTAACTTTTGCTAGTTTCTTGCTTTGCACTTCCTTTGTTCTATTCTCCTTCATGCTACAATATCTTGATTTTCCATGGTTGCTTCCATTCTCTCTTCTTCTTCCCTTTTTCATTGAATTTCCTTCATCAGAGTTTGATCTTCATTCTTTTGACTTGATCTTCATTGCTTTGATTCATATAGCTTCGAATTATGCCTAGGATCATCAATTCCAATTTCCACTTGCACTTGAACCCCTTCGGCTTTCCCTTTAGCTTCCTCTTCCTCCTTATCTTCACTGTCATTGCAAGCTCCTCCACCAATTTCAACACTTCAGGCTTCACAAGACAATTCAATTCAACAACTCCTCATTTGTCTTGTGGAGCCTGCACACCAATCATCTTCTTAAGTGTTTCAAACCTCCACCTTGGCAATGCTTTAGTGAACACATCAGCAAGTTGGAAGCTTGATCGACAAAAAACCATCTTAATCTTCTTTTCTTCAATCAATTCTCTAACATAATGATACTTCACTCTCATATGTTTAATTCTCATGTGATCCGAAGGGTTTTCAGTCATTGCAATTGCTGCACTTGAATCACAATATATAGTCACACATTTTCCTTGCAATTCATCAACACCCATCAGAATCTTTTTCATCCATTGTGTTTGCTTAGCTGCCATGTTAACAGTCACATACTCAGCATCAGCTACCACTTTTTGCTTCCTTGAACTCCATGCAAAGATACCAGTCCCCAAACTACAACAATATCCACTCCTACTCTTGCAATCTTCATTTCTAGCATAGCTTGCATCACTAAACACATAAAATTCCACATTTTTCCTTCTTCCATACCATATACCATGATTAACCGAATGTTCTATATATCTCAACACTCTTATATCATACAATGCATAATATCTTGAAGGATTATGATTGAAAGCAGCTAATATGTTGACAGCATATACAATGTCGGTTCTTGATGCACTTAAATACATTAATGAACCAATTATGCTTCTATAGTAGGTTTCATCAAATTGTTCACCTGGTTTTGTAGTCTCCAACTTCAGTTGATGCTCCATTGGTGTTGTCATGCCACTGCTGTCCTTCAAACCAAACTTGTCAATCAATTCCTTAGCATACTTCCTTTGGTGAATGAAGATGCCACACTCTCTTTGCTGAATTTCCAAACCCAAGAAGTATCTCATCTCTCTCAAATCAATCATTTGAAATTCTGATTTCATTGAATCCTTAAACTCACTCACAAGCTTATCCTCAGTCCCTATAAGCAACAATTCATCAACATACAATGAACATATCAATTTCCATTCGGCATAAGGCTTAAAATATAATGTTGCTTCACTCTTGCTTCTCTTAAAGCCATTTTGCATCAAGTAGTTGTTGATTCTTGAATACCAAGCTTTTGGAGCTTGTTTCACGCCATACAAAGCCTTTATCAACTTATACACTTTATTCTCTTGCCCTTCTTTCACATATCCTTTGGGTTGCTTCAAGTAAACTTCCTCATCTAGCATCTCATTCAAGAATGCACTCTCGACATCCATTTGATGCACTTTCCACCCATTGTTTGCTGCTAGTGCCAACAACATCCTCACCGTGTTTAACCTTGCAACTGGAGCATAGGTTTCTGTATAGTCTACCCCATACTCTTGCTTATATCCTCTCACAACTAGCCTTGCCTTATATTTGTTGATTGAACCATCCGGATTTAACTTCTCCTTAAATATCCACTTTGAATCCACAACCTTGGTTTCTGGACTTGGTAAATCTACTAACGGCCAAGTTCCATTTTCTTCAATTGCCTTTATTTCTTCATCCATAGAGCTCTTCCATACTCCTTGCTTGATTGCTTGTTTGAATATATTCGGCTTTGAACCAACTACTAAGGCAAATTCAACAATGGTTAAAGCTTCATCGGATTCTTCTTCATCTTCAGCCCTATACCTGAAATAAAAAATGGGGTTAGTTTCTCTATAAATTGATGCCAAGTCCCTTGTCTTGTGAGCACTGTTGGAGCTTGATAAGCCTTCTTGAGAATCTGAATTGATTTCTTCATTTTCAGAGCTTGGCAAAGGCTCCTCCTCAAGACCATCACTTCCAGCGTTATTGGAGCATGATGGATTCGACTGGTTTGTCTCCTCCTCTGATCCAACTCCACATGCATTGTTCTGGTTATTGTCATCATCTGCAACTTCTCTTGCTGTCTCATCTATATTTGGATCAGTTAATGGAAATTTAACACGAACTCTCCCTGATCTTCCATCAATCAGCTCATCCTAATTCCATTTCTCATTTTTATCAAATTTTACATCTCTAGACACCATAATCTTCCCTGTTTCTAGATTGTAAATCCAATACCCTTTTAACTCTCCACTATATCCCATCAGCACCCCCTTGATTGCCTTCTCATCTAGCTTGGTTCTTCTAGCTTCAGGAATGTGCATATATGTTATGCACCTGAAGACTCTCAAGTGTTGCACCTTTGGTTTCACTCCAAACCAGACCTCAAATGGAGTCTTTCCATCCAATGCCCTAGTCTTCAATCGGTTATGCAAGTACACTGCTGTGTAGTATGCCTCAGTCCAAAACTTCCTTGGCACTTTCATCCCAATCATCATTGATCTAGCCATCTCCACTATGCTCCTATTCTTCCTCTCCGATACTCCATTCTGCTGTGGTGAGTAAGCAACAGAGAATTGATGAAATATTCCATCATTTTCAAAGTATTTCTTCATCTCATTTGAAACATATTCTCCTCCCCTATCACTTCATATTCTCCTCCCCTATCACTTCTCAAGCATCTCACTCTGTTTGCACTTTGACTTTCAGCTTCAGCTCTCCATACCTTAAACAATTCAAATACTTGGTCTTTGCTTTTCATAAAGTAGACCCATGAGTATCTTGATGCATCATCAATAAACTCCACATAATATTTGCTCCCTCTAACTGATAATGTATTCATTGGTCCACAAACATTCGTATGCACTAATTGCAATCTTTCAATAGCTCTCCAATCACTTGATAGAAATGGTAATGCATGGCTCTTTCCTTTGGCACAAGATTCACACACACTCTTCAATTTCGAGCTCAATTGAGGTAATCCGAAAACTAACTCTTTCTTCTGCATTTCAACTATATAATCAAGGCTTGCATGTCCATACCTTCTATGCTATAATTGGGTTATCTTATTCATTGGCATTGCAGCAAATGTACCTTCAACTTCAGTCATCTTCAACTTGAAAATTCTGTTCACCATTGGAATGCTATGTATCAGCTCACCTTTTGCATTAAAGATCTTACACATTTCATCCTCAAAATGTACTTTGTATTTCTTCTCCAAAAGCTGGCCAACACTTACAAGATTTTGATCTAGCTCAGGTATGTAGTATACCTCTTCAAGGATAGTATTTCCAACCTTGGTTCCCAACTTCATAGCCCCTTTCCAAGTAATAGGTAAGACTTCACCATTTCCTATCCTAACCACAACATTAACTCCTTCAATTTTTTGCACAAATCCCTCCTCCTTTGTCATGTGATTGGAGCAACCACTATCTATTAGCCACTCACATTGCTTCTCATTTTCCACTTCAGATTCACACACATTATCAGCAGCCTCCATTTTCAGATCTTGACAAACCTCTGCTACAAAAACACTCTCTTCGGTTATGGTTTTCTTGGGTTGATTTTTGGCCTGTGAAGGTTCAGGTTGGGTGCTTGACATGTTTGAGGAGTTGTTTTGAGAGTGTACATGTTTGTGGTTATGAATATGAAACTAAATCAGTCATCGGGTTTGTGCCTTGGAATTATTGGCTTAATTGGTTTGGCAAAGTTGTTTGAATATTCTGATGAGTTTGATGTCCTGAGCTAGATTGAAGTATATTTGGTTGAGTCATTTAAGGGTAATAGGGATAAGGTTGAGGGATCAAAGAAGGTTGAGGCAATTGAGGTTGAAACATATGTTGTTGAGGAATTGGAAATGGAGTTGTGCAAGGTTGAGCTAGTTGGGATGATTGATGAGTTTCTGGTTTTCCAACAAAATGAGCTTGGTGTATTTGAGATTCAGAAGTATGTTGGTAAGGTTGTGGTTGGGATGGCATCATGTTTGGTGAGATGTTTGATCTTTGGAGATGATGTATTGGAGTTGGCTTGCCAAAGAGTGAGCTTTGAGGATTTTGTTGCTCCTTTATCCATTTCTCATAGCAAACCCGTCTAATATGCCCCCTTTCCTGAAAAAAATAGACTCAATATTATCATTCCAAAAGCAATCTTCAGTAGCATGGTTATTCCTCCCACAAAACCTACAATTTGCAAACATTCCCAATCTAGTCATCTTTGTTCGTCCTTGTAATCGGGTGTCTTTGTGTCCAGAATATTGGTTTGGATTATGAAAGTTTTGATATGGCATTTGTGAGGGATATTGTGTTTGAAGGTACAAATAATTCAGACAAAGCTGGTTCTGAGTATAGGTATCAATCTGATGAGGAATTTGATGGTGATGAGGCTGATTAGGTGAATGAATTTGAACTTATGCAGGTTTTGAATCAAATGAACTCTGGTTTTGTGTATAGCTTGGAGGGTTTTTTGGTGTCCTAAACCTTTCAGCCTTTAGTGCGAACTATTTCCCTTCTCTTCTATGGCCATGTCTTTCCTCATGCATTTCCAGAACATTGAACAATTGCTCCAAAGTAACTGATTCCGGATCATTTGAGAATTGCCACTCCACCAGTGCTACACTTGCCTCAAACCTCAATGGCAATCTACTCAGGAACTTATCCACCAACCTCTCTGTGCTTTTTCCCTCCCCGAACTCCTTCAGTTGCTGCACTAAGTTCAAAAACCGAGCCTTTGCAGTTGGCACACTCTCCTCATCCTTCATTGAAAAATTTTCAAAACTTCTCAAGATTGCTTGCTTCTTCAGCCTCAATGTTTGAGCTGATCCAACATACTCTATCTTGAGTGTATCTCATAGTTCTTTGGCACTCCTACAACTTGCATGCCTCAGCAATATAGATTCACTCACCACTGATCTCAAGAAAACCAAAGCTTGAAAATCTCAATCCCTATCTTGACTCAATCTTGTTAGATCTACTTGTGTCGTGGCTCCATGTTCTTCTGCTACTCCTCCAGTGACTACACTCCAGCAGTCACTGATTCTTAGGCAATCCTCAACGCAAATTGCCCATGCTTTGTAGTTGTCTTCATTCAGCACCGGAATATTTGCCAGTACATTTTGCAATTTCATCATCATCAGATTCATACCTGTCATGGCTTGGTTTGGTCCAAACTAAGTGAACCTTGATGCTTTGATACCAGTCTTGAAGATGCCTCTCTGAGTGTTGAAGATAGCACCTCTTCTATGTAACCTATCGAGCAAGAATGATGGTTGAAGCAAAACGTTGAACACCTTCTCTACTATTCACGCAAGCTTCAGCTAGATGAAAGATGTTGCCACCTCTGTTCTTGACTTTGTAATCTGAATGTATAATGTATCTCCAATGAATTGCAACTCAGACTCCTCACACAAATTGGTGTATGTATGGATAAAAATTGGTGTGTTTGTGAAATGGATATATCTCCCATTTGGACCCAAAATCAACTTTTGTATTAAACTATCTATTTTGTATGTGATGCCTTAGTTACTCACACCTCAAAAAGCTAAATCTACTTCTGAAATCAAAACCAAAATGAAAATGCAAGCAGATCATATGAATTGAAATTGAATGTTGTGTGTTGATGAATTTATGCTCTCACTCTCATATGCAAAAACCAATAAAAACAAGCTTTAGGTTTTAATATATCAGAACCTACAACTACTATTCAATTTTTGAAAAACCAAAACTGCATGCTGAACATAATGCACACATAATATGAAATCTGGAAAAATGGTACTGAACTTTTGTATTGATGGTGTTTTTCAATTTTCCTTACACACGAAAATGATGAGGATCATGAGCTTTATGTCAGCTCCAACTTTTTGATACAACTTGAAAAGTAACTAGAGAACAAAAATATAACCTGATAGGTAAAAACTAAGCTAGTACAATCTTTACCCGATTTTGCACAAACATAAAAGCAATTTTCTTTATCTTTTGTATAACTGAAACTGACATTGGTAAGACATTTAAAACTTGCTACAACATGATTTGAGGGATAAAAGCTAGCCTAGGACAAATGTTTCTTCATTTAGCAAAACAAAAAAGTAACCAATTGGCTTTTAGCAAAAACAGACACTAATATCTTCAGCTGCTGCTTGATTCTTCAAGGAATAACACTGACACTCCAAATCCGATTGTCAGCTATGGGATTGAGATGCTCCAGCTACATGCATTTGGATTAGCTCTAACAAAACTTGATTTCACTAATTAAACTTCCTGGAATTTGCTTCAGACTTCTGCTAGTTTCCTGCTCTGCACTTCCTTTGTTCTGTTCTCCTTCATGCTACAATATCTGGATTTTCCATGGTTGCTTCCATTCTCTCTTCTTCTTCCCTTTTGCATTGAATTTCCTTCATCATCGTATGATCTTCATTCTTTTGACCTTGATCTTCATTTCTTTGATTCATATGGCTTCGAATTATGCCTAGGATCATCAATTCCAATTTTCACCTGCACTTGAACCCCTTCGGCTTTCCCTTCAGCTTCGTCTTCTTCCTTACCTTCACTGTCATTGCAAGCTCCTTCACCAATTTCAACACTTCAGGTTGCACAAGGCAATCCAATTCAACATGTTGCATATCTGAATTATCAAGAACTAACCCATTTTAGGTAACTTTTCATTATTCTCCTAGAGCCTTTAACTAACTTAAGTCTGTCCTCTTTTGACATCTCAGGAGTTGATGTCCTCATAAGTTCATCATGACTCCTTGTTCTGAAAAGGCTTCCAGTAGGTTGCCAGCTCTACTTCCCCAAATTGAGTTTCCATGGATAGAAAATTGGCACAACAAATTTTGTGATTTCACCTTCATCACCTAGCTTCATAATAGGAAGCTGATCAAGCAACACAGTCTCTTTTAACTTCAATAAAAATTTTCACATAACATATACGTTCCATATTCTTTGTTTGAGTATCCATACTATAGGCTTCCCAAATGAACTGGCTAGGAAACTTAATCCTCCAATCGTCCAAAATTCGAGATGAACATTGTGGAAGTTAATCAACAGCAGAAAAACATTGGTATTTCCTTTATCAAAATGAGTGCTTGGCTTCTATTTTTGGATGAACATGACTGACCACTAATGTGCCAGGACCTTATTTGTTGATCTCGTTATGGTTATTCTCAGTTGAGAACTTGAACAGGAATGAGTCATCCTCTATTAGCCTCCTGTTTTAAAATACACCCACCAAAGCAGTAGACCATATGTAACACCCAAATACCCCCTGGGAGGATATGTGGATGCCACCCAAGATAGTACAATCAAATCAGACTAGTTCACAC
>JAOQMR010000213.1:1513302-1537540 GCA_027563865.1 Erythroxylum pelleterianum
TTTTAGATCGGATTCGTCGAACGAGATCACCACATCATTCGGCTTCCTTTGCTTTGCTGACGAGTTTTTAACGATCTGCCCAGCATATCTTTTTCCTCCTTTATCGGTCAGCCTTCCAACTGCGCCACTTCCAAAGATCGTGTTGACAACGATAACCGATCGGTCATCTTGTTGTCTGGCACTGCTAACCTCTCCTGTCCCAAACAGTGCCCCATATCGATCGTCTTTGTTTCTACGTTGTCTCCATCTGGTCGGGTTGGAATTTATAGCCAGAGCGACTCGGTCGATCATCGCACCCAGTTGCTGATCAGGGACTTGCTGGTGCTCCGGTCGCAATTGCAGGGTTTGAGGAATCACTGAATCAGTGTCATCCTCCAGTGCTTCACTTTGCTCTTCCTGATCTTGATTTTGAAGCAAGAGGTGACCATTCGGGTGTGAAGACTGTGCGCGAGATTCGGGTCGTGTTGGTGGGAGAACGACAGGTGATGGCAAAGCTATCCTTTGCAGTGCAAGTGCCGTGACGGCGGCAATACCAGGGTTAGCTGCCGCCGCCTGACTGATCTGCGTGGTTCTGGACGTGGTACCCGGACGCCGGGCCCCACGGTGGGCGCCAAATGGTTCTGCCTGATTTTGTTGAGCTGGACGTCGTTATTTTGGTCCATGATCTGTACGATTCTGGCTATGAGATACCTGCAAAACAGATAACGGCGGGCTGGGAATTGATTCCCGGGGAGCCCCTCCGACGCTCAAGTCAGTATTCTGTGAGGTTTTGGTAGCTGAGAATATGAAGAACAGCTAGGGTTTTAGTCTCATACCTCAATCCGGTGAGAATAGTACCTTATATATGCCGTGGATGTTAGGTTTACGTAGGTTTTTGCGTTTGCATGGGAATTTAATACCTGATAGGTCGATCGGGTCGTAGATGTATTAAGATGGGCCTGGGCCTAGCGTAGCCGACCCAACCATAATTAATTGATTGAAAATATATAATTTATCAATTAAATTATTTTATCTTTATTAAAAAAGTTTCATGTTTGCGAATTGCGATTGAAAAATAATATTTTTTTAATATTATTGTTATTAGGAAAATGACAAGTAAGCAAAAAGGGCAAAAAGGGTAAATGAACAAACAAAATTATCTTAAACTCGGAAGACTCTGCCCAGCCAGCCAATCAGAAACACTGAAATCTCCACTTCACCAATCTGGCTTTCTGCCACGTGTCACCACCATATCCACCCATTCCCTCCATTATTATTACATTAATATTTTTTTGGGGGCTCTTTTTTCTTGGTTCCTGTTCTTCGTTCATGTCTGCTTCTTCCACAGGCAGTCTTCATTCCAAGAATTACAAACAAATGTCGTAAAAATTTAGGGCTTAGAGCACTAAGCAGTTTCAGTTCAATGGCTTCCACTTCGTTTTCCTCTTCTCTGGCTGTACCGGAGCTCGGCTTTCTCTTTCCTCAACCACAACGCTTCTCTGTTTCTGCTCGCTCTCTTCCTAATTATGGACGCAGTCGCCGGCTCTTGCTTCGAGCTGTTAGAGGAGAAGAGAATGTAGCGATTAGAGATATAGAAGCTCGTCTTTTGAAGGAAATCAACGGGAATGGTGCTCCAGCATCCTCCAGTAGCACTAGTAATGGCCGTGCTGGTGATGATTATGGATTTGATGATTTGAGTTACGAGAATGGCGGCGTTAGAATGGTTGAAAACGGAAATGGAGCGAGTAACGGGAGCTTGGTGAAGTATGTCGACGGAGGAAACGTTACCGGTACTGCTGCTGCGGGGGCGGATGCGACTGTAGTTGAGGAGGAGGGGAGGAAGAAGAGGATAGAGGAGATTGGGCAAGAAGAGGTTTGGTTTAAGCGTGTTAATCAAGAACAGATTGAGGTTAGCTTTGTGCTTGAATTTTTGGAATTTGCTTTCTGTTCTTTTCTTCTCCACTTTTTATTGTAGTAAAAACTCTGTTTATCACTTGCCCTTTGCTCGTGTTTAGTAATCTTACATTGACATCTAAAGCATCCATGGGACTTGCAGGTTTCTGTTGCACCTGGTGGCCGGTGGAATAGATTCAAAACCTATTCTACTATACAAAGGACATTGGAGATATGGGGATCCGTCTTCACCTTTATCTTCAAGGCCTGGTGGAACAACCAGAAGTTCTCTTACAAAGGTTAGCCATTGTTAGTGTTGGTTCGTCAAAGTAAAAGAAGAAACTTTTTAGTTTGGTTTGGGTATCCTAGAGATCTTGATTGAGCTATTTTTTATTGGTTTGTTGGGAATATTAGTCCAACTGACTAGGTATGAAGTATTTTATTTCCTTCTTCGTGCGTAAATTTTTATCGCCCATTTTCAGTCAATCTTCTGCAAAATTTGAATACGCAGGAGGAATGACAGAGGAGAAGAAAACTTCAAGGCGTAAAGCTCTTGCGAAATGGTTAAAAGAAAATATATTGAGATTGGGCCCAACATTCATTAAAATTGGTCAGCAGTTCTCAACTAGAGTTGATATTCTTGCTCAAGAATATGTCGATCAGTTGGCTGAACTTCAGGTTTCAGATTGTCTTTTCTTTCATATTTAACTTGTCTTCTCTTATCTTGTAATTCTTTATTGAGGACTAAATAAGTAATGTTTTCTATTTCCTGTAGGATCAAGTTCCTCCTTTCCCATCTGAGACTGCTATATCTATAGTTGAGGAAGAGCTTGGAGCTCCAGTGGGTGACATATTTGATAGATTTGACTATGAACCAATAGCTGCAGCAAGTCTTGGTATTCTATTCTCCCTTCCGATGCTTTTTGATGGCTAGATTTTGCAATTTGTAGATTTGTAGCTACAGCTTGCAAACTGTTTCTATAATTTACATCTCTAGCTAATTCTAGGTTCTTTACATACAGGCCAAGTTCATCGTGCAAGACTGAAGGGACAAGAAGTTGTCGTTAAAGTACAAAGGCCTGGTCTCAAGGATCTTTTTGATATTGATCTTAAGAACTTGAGGGTTGGCTCCCTTAACGTCTTCTTCCTTACTTATTCACGTATAATGAGGCCTTATTCTTGGTTTATTTGGGATAGATGCGACAAAAACCAATCAAGCTTTCATTTCCTCAGTTCACATAGTAATCAATTATTGTTTTTTCAGAAAACTAATTAATTAAGCTTAATTGATCTAATTATTCAGTTAAATCAACATGAATTGAATAGGAATTTTTTTTTTTTAAAAAAAGTGAGAGATTAGTGCCATTCAAGATTCTGTCTTAGCATCCTTATGCAGGCTATTTACGAACTTTGAAATGTATGGGTATGTTGAAGGTGATAGCAGAGTATCTGCAAAAGATTGATCCAAAGTCAGATGGAGCAAAGAGGGACTGGGTAGCAATTTATGATGAGTGTGCTTCCGTCCTTTATCAGGTATTGATACCCCTTTTTGTTGCATCATCATACTCTTTGCTCCGAAGATCAAGATTTCATCTTTTTTCACACAGGCCAAGCCAACATACTTTGCTTTTTTTTTTTTCTGTAGAGCAGGCCAGGGGGTATCTTAGTATCTCTCTGACTGCAACAGCTAGGAGATTTGTCATTGCCAATAGTTGTAGTAGAGAGGTTGAAATGGTTGTTTTCAGACCCTTGTCTTGTGTTTAGCATTCTGAAACGTAGAACATATTGGGTTTTAGCAAAAGAAATGGTATTATTCTGACTTTCAATTTTCTGCAGTCTAATGAAAATAATAATGACGGGAAGCTGTACTCTTTCATTTATCAACGTTTTTATCCTAAAATCAGATTGCAAAATATGATAAAGATGACATATGATACATTCTCTAGTCACTTCCTTGTTATGATTACAATTAACAATATTTAATATTTCCAGGAGATTGACTATACCAAGGAAGCTGCTAATGCGGAGCTTTTTGCTGCTAATTTCAAAGATATGGATTATGTGAAAGTCCCTACAATTATGTGGGAATGCACTACGCCACAGGTTTTTGTTAACAATTGTCGATGTTTAAGTTTCTTAATAATTATCCGTAGGATTTCTTCTCATGATTTATTTGTTTACTTATCTTCATGCAGGTTCTGACAATGGAATATGTTCCAGGCATTAAAATAAACAAGATACAAGCACTAGATCAATTGGGCGTTGACCGCAAAAGGTTAATATCAACTTGTGCTGTCAACTTAGTCAAGTCATGCAGAATGCAACCTCAATTCTACTTTAGTGATACTTCCGAAAATGAATGAGCTGTTTGCTTAATTATCTTCTGCAGGCTGGGTCGATATGCTGTTGAATCTTACTTGGAACAAATTCTGTCCCATGGTTTTTTCCATGCTGATCCTGTGAGTCGTTTGCCTGTTTTCGTTTACAGTGTTGAACTTTATAGTATTTTCAATAGACTATAAGTTTCAGAAAATTTGAAGCAAATTGAAAATGATGTGTTGGTTGCTTTTGAAGTTGCATCAAGAAATCATTTATCCACCTTTGTATTCTTCCACTTGGACTAGGTGAGGCAATAATGGTTCAAAGAGTAGCCTAAAATTCATGAAGCGTTGACAACTCAAAACAAATCACAACTCCACTATGATCAATTGTAGCTTGGTTTGAACTCAAAACTTTATTTCATAAATGAATTTGATATTATGTCATAATCATTCAATCCAAAAGCTTGATATGTTGGGTGAGTTCTCTAATGATTCAAATATTATCTAGCTGATCTAATGGCACCTGAGAAGGGCTTGAAATCAGGGAGTCATCTTCAAAGCATTTTTTAAAACTTCTTTGTGGCTATAATCTGTGGAAAGAAAGATCTAGTGCTTGTTTCTTGTGATTCATATACCATCTATATCCTCTTGCTGCAGCATCCAGGGAATATTGCTGTGGATGATGTCAATGGTGGTAGGTTGATCTTTTATGACTTCGGAATGATGGGAAGGTACTTTCTACTCAATTTGGTTCTGTGCACCAAGTATCCCATCCAAGTTTGTTCCCTAATTTGTGTCTTTTGGTCAAATTCTTTGGCATATTGCAGCATCAGTTCGAACATCAGAGAAGGGTTGCTAGAATCTTTTTATGGTATTTATGAGAAGGATCCTGATAAGGTGAGCTAATGTGTAACCGTTCTAGTTCAAGATCTCAAGATTGTCAATGCTGTGATGCTTGAAGTATGTTGTCATTGACGTGATCTAGTTTAATTAAGTGTTCATGGATTTTTTTTTTCTGTTTTTGCGCTAGTGTAGGTCCTTCAAGCAATGGTCCAAATGGGTGTCCTTGTGCCCACTGGAGACATGACAGCTGTCAGACGTACTGCACAGTTCTTCCTAAATAGGTGCTTCTAGCAAACATAATAATTTTGTAGGCTTCTTTTCAGTTCTGATGAGATTATAACTTTGAATATCTCTATTTTCAATCAATGAGTTTGAAGACTTGGCAACGTTCATTCTACATTTGTTCATTGAATATCGAAACATTAGTCCAACAGATTCTGTGCTATGTATGTTTATGCAAGTTGCATTTTGGGCTTTTAATGGAAACATTGATAACTTGGAATAATCTTGCAAGACAAAGAAGGCGAAATAAATTAGTTTCTATTGGTTGAGACTAGTTCAATTATGGAATCCTAATTTCAGATTTTGGCAGTTTTGAAGAGAGACTAGCAGCACAAAGAAGAGAGAGAGAGATGGCTGCTGCAGAACTTGGATTTAAAAAGCCACTGTCCAAGGAGGAAAAGATAGAGAAGAAGAAGCAACGTTTGGCTGCAATTGGTATTTTATTGTAATTTACGTGAAAGTTGTTTTACCTGTGTTCAATTGCAGTCAACTGATTTCAAGAATTCATGCTCAACGTGTATATTGTTGAATATGTACAGATATTAAAGGAGGATTTTTTATTTTCTTATCTGTATGATATCCATCATAAGACTATTGCCAAACAGATCGATTCCGAGTCTACTACTCAGACTTCTTATGTCTTTATTGTTCAACTTTGATTCCCCATCTTCATTTATCTGCACTTGGATATGAACCTGAGGATGAATGCTCTCTGATAGGTCTTATATTTTCTTAACAGGTGAAGATTTATTAGCAATTGCTGCAGACCAACCTTTCCGGTTTCCTGCCACTTTCACGTTTGTTGTCAGAGCATTTTCAGGTGGTACTAAAATAACAATTAATTTTATTGATATGATACTATGTTCACTGTTAGTGTTTGATGAATGAACTGTTCGATCTGCAGTACTGGATGGAATTGGAAAAGGCCTTGACCCTCGATTTGATATTACGGAGATTGCAAAACCGTGAGTATAGTGCTCCAAAATCCACTGGAGTTATCTCACCTTTATTTTCTGTATATGGATGGCTACATGCATTGAATCTAACTATAACATCCTTTGCCTTGTAGTTATGCACTTGAATTGCTAAGGTTTCGTGAGGCTGGAATTGAAGTTTTATTGAAGGTATAACTATGATTTCTTTGTTTAGTTGATGCAGAGAGTCGAATGTGAATTAGGACCATCTTGATTTTTCTCTAACTTGCGCATCAACAAATTGTTAAGTCTGGCTTATGTATAAATGTTTAGGACCTCCAAAAGAGATGGAACAGGCAATCTCGTGCATTCCATAACTTATTTAGACAGGGTGATAGAGTTGAAAAGCTTGCTGAAACCATCCAACGGCTGGTGGGACTCTGGACACCTTTCCATTTCTGACTGTTGCAATTCCGTTGATTTTTTAACATTCAACTCTTCACCTATCCTGTGAGTTCCACTGATGTTCTTTAGCGTATAATATGGTTATACAGGAGCAAGGTGATCTGAAACTTCGGGTTCGAACTCTAGAGTCTGAAAGGGCATTCCAGCGTGTTGCAGCAGTTCAGAAGACAGTAGGAAGTGTGAGTTCCCCCCCCCCCCCTCCTTGTAGTTGGGTTTAGAACTTGCTGAGAGTTTTTTTTGTCAACATCTCCCTTTTATTTCTTTTTTGAGCTATTATTCGGCATGACACTTATTGCATTGACACGTCTATTTCGAAAAAAACCATCGAATTGCTTGATCTAAAGTTTTTGAAATGGTTTTAGTGTGTCAGCTTCTATGCTCCTTGCATTTTTAAAAAAGATACGCAACTATACTTCGGAAATTTGCATGCTTCACATTTGAGGTGCTTGCTTCTATTTGTGTCTTAATATTGTTGACGATCCATTGCTGTTCTACATGTAACAAGCACTCACTAAAACTGTATGTAGCAGAAGATAAAATCGTCTCAACAAAATTATATAGCAGCATCATTGTGTCAAAACTTTCTGAAATCAGTGTTGTTGTCTTGCATTTTAGTTATAGCATTTTTAGTTCTTCTACTGTATATAAGGTTACATTTTTTTTATATTTCCCGTGTCCTAGACAGAAAAAATCGATGATATACTCTATCAAGCTTCATTTATGATTACTTGACTTATTGACTCCAAACAGGCTGTAGCTGCTGGCAGTCTAATAAACCTTGCAACAGTTTTGTATCTCAATTCTATTCGAGTAAGTTATCCACTAAAAACAGTGCTTGTTATGAAATCTTATCTATGCCTGAGCTTTCATTTCCACTTTTGTATATTCAAATGGTCAAATTTCCAGGTACCGGCCATGGCAGCATACATGTTTTGCGCATTCTTCAGCTTTCAAGTTCTATTGGGGATTATAAATGTCAAAAAGTTAGACCAACGAGAAAGATTAATAACTGGCACTGCTTAAGCAATGGGTATGCTAGTTTTACTCGGTTTCTTTTGGTCCTTACTGGAACTGTAGTCTGAATTGGTTTCTTCTGCCCCAAGTATATATACCTGTACCATAAGAACAATTGGTATGCTAGTTTTATTCGCTTTCTTTTGGTCCTTACTGGAAGTGTAGTTGTTTGAATTGGTTTGTTCTGCCCTAAGTATATATATCTGTTTCACTTAGCTCTTATGATACTTGGCATTTTAGCTTTAACACCATGAACTATTGTAGTTGAATATTGCATCATGAGTTAGATTGTGAAGATGTTTTGTTCTAGGAGAAATTCTTATTGTTCTTCTTTTTGGTGTATCTATTGCAGATCCTGTCAATGAGATGATGGAAAAGATGACATTCAACTTTTGAACTGTCTAGCCATTGATCTGCAAATCTTTTACGGAAGATCCATGTAAAAGAATCAGAACAACTACCATTTCCAGGGTGGAGATCCACTACAAACACATATCAGAGGCCATAAGTAAGACTTCGGTTGCTTTTCCCAAGTTGTTCTGGGGACCATTACTGTGACATTTGGAAGTCTTTCCCCAAACTGAGCCATTTAGTAGATTATTCAGCCTACTTAGCGCACAAATTCATATGAGGTTTTTTGGAGGAAAGTTTCTGTATTAAGCAGGATAGCTGCTATTACAATCGCTAGGTTACTATTTAGTTTGTTAAGCAGTCCATCTTATTGAGATTGGGAGTGAGTCCATATAACTGTGTATAATATTGCAAGTTATAATCAAATCTTTTAGGTGAAATATTGTTCTCATTTCTTTTGTTGTAATTAAAGCAATCTTTACATATTTCAAGTGTAACTAAGCCCTTTTCTGGATGTTCAAGTAATTGATGCTTCGTTATTGAAGACTTGTTCTACAAGTGATGTGGGGTTTACTTTTGAAGACCCATTTACACACGCCTCCCATCCATTTACATTGAAAGGTAGCTTGAGCTCCAAACTATTTGGACTCCCATCAGAACTACATTAATCCTGCTACATTTTCCGCTCATCTGCTAAGCAAGAGACAAGGTATCTGTCCAAAATTGCACACAATTGGTGTTTACATGCATGAAGGTAAGATTGTGCTTCTGCAATCATATGTTGTTCTCTCCTGATCCTTTTCAACATACAAAGGTATCAGTTTTTCCTCCACATGCATTATACATCATCAGAATCAGAAGTATCCTCATCGTGAAGCAGTAGCAGCAATGAGTTTCTCAGGCTCGGAGAACCCACGGTTACAGTTTCATCTGCCATCATCCCTCTCACTGTCTGCTAATGCAAGTAAGTTTTAGTAGAATGCTCCTTGACTATGGCACTGAAAGAGAACGGAGTACACCTAATCTATACAAAGCTTTATTTGATCAGTTGGACTATAGGCAACAAAAAACAATCTGCACAAACTATTGCATCATAGCACTAGCCAAAATAGAATTCATTTTGGCTAGAGTGTGCAAATCCGCTACATATTTGATACAGGTTTGCCAGTAATGCTAAAACTAGACTCGGGCAATGTGTTTAAGGGACAAGTACCCAAACCTCTTCTATGTCTTCGCCCAGATGAGGGTTACTGTAAGGCTTTTTCTCTTCCTTGTCCCAACCTTTTTGCATACAAAGAACAGAGGAGACAATGCAAAACAACACAAGACATGGAGAAAATTGTAGGTAACACAGATACCAAAAGGTATCCAATAACCAACAAAATGAATACAATCCCTTGTCAGGAATGAGTAGCCAAGTCCAACCTGTGGTCTCCATAGCTATACCAAGAACCTTTCTTCACCACAACATCCATCATTTCAGCACAATCCAGAACACAACCCTGCATAGAGTTCAAAGTCAAGACAGATTGAGAAGATGGTCCACGGTAGGGATGTCAAAAACGGAAAACGAAATACCCAACCAGTTGGCTCAGTCCTTCTCCAAATATGATTTCAAACTCAGCTTGCTTGTATGGCCTTGACACTTATGAAAGCAATTCGAAATAGAAAAAGGATTAAATATAGTGAAAATCTGATTCTTCGTTGCCATAAAATATATGGACACAGTAACTATAGTTTGAAATGGAAAAGAAACATGCATGATTTCAATTTCATAGCACAAGTATGGAGATGATGAATCTAACTCATTTTACATTCAATAATACCTTGTATCTTATTTAATCACCGAAGATGATAGTACAATCAGCTTTTGAAGCATTTCCAGACATTTTACGCAACGCTTGGCTCATAAGACTTGCTTGCAAACCCATTCACAAATAAGGTCTATGGCATCAGATCTGCACATGCGATCTGCAACTGAAAATGCAAACACTTTTAGTACTGGTAAATTATGCAGGTGTAACGTGTTCTAAATATTAAGCTGATCCTGATTCCTTACAGGTATGACATCATGCAAAAGCATAGCATTGCCTCCAAGCTTCTGCAAATTCATCTTCGTCCTCGGATACGCAAAAAATATGTTTATCCAGTTTATAAATACTTGGAACAAATGAGAATCAATGACAAGCTTGTATTGTATGAACAGAATTGAAGAATCGGAACGGAGTCCGACAACCTGAACTTCTGCAATTGCATGAAGTGCAAGGGTGGTCTTTCCACTACTCTCTGGTCCAAATACCTAACATGGGAAATGCAGAATAAGGCGTCGTTGTTTAAGAGAAGTCAATTTGATGGTAAGATCACATGAAAGCAATCCTTTCAGATGACAAAAGATCCACCATTGATACATAATGCCACCAGAATGAGGTAGAGGGTCAAACCTCCGTACCAACTGTACTCTCAAGTGAAGTTCCAACATTATGGCAACCTAAACAATCTTATTTAATTATGATATATTTTTACCAATGTTTTAAAAACCAAATCAGTTCAGCCCGTTTAACATTAAAAACTTTAAATCAACCAATTTTTTAGTTCAATTTTTAACTTTTTAATTTGATTTAATTTAATAATCTTTATTATAAAAAGCTGTCAATTTATTGCAAACTAATTAGTTTTTATAAACTAAAATAATCCGATTAATTTTCATTTAGTGATTTTCTTTTTCAGTTAATTTTAAACTTTTCGATAAGTAAGAGTAGTCTTTTTTAATTATTATTTAATATCTTTAATATTATTTAAGTTTTAACCAATTTTTACGACGTCTAACATTAATTAAAACTTTTAAATCTTAAACATCTTGTCTTCTCGATTTAATTTTTAGTCTATCTTTTAAAACTTTGATTTTTACGGTGTATTTTATACACTAATTATTCTTTGAGACAAGAACAAAATGGTTAAAATAATTTTCATAATTTTAAATTTTGATTATTTTATTTAAATGTGTAATCCACTTACCATGTTACTAATATCTATAAAAAGCAAGCGAAAAAGAAACAATATTATAATATAATATAACTTGTGGATTCCTATCAAATAGTCTTATCCATAAGTGACATATTCATATTAAAATACACGTAAGTTCCTTACAATTCCTCTTTTCTGAAAGAAAGAGGGATTTTGCATTTCTAAGTAATCATTATTAATATTTGATAATATATAAATGTTCATAGTTATTATTTTTAGGATTGATAATAAATTGAGTTGAAGAATTCAACTCATAAGTTTAATAAAATCATATTATTTTAGTTTGGATCGATATTGGATAGTGTAAATATTCTCCAAATTCAAATTATTAAAAATTTGAACATCAATTTCAAATTAAAGTTAAGATGAAATTATAAATAACAACAGGTCGCACTGCCCAGACCCAACCTGGGCCCAGACAATAGGCTCGAACCCAAGTCCTAGGTCTAATTAGGCTTGTCTGAGCACAAATTGTTTCTTAATTTAAATGTCAAAATGTTGTCGTTTTACTAATACATGTCGGATCTCAATAGGCTCGAGCTCGTGCTATCAAGTCAGAGATCAGTTAATCTGAACTTGACTCGTTGACTTTGGAGGGAGCCAGGCTGAACCTGAGCCTTATTGCGACCTCCAACCAAAATTTCAATCCTAATTATAGGGTCAGGTCTAATTGCCATCTCTGGCTAAATGTCAAACGTAAATCTTTATGCTTAAACCCTTTATGGCCATATAGTTGCTCTACTTTTTCTTGGTTTTCTTCGTTGCACACAAATGCATAAAGGCTTGCCCTTTCTTTTCTTCATTCAGCATCACACCAAAAGTAGAGCAAAGATCTTCTTCCAATCAAAGTTTGTGGTTGTTCTTAAAAGATGGTAACTTTTAAACTAAATGATGCTCTCGACCCATCGTCCTTTTTTCATTATAACTAAAGTCGCTTTGTCAAAGCTTTGATCTTTGTTTTTTTTTGGGGTAGGTGAAGCGGGTTGATTTAACTAGCAAACCACGTGTGTCATGATGTCCGCGATTAGGCGTACAACCAACCTCAAATAGCGCCTTATCTTGTCACAATCTAGGATCATGAAGTCATGAATTGTCGGCAACAAGAAATATATTTACAAAAATAGAAACAGATTTTTTATTTTTTTTGAAAGGTAGATTTTTGATCAATTGCACCATAGAAGAAGTTGGTTTCCTAGATTTATTGCTGGAGATCAAAAATGGCAAGTTTTGGTATTGTTTCCTTTAATGATAAGCTATTTAGATGGGTTGAATTATTTATAACTTTTAATTCAACTTTTTATATATTTGAGTTCGACTCAAAAATTTTAAACCAAGTTTAAAAAATATTGACTCGATTATATTGAAAATTGATATTAATATTAAATAATAAAAATATTACCGTTATAATTTATTAAAAGATAGGATGAGATGAATCTCTTAAATTTAAATTCAAATTTTAGTTATAATTTAAACTTCAAATTAATTTAGAGTTTTAATGAATTGAATTTTACTCATAATTTCAAATAAATTAGATATAATTAAATCAATTTTTTTTGTTTGAGTATATATTAAATAAAATTTAAATTATACATAATAACATGTTAATTACCTGTTTTTAATAAATTAATTTACGAATGCATAAAGAACCAAATTTGGAAATGAAAGAAGCTTGTGACAAAGATACTGATCGTTTGGATTAGGTTTGGAATGTTAATAAGTACTTTTTTTTACCACAAAAATCTTTTTTTTTTAAATGAGTGTTTGACTGTAAAAATAAAAAAAATATTTCTTTAAAATATATGACTTTTTTGGCAACCAAAATATAGCTTTTTAAAATTTCAAATTTGAAGCTCCTCAAAAAAGTCCCTCAAACGGTTTTTTTTAGTAAAATTTTCAGATCAATTAACGAGTTTATTTTTTAGTCTCCGTTGTCTTTATATTTTACACATAATTCTCACAATTCCCACAAACTCATCTTTATGTTTATCTTGCAAACTTATTATTTAGCTTTTTAAATATGTTTTAATATTTATTTTTTATATTAGTTTTACTTATGTTATAATACATATAAAAAATTTAGTTAGATATATTTTCATTTATGTTTCATATGGTTTAAAATTATATAATAATTAATATATTATGCTTTGCATATTGTTTAATATACTTTAAATAATATTTAAATGTATAAATAAACTTTATTAAAAAATAAAATATAGTTAAAATTAAAATTAAAAGTAATTTTTATTTTTATGTTGCCAAACGGTCTACTATATGAAGCTCTTTCTAAAAAATAATTTTAAATGACAGACAAAAAGTCATCTGGCTTCTTAAAAAAGTTCTTCTAAAAAAAGATCTACAAAAAAAATTTTACTGATAAAAGCTCTACTGGTATAACTCCAACCAAAAGAGACTAATACAAGAATGTAGCTTTCATTGAACACACACATGTATATACTACAACTAAATCGATATCAAAGAGAGAAACACAAAGAGACATGTCTCGTGGGATTGGATCAAGAAACAAGGTAGCACAGCATGGGATGCTTTGTTGGGAATTTGGCATTTATTGAAAACAAAATGTCCCTAGTCATGGCCTCGTTGGTCCATTACTATATAATAAAATTTATTAAAAATACTCATATCATCATTTAAATAAGAGTAATTTGCTTATAAAATTGGTTCGATTTAAGTTGATTGTACTCGGCTTGGCCTTCACGGATTCAAGTCTGTTTAACGTTAATTAAGCTTGATTATAAGTTAATCATTGTCGGTTGTTAACATATTCTTGGTAATGTTCAAGGACATGATAAGGTTGTAGTAGAAAGTTGGAGAATCCTAAGGCGCAGGTGAGTTGGTAAGGGGCTCTCATGGTTTAAGTGAGGTCGTAGGTTTGAACCCCCTTCATGTATGCAGCCGTTTAAAACTTGGGGTCAGAGCTTTGCCTCCCGCAAGGGACCTACCTTGCTCGAGCAGGGATTAGTCTGGGTGTAAATGGCTTAAAGGTGTCTTCCCATAATTAAGACCCGCCTAAAACACATGGTGGGCAACCAAAAAAAAGAAAGTTGGAGACCCCATTATCTTTGACGGTCCAACCTTAGGTAGGGGGTAGACGGGACACCTATTTAGGACTCACCCTCGTTAAGGCTTATTGTTGAATAATTTCTTTTATTTAAGGTTAATTTAATAGTTGTAACCCACTTCCAAAAATATATAATTAAAGAAATTATTTCTTGATTTTGTTATCTAAATTATTTTATTCTAAATATTATTATTTATTTTCATATTATTATTTAGGTGTCACAAAATTTATTATTTTTTATATTTATTTAAATTAACATAACATTAAATTTATTTAAAATTTATAAGATATTATTAGCTGATGTACAGGGCTTGCCTAATGCGAAGTACTCAATTGGCGTGATTTACAGACTATTGCGTCAATTCGGAGGTTCATTCAGTGCGTATCTAAAAAGTAACGACTTCGAATTCCTTAGTTTTTTTAAAAAAATATATTTAATAGTTTACTATTAACAATTATTAATTACACTAATATTAAGAAATATTATAAATTAAACTAATATTAATGTTAAAGGTCAATTATATGCCAAAGTTTAAATTGCACTATGATGTTTTTTTAAAATTAGGTAAATCTTTATAGTTATTTATAATATTATGTTATATTTTAATATTTTTAAAACGATATTAATAGGACATTAAAGTTATTTTTTTTCAATTTTTAGAATATCGTCACAAATTTAACATGTGTGGTGTCATAATTAAATAATTTAAACCAATTTGATATAATTTTTAAAAATAAAATTTTAGATATTAACTATACCTGTGATTTTCACTTTATATTACACACAAAATTTAAATAAGTCTTTGTAAATTATTTTAGTTGCCATTTTTGTATCTTATTTAAGGTGCAATAATTATCGTTTTATTAACACTAACACACAAAATAGTATTAAAGATAACAATAACATTTTGTTTAAATCTTTTGCAAAATGTTGATCATAAAACATCGTAACTATAAAATATTTGAAGAGCTTATTTAAAAATCTGTTAAAAACTTAATGATAGGCTTGTCCCTTTTAACCTTAAAATATTACTTAACAAGATTTATGAGTTTTTAGTAGATAAAAATTAGGGATGAAAATAGGCTTAGGTAGGGCCCAAATCTACTAACCTGAGCTTGACCCGACTCCCTGCACTTGGGACCCAAGCTCGGGCCCTAACTAAACCCGACATGATTTTTTAAAATTAAAATGTAAAAGTTAATGTCATTTTAGGAAAATGGCGTCGTTTTGATTATAATAGGTCAGGCCTCAAGCTGATGCAGGGTAGGTTGGGCCGAGCTCGAATCTAATTGTCATCTCTAAACAAAATGTTGGACACAAGATAACAAAATGAAGAGAATAATATATGAGTTGTGTTGATAATACTCATATGTAAGTGTCTAACATTTAAAAAAGAGGGGAAAGAAGACTAATATATAAATTTAATGAGCTAACTACCAATTGATTTTATGATGAAACCTTATTTGAACTTGTGTATAATATAACTTTCCTCCTTATGTGAGCCGGTAAGTTCATTGTAAATCTAACATGGTATTAGAGCTGATAAAGATCTTGATCTAGTGTTTACCCCAGAAAGGAGCCTATCATTTAAGCAATTAAAGAAAGGATTGAAGTCTGCATGAAGCAAGCAGCTCAGTAGTATTATTTACACTAAGAGGGGCTCTATTTGACCTCAATAAAAATTTTAGTCCTTATGAGGATTGTTTACATACCTCGTTGCACGTAGTGTGCGACTGCCCTAATGCTCGGCTGGTATGGAATAGGTTCCCGCCTCATATCGTCTCACCTGGCTTCTACTCTATGTCCCTGCGGGAGTGGTTCATTCATAACCTCCATTCTCACCGCAATGCGTTGGGGCACGACTAGTCTATTCTTTTTGGCATTACCTGCTGGTTCCTTTGGCAATGACGGAATTTGTCCATTTTCGATGATTAGTTCTCTTGGCCATCCTCACCCATTTCTACTTTTTTGTCTTATGCAGGTGTTCTCCACCAGTCAGCAACTTGACGTGATCACGCATACCATGCGAGTCCTTGACCTTGCCAAACGCCTTTCATTGGGTGGAACAAACCCCCCTCTCCCGGGTTGGGTTTGGTTAAACACCCAGTAGCGAAGCTACTTGCAAGTGAGGGTGGGCAAATGCCCACCCTCAAATTTCCAAAAAAAAAAATTTATTAAAGAATATATATATACATATAGAGGTTGCGCACCTAAAAAATGTCGTTGCCCAGGCTGGATTGGAAAAAAAAATTTTTTGCCCCCCTGAAATAAATTCCTGGCTTCGCCACTATAAACACCGATGGTGCGTGCAAACGAGCCTTGTCCGTAGCGACTGCCGGTGGGCTTCTCCATGATAGTGATGGTAACTGGAAGGGTGGTTTTTCCCAAAACCTTGGGTGGTGCACTCCATTCGTAGCGGAGCTCTGAGGTGCCTATACCGGATTGACTCTGACGTGGAATCTGGGGTATCGACGGATCGAGCTTGAAGTGGATTTCACCACGGTGATTGATGCCCTCTCTTCCCCGGACAATCGAGCCAGATCTCTCAACTCTCTAGTTCGAGGCATCAACGAGCTATTCACTAAGAACTAGACTGTTGTTCATCGGCATGTCTCTCGAGAGAGCAACAGATGCACCTACTGGCTTGCCAACTATGCGAGGTATTTTGCAGTCGGAGTCACTTATTTAGACACAACACCTTTTGAGTACCACATGATCCTTTTAGAGGATTTATCGAGAACTTGTCTTTCTCACGGGTTGTGTGATTTTGGTTTTTTTTTCCCAACAAAAAAGGGAGTGTTAAAAATAACTAGACATGAGTGATTCTTCTTTTTCTTACCATCACGTAATGTTTTGTAAGTACCCACAACCTGTGAATAGTAAGAATCTGAAAACATCAGACATGTGAGGTCTTCTTTTTCTTGTTATTTTCCGAAAAGTCCAAAACTGATTTAAATTCACACAGGACAGCGGGCTGAAGTTGAATATGCTTTTTTGGAATACAAGAGAGAATGGGGCGGTGCCTTAACGTTATAAACGGGAATTCCGAGAGGAGCGTCTGGTCAGAAAATGGGAGTCAGTGAACGTCCCCACCACAACCACCACGCGCCGTCCATTTTCACCGACCAAGAAATTTTTTACTTATATTTAAATATTTTACAATTTATTTTATCAATAATTAACTAAAATTGTTTAAATAATTAATCAAAATTTTGGTAATTTATAAAACTATTAATTTGTAAATAATTTTATAATAAAAGTGAATTTATTAACGAAATAAAATAAATTATTGTAAAATATCAATTATGTCGTTTATTTAAATTTATTTTAATAATTTTTATTAAAATTTAATTTATTTATTAATTAATTTCTAATTTTTTAAAATAAATTAAATTTTATTAATTAATTAATTTTATTAATAAATAACTACAATCATATTTTAAATTATTTAATTTTTAATGAAATAAAACAATCAAGTTATCCATTTTATTCATTAATTTGAAATTTGATTAATCTAAATTTTATTTATTAATTTTAAATTGAGCTAAACAAGAATTTAAATTAACTTTTAATTATAATTAAAATTTAAAAATATTAATTAATTTTAATTTCCTAATTAATTAATTAATTAATTTGAATTATACAATTTATACATAGAATTTATACAATCACAAGGAAACTGTTTTTCCTTGCAAACTTTGAAGTTTCCTTCTGCAAGATAAGCAAAAGCTTTCTTCAAGCTATGTAGCTTGTGATGTCTGTTTTCTGATTTTCTTTGAAGATGGTACAAAAAAAGGTGCTCAACAAGCATGGCATCCAAGCTGATCATGTTAAAAAATCAGAGAAGCTGTTGGGAAACCTGAAGAAGTCAACTTCCTGTCAGCACCAAGATGGCAAGAACAGAGGACCTGATATGAAGAAGAAGATGAAAAGGTCAAGATCAATCAAGCTTTCAGATATCCAGAGCTTCAAAACCTCACCTTTAAGAAAACCCATGTCACAGCCTGGAAAGCCACCGCCACCGGATGGACCAACTCCTCAGAGACAACCCGTGATCAAAGCTACTGATGACTCACCAAACTACATGAGATCAACCAGTTGCTCAGAGGCAAGAAAGGAGCGTTCTCACTCTCAATCTCAGGTCAGTTCTAGTGGTTTGGAAAAACTCAGTTCTAGTGCTAGGAACAAATCAAGAACCTTAACGAAGTCATCAAGCTTGAAATTGGTGAGAACCTTGACAAAATCTCCTAGCTTTAAGCCAACAAGAGGAACTGCTAGGAAATCTTCCAGGGTAGTGCTTTGCACAGATACGAATGTTCAAAAAGATACTTGTTCTTCAACTCTGAAGGACTCAAAGTTTCCTGCTTATCTCATGCTTAATCCTGGTGGTACTGAAGCTGAAGGTACTTCAGCCATTAAGGTCTGCCCATATACCTACTGCTCTCTTAATGGTCATCATCACAGTCCTCTGCCTCCGTTGAAGTGCTTCTTGAAGGCGAGAAGGCGTTCCTTGAAAACCCAAAAGAGCATCAAATCAAATGATTTGTCACCTGATAAACCCAATCTTTCTAGTGGTGGGATGGAGGAAATGGATTGTGGAGCCCGAGGGTTTCCAGACGAGGAACCTGAACATTACGAAGCTGGCTCTATTGACTCGGTGCATAGTCCGACAGTACGAGATCTTGGGATGGGTTTCTTCATTGAGATATATGCTAAAAATGATCTGGCTGACGCTGAATCAACACAGGGGAGTACGAGTGAAATTGTTGGTCAATCGGAGGAGCAGAGCAATAAGTACTTTTGCAGGAATGAAGAGCCAGTTCCTGAGGAAATCAAAGATGAGTATGACGAGTCCCCATTCACTTGGTCTGAAGAATTGGTAACTACAAGAAGCTTTGACAGGAATGAAACTGAAAGGGAATGTACAAACATGGAGGATGAAGACAACATTTCTGAAGTGACTGATATGGAATGGGAGGAGGTTCAATCATCTGCCTCAGAGTTGGATGCAGAAGCTGGTCATCTGAACAAGTTCAAGGAGTTAGGAGACAAAATTTCAGATTTATCAGAATTGGAGAAGCCTCTTAAGTTTGATGAATTTGAAGAGATACTAACTGATGATGTACTGCAAGAACTTTTTCAAGAAGAAACTTATTCCGTTGATCTGCACGAGGAATCCAATGATATTCATGAAAAGGAAAATGATGTTTCTGACCTAAATCAACTTCAAGATTATGAAATTCATTGCCTGACTGACCCAATACCTGACATATTCGTTCATCATCAAGAGGATATATCTCTTCAGGCCGACGATGCAACTCAGAATCAAGTGGATGCTGATCAGGATGCAGAAACAATGGCCATCGGTTTTCCTGCAACAGACCAAGAGCTCCATAAAAGTGAAACTGGAGATGCAATAGAGTATCAGGAGCACATAGAGGATGTCAAATCATTAATTGGAAGCCAAATTTCCTATTCATCTCGGAGTTTCTCAGAAGTTGAACCAGATGATAGTGAGGTAGAAAACAGCCAAGACCAAATAACTGCTGAAACCTTCCAGATTGCTGAAGCTGATGGTGATGCTGAATTGAGTAACTATTTCAATGATGAAAGTGGCCCAGATGAGCTTCATATTGTTGTTGAGAACCAGGATCTATTGGAGGAAGATCAAGGCGGAGCTAGCCAGTTCAAAATCCATACCTCTGTCGACTCGGAACAGAACGGTGATTCAAGGATGTATAAAATCAACTTGGACAACAATAGCTACAGAGCCGATGTTGAGAAGATTGAAGACGAAGATTGCTTCAAGTTAGGCACAACAGAAACGTTATGCACAGACAATGAAGGAACCGGCACTGTATCACAGTGTGCAATGCCTCACTTCGGAAGCAATTTTGAACCAGAACTTCCTAGCACTTGCAGCAAGAGAAAATGGACGATCCAGTCAAAGAAACCCATCAAAGATTCAGATGAACAGAGGGAATTCAACCCCAAAGAACCCAACTTCCTACCAGTTGTTCCTGACCCAGAGGCTGAAAAGGTTGATCTCAAACATCAGGATATGGATGACAGGAAAAATTCTGAAGAATGGATGCTTGATTATGCACTCCAAAAAGCTGTTACGAAACTTGCTCCAGCTAGAAAGAAAAAGGTGGCACTACTTGTGGAGGCTTTTGAGACTGTGTTGCCAATGCCCATTTATAAAACTCTTAGAAGGAACTCATCACCTTTCCCTCAGTCGAGGTCTGTTCAAGCTTGTAGCTGATTGCAGCAATCCAGGTGAAATATTATGTTCTTACCTTACTATTTAAGTAACTTTGTTCTCTTCTTCTTTCATGTTTCTAAGAGAACTATTACATAAACTAACTTGGTGATCTTCTTTATCTGGGAATTGTGGATAAAGAATTCAGATGGTGGATGAAACGTCAGTTGCAGAGTAGCTGTTTCTCCTAAGTTAGACAGTCATATAAGGTCTAAGCTTATTGATGCTAGTGTGAGATATGATTTTATGTATCTGGAACCATGTTGCATCTATTCTTCTTCGTCATAGGAGGCACTTCCACCTCCAGTGTTTGTTTATTTCAGATGCATTTCTACTCATAAATGTCATGTAATAACGACCGACTCTGAAAGAGTTCTTTCTGTAGACAGTAACTGTTTGTCGTTATGAAGTTAACTCTTTCCAGGAGCTGCGGTGAATGGAATGAGTTACAGCATAATCAATGCTTTATGTTCGTCCCATGTTAACTTAAGCATTGAAACTAAATCACCATTTCCCAGTGTGACCAGTACTGTGTACATACTCAACCTCAATTATGCAGTTAAGCTCCGGAAAAAAGAAAAGATGAAATGCACAGAGAAATCATCTACAGTGCTTAATGGTAGTTATTGATAATCATTCCTACACAAAATGAAGCAGAAGGGTTGAGAACAAACAAAATCTTCATGGACAAAAATATTTTTAAAGACAAAACATGCACTTGTTCGAGAGCAAATTGCTTCATTATCTGGCATTAATACATCGGTCGATCATATATCGGAAAGATATCTACGATGTACAGAATTTACTTCAGAGATAAATACAACTCGATTGCGGGTGAAACAACAAGAAGTGATTCCAGTTCTCCAATGTAATTTTGTAGACTACTGCTGTCAGATATTTCCTTCTGCAAACCTTCACCACTGGAACTAGTTTCAGCATCTTTTCTCTCCTCCACTTTTTCCTTTCTCATCATATCACTGTGAAACAACTGAAGGGCATCCGTGGTTGAAAGAGAGTGCACAGATTTATACAACCCCTCCATCTGATTTATCCTCTCTTGTGTCTCTATGATCCTCTCTTTCACATTACACGGAAGGCACGCGAATGCACTTTCATGGGGCCAAATTCCCACAAAATATGGAAGTCAATAACTTCATATATATGAGCTCATGCAAGAACTCGTATTGATTTTTGGTTTAGTTGTTTTACCTGGTAATCCCCCTAACAATCCCCCACTTGTATCCAGCAAGCACTGATTCCTTGAAACCAATGTTAAATCCCTCTTGAGAAGATGCATCTATCCCTGTCATAAGGCCATCGTGATACCCAATCTGAAACCCGAATAACAAGATTAGGAAAAGATTAAGAAACCACACGTAAAACAATCACAAATAAAGTAGCAAAATCAAGATTAAGTCAACAAATTACAGCGTGGTGCTGTTGGAATCTCTTCTGCCATTCCCTCTCCAATTCAGAAGCATCACCCAATTCCCCATCAAGACAGAAAAGAGAATCATCTTCTTGAACCGCTAAGTCGTCTTAACCAAAACATCCAAGTTAATCAACTATTTCTTCACACTGAAATGGCTCGAAAGGCCAAAAATGGAAAAGAAGAAAGAAAAGTAAACCGTGTCATTACCAACAACTGTTTGTGTAGGATCCAATCTTGTATTTGATGTCTGAAGAATTTCTGAGTAAATCTCCTTTGAAAGACTTCCTTCTTCCATCAGTAAACCACAGAATATACCCTAGAAACACCAAAACTTTGTCCCTACAAATATAACTGCTCCAAATGGGTGATCACTATAATTAAATGTTTCAGTAATTGCCAGAAGTGGGAAACTGTTTGTACTTTTCAGAAACGGAAACAATTAAAGAGAGTTTGCTTAATTCTTTGTGTTTAGATAGCTTCAGGTGCCAGAACCTGTTACATACGTATAAGCCCAACAATCAACACCAAACAGAACTCATCTAACCGCAGACCTAATTGCATTAACACAGTCAGTACACCCTCCTGATTCCATCTCCCATTCACAATCAGCACACAAGTGCAAATTCATGCGGTTCTCAAAAACAAGTGTTCTTAGATAGTACAATTACCAACTTCGAAGGCTATAAAGCTTCAATTTTTATTTCTCCCCATTTCATTATCTTCATATTTAAACAAAACCCAGAATCTCAAAAGACAAAATTAACGTACTAGAATTCAAGAAAGTGAAATCGAACCTGAAAGCGGGGAGAGAGATAGGAAACAGAGGAAATCAAAAGAGTTATATTTTGGACAATGATCTACTTGGAAATGGTATATACTTTTCAGGCTAATATAGTTCTTCTAAAGCCCACTCTTTCCGTTACAAGTGGAATCTCAAGAAGCACAATCTCAAGTTCATTACCATAAGCAATACAAAAGATTACACATTCAAATTCTGGGCACTAGATGCCTATAGATGATACTTGTCAACAATTAGGCTCGACATTGGGCTTGGGCCAGGCCTGAACGAGCCCAAAATTCATAGCCCAAACTTAATTTTGATTGAATTTGGACGTTCGAATGCCCATCCATTTAAGTTTTTTTTTTTCAAATTCAATTTAGTTTCATTCTTAAAACTATGTTATTTTATTTAATATTTGACATATTTTCCAAACTTCAAATCGAACCAGAACACAGAGTCGGAGTCTAAATTTAATCTAAAACTCGAAAATTAAATTTTTTAAAACATAACTCAATTGAAATTAATAGATACTCTGCATGGTCCAAAATTTAATATACTTAAATTTCAAAAAATACAAAATGAGGTTATTTTATCTAAATTTTTCTACTAATTTTTTGTTTTGGAACACTTGCTTGATATTAAAATTACTAAAAACAATTTTCTACTTGCATGGTAATTTTCAAGTGTAATTATTTGTATTAAAGTTTGATTGCGTGCATGAATAAATTTAAAATTAATAAAGAAACCAATAAGGTTAGTAACCTAATATATTTTATTTTTTAAATTCTTTCTAAAAATATTTTTCACTTTTAATTTTCTGATAAAGATTTCATAGATTAATAAAATATTTTTTAATTTTCTTTTTTATAAGTTTTAGCCCAGGGATAAATGCAAAGACTTTGTTTTTAATAAAACTTCATATGTTGAGATGTGCAGTAATAAAAAATAAATTCCGAAGAATTCACGAATTCAAGTCAAGTAGTAAATTTCAATTCAAATAATTGATAATAAACTTTAATAACCTCAATTTAAATAAATAATTAATAAACTAACGCAATTTTGACCTATAACACAAAGTCTTAAATATTCAAATTTAAGACTATTAAGGGGCACAGGATGATTGTTCCCGTTTCTGTGTCATCCTGTGCTCCTCTCCATCTATTCATTTATTAACATTTTAATGTATAGATGAACGAAGAGGAGCACAGGGTGGCACACAGAAACGGGAACAGGTGAATTAGATGTTAATGAATGGATGAATAAAGAGGAGCACAGGATGACACATAAAAACGGAAACAGGTGAATTGATCCTATTATCAACATAATGTGCTTTTATCTAAAGAGTGAAAAAATAACAGCTATGAATTAAAACACTACATACAACAACAATAATGCCCAGTGAGAATTTTGCTAAAATGTGAGGTCTGAGAATTAAACACCACATAGAAAAACAAAACAGCTGAAAAGCTTTTAGTTGATTTTGTTTGGTTCATTCTCCAAGCAGACTTGGTACAGACTACAAACACCACATAGAAAAACAAAACAGCTGAAAAGCTTTTAGTTGATTTTGTTTGGTTCATTCTCCAAGCAGACTTGG
>JAOQMR010000213.1:1550962-1573715 GCA_027563865.1 Erythroxylum pelleterianum
GCCCAGGTCAAATTGAGACCCGCATAAACACCCCACAGTTCCGCCTCTAAAGGAGAACCCCTTCCAATACTCTGCTGAAAACCCCTACACCAGCTCCCATGACAATCCCTAATTAACCCGCCCGTGTAGATCATGAGAGTCCTAGCTTTAACGGCTCCGTCCGAGTTAACCTTAACCCAACTCTCAGAGGGTTTAGTCCAGCTCACAAAGGATCCCACGGGAAGGCCCGGGGAGGAGAAGACTCGGGACTCCAGTGTCCGTGCCCGAGCAATCCACTCTACATATTCGAGGATAATACGGGCTCCCGTCATCGACCAAATAAACCCCTGGTCGAAAATACTTTTATTCCGCCAATGCCAAAGAAACCAGCAGGTAACGCCGTAGACAGAAGCCCATACGTCCCGCTGCACCTGGTCCTGCTTAGTAAGGTTAGTCTGGAGCTACGTCTCTGCGTCCTGCTAAAAGAATTAAAAAAAGAAGGTGTGTTTTACTCTGCAAACAAAGAGTTAAAAGTGGCTATTGGTGTTATTGAAAGTGTAGATATACGTAAAGTCAGCTTAAGGGATCTTACTACCTAACAACAAGCATTACACACACAATGGCTTTTGAAGTCGCATTAAGACAACATCCAATGACCCCATCAACAACCATATCCTCCAACTTGTATCCAATTAATGAGATGTTAAAAACACATTCCCTTATGATAATCTGTTTTCCACTTCTTTTGGACTGTGGTGGCATTTGTAATAGTCATTACAAATCTAACTGGTTGGATTGATTTAATAGTAAAAAATATTGAACCGATTAAATTTTTAATTTATTTTATTTTAATAATTCATATTGTTAAAAATTAACTAATTTATTAATTAATTAAGTAATTTTTAATGTTTTAAAAACCAAATTGATTCGGTTCACTTAACAATAAAAACTCTTAACCAATTAACTTTTCGGTTTTATTTTGTTTAATATCATTTGTTGTTAAAAATTGATCATTTTATTAATTAATTAGTCATTTTTATAAACTAATCAATTTTTACAAACTAAAATAAATCGATTAATTTTTATTTAACATTCTCATTTTTCAATTAAACTTTAATTTTTCCAATGGGTAAGAATAGCTTTCTTTAGTCATTTTTTAAATTCTTTAATTTTATTCAATCTTTAACCAGTTTTATAAAAGTCTAATGCCGGTTGAATCTTTTAAACCTTAAACTTCTTGTCTCACTGGTGTAACTTCCGGTATGCTTTTGAAAACAATGCTAATTTTTGTAAAGAAACTGATTTTTTATAAACTAAAACAAATTAGTTGAATTTTATTTTAACAATCTCTTTTTTAATTAAACTTCTACTTTTTTATGAGTAAGGATAAGCTTCTTATTTCAAATTCATCAATTTTATTCAATATTCATCACGTATTGATTTTATAATAGTTTAATTTAAGTTTAATATTTTAAAACTTAAATTTTGTATTTTATCGGTACAATTTTTAATCCACATTCTTAAATTATTAGAAATGGCTAAATTGTTTTTTTGGGACTCAAACTTGTAACATGAGGCAAACCCAAGCCGGTTATCTGGTGGCTCTGATATCACTGAGCCCCTCATAAGCCCTTACAAAAAGAAGCGAAATCAAATCTTAAATATTTCTTTCACACGAGTATTAATGATTATCAACGCCTTTAGAACATCCAAGTCACTACGGTAGGAGCATTGGGGGCAGATCTTCTGTACCCCTAACTTGTACCATCTGTCTCTTTTTAATCTCAGCCATCTAATTTATTGCATTGAATGGTTGATATTAAAGGAGTATTGAATAGGTACATAATAATAATAAGGGGTACAGATCAAAAGCACTACTTGGAATTTTCCACAAAAAATTTATTGATAACTTTTAGCATCGTACAGGCTCTCTCCATAGCCACTTTCCTAAACAAGATTCAAGATTACCAACTTTTAGTGTCCGAACCTCTCCCTTCAGACCTCACATGCACTCTTGCTCACGCAAATCAATAATACATGTCGACTCATATGGTCAATCCAATCCACAACATTTAGAAATATACATGCAAAACGAGTGCATGCAAAGTCTTCATATAGTGCTCACGTAACCAACTTGTACTTTGATAATCTATAGCTTTAGAAACCAAAGACTTCAGGAAAAATGATGTAAGACTCTTCGGTTGTTAAGCTGAATTTTAAATTATAATTAAGTTAAGATCGGCATAATAATTTATCGTAATTACGATATAATACAACTCGCAATTCATAATTATTTAAACTTTCGAGTATGTTAGGTACATTATGTAATAATAATAGTTAGCTAAGGGAATCTAATTAAGTCAATATATACGTACTTGAAACTAGTCGGCTACTTAATTAAAAGCTAATGTAATTAGTTTTTAATATGAAAATTCCAAGGCCTTGAATATTAATTAATGACACATTTAGTTGTACTTACGTTGACTTCATTTATAATTGGAGTTCTGATGCAATTAGTTTGGTCTCACCACTATCTTTTTCACTATAGATCCTTATTTATATGTGTGAAACCCGAGAGTTGTGTCAGAAAGTTAGGAGAGTTAGAGAGAGCTTTATTGTCTCATCTATTATACCTGGAACTTACTTAATGTATACATACTTCCAATTCGACATGTGACATGTGTGCGTCGATAATCTAGTCCAAACAAGTTGTTTGCTTTTGATGTAGCCAGTTGGTTCAGTTTGGAGTCATAGTTTTCTTGTGTATCCTTCGGGTCCATGAGTCTTTGGTTTTTTTTTTAAAAATCCTCTTAAACTTTGGTTAAAAATAATAATAAAATATACTTAATATGAATATTAGATATGAACTAATTAATTAAATGTCACAAATATGGTCATTTGACTCAATTCTTAAACTTGACTTAAACCAATTAAATTTGACTTAAATTAATATTTTTTTTGCTTTCAAGGAGAAAACACAGTAGAAAACTAAAGCAAGCACGCGTCTAGAGTGAGGCGCGGAGGTACAAAGTGCCTATCTTGTCCTGATTAAGGACTATGAAAAATAGGTAAGGGAGAAGCCTGTAGGATATGGATGCCAGGACCAGTCAGGCCCGCGAGATGAGCCAGAGAATCAGCACACTGGTTTCCTTCACGGTGGACATGATGGATCTGCACCTCCCACGCTATGTGAAGTAACTCTCGGGTACCTATCAACAAAAGATTATTACGATTAATCCCCGTATAGGAAGAAGAGAGAATAATTTAGAATAATTAATAATAAATTATTAATTTTAGTTGATTTTTATTTGTTCGATTTGAATTTAAGAACTACATTGAAGCGACTAATAATAAATTATTAATTTTAGTTGATTTTTATTTGTTCAATTTGAATTTAAGAACTAGATTGAAGCGTCACGTAAATAACAGTTGATTATAATAAACGAATTAAGAATTAAGTGACGGAAAGTAGAAGCATATGTATGTATAATCTATCCTTATAAGTCACTTTAAGTTAGCTAATATGGTGCAATCTTTCAAAGTAGTTGATCTTGTTCATTATTTTATAACCTATTTAGCCGTCCCTTGAGAGGTCTTGACGACCCAATTATATTCTAATAGTATGCATGCCCATCAATAGTTACGTGATTATCTTGTAGTACTAGTGGGAGAGAATGAGATATTATAGAATTATTGAAGAGAGAGGATAAGCTTCAGTAAGTAAGTACTACACACGTAAATTAGGCCATTTTGAGAAATGATATCGAGCCCGTAAAAAGGTTCAATCATTATTATTAGTTAAAAATTGAGTTTAAAAAACTATTAAATAAAATTTTATTTATTTATTTATTTTGTAAAAAATTAATTAATTTTTAATAATAAGAGTTATTAAAATAAGTCGAACAAAAAAATTAATCGGTTTAAAATTTTTACTGTTGAATTCGTTAAACCGATTAAATATAATATTTTTTAAGTTACATAATGTAAATCCCTTAGTAGTTTAAGCAATCTTAGAGAAATTTCTCTAATTTTTTAAATTAAAAACTCATTATAATTTTCAACTTTTTAGAAAAATTTAAATAAAAATAACGAAGAAATACTTATAATATGAACATCAATTTTGGATTAATTCAATATTATTTTTATGATAATTCAATCCAACTTTTAAATTCAAACTGAACTAAATAAATCTTATTCAAATTAATAATTTATTATAATTATCTTAAATTTTGAATTTAAATCAAATTTAATTTGTTTAGTTTTAAATTTTTGTCTTGTTATTATATTAATGATATTTAATTAATCTACTTTTGATATTCAAATTATATGCAATTTGTCATTATCTTTAATCGAAATATAAGGAAATATTTTTTTGAAAAATTGAAAACTAAAAGAAAGTATTTCAAAAATTTTGAAAATTATGAAATTATATTTAAAAAACTTAACTAAGGGACACTACAAGAAAATTGTGGAATAGCGACAGAAATATACCGACGGAACATTGTTCGTATGTGTATTGCGACGGAAATTTCTATTCCGTTAGAATGTAACATGAAAATTGCGACCGTCAAGAAATCCGTTGCTAAATTTGGAGCAAAATATTCGCGCAAAATTGTAGCGACGGAAATATACTAATGCATAGAACTCCGTCTGTAAATAGGGACAGAATAAATTTTCGATCGGGAAAGTTGTCGGGGGGTGGTTGTTCGCCGACGGAGTTTTTCCGTCGGTATTGTTTAAAAATTGTAGCGACGGAAATATACCGATGCATAGAATTCCGTCTGTAAATAGGAACGGAATAAATTTTCGGTCGGGAAAGTTCTCGGGGGTGGTTGTTTGCCGACAGATTTTTTCCGTCGGGATTGTTTAAAAAGTCGTTGTAAATTAGGTTCAAAAGCTTAATTTAACGACGGATTTTTAAACTTGACCGACGTACGGCGAAATTCCTCCTCTCTTTTCTCCTCGCGCCCGGCTCTTTTCTTTCCGTTTCCGTCGGTAAACGTGATTTTTCTTGAAGTGAGAAGTGTATTTGTTTTATCCTTTTTCTTAAGGTCGTGGAAGTAGTGGTGGTGCCTGGCGGTGTGTGAAATTGTGAATGGTTGGACGATTCCATAGTGATGTTCCTTTTCATATTCTATGGTGTTATTTGTTTATACACAAGCCAAAGCAAAACAGAATGAAGTAACGTCACGCAAGCACTCGACATAACATAGGGTTTCTTCTTTTATATGTGTATGTGTGTATGGATGTATTATTATTTTCAATGTGCAGTTTGAAGTGGATAGGCACTAAGAATGGTTGTTAGTGTCGTCACTAACTTTGTCATGGGTCGTTTTGGATTGAGCATAATTGGCAACATCTCCAAAATCTTCTTGATACCGTTTAGCTTTTGTTGGAGCAAATTGTATGTTTATAACAAAACCTACCTCCTTCCTTACTTGTGGCATCCACACATGCATGCACGTATTCGGAATATGTACGTTTTATAAATGCTCTCTCGCATATATACGTATACACATTAGGGATCAAAGAAAGGGTTTGAATTGATTCGATTCGAATAAATTCAAGCTACACTTAAAACTTTATCCGAGACGAATTAAAAATTTTAGGAATGGGCATGTTTGGCCTAATTATCATGTTGCATGGCCTAATGAAGAGATGTGTTAGGCACTACTTTGACAATGCTTTCATTAAAATGCCCTTTGCCTTTTTTATAAGGACATGTTTGATAAGTCCTAATAACTTTATAAGATAGAGTATTGATATAGTACTTTGCTAACTAAAGTCTAAAGTAAACATCTACTTTGCTCGTATTTAGGCAAAGATGGTGAACTATAAAGTAGCTAATTAAAACGATCAATAAATTTAAAGGATTCGAATTATTATAAATTAATTACGTCAAAATAGATTAATATATTAAATTAAATTTGAATTAAAAATAGATTCAAGTTCGAATCTCTTAAATTCAACCGACTTATTACTAATTATAAGAAAAATAAAAAAATCAAACACTTTTAAATATATAACTTAATATAGTTGAAACTTAGTCTCTGTTTGGTTAGGCTTATATCAGTAAAGCTTTTATCAATAAAGCTTTTTTCTGTAGATCTTTTCTAAGAAGTCAGTTGACTGTTTAGCTGTCATTTAACAATGAGTTTTTTTGAAAGGGCTTAATACATCAAACTATTTGACAACATAAAAATAAAAGGCACTTTTAATTTTAACTATATTTTATTTTGTAATAAAAGTTCTTTATGCATATAAGTATTATTTAAAGTATATTAAACAATATGCAAAGTACAATATATTAATTATTATATAATTTTGAACCATATGAAACATAAATGAAAATATATCTAATCAAATCTTTTATATGGAATATAAAATAAGTAAACTAATATCAAAAATAAATATTAAAACATATAAAAATTCAAATAATATTATATAAATCTCAAAATAAATATTCAAGTTGAATAAATAGTTAAATACACAATAAACGAGAAGATGAGTTTGTGAGTATTGTGAGAATTATGTGTAAAATAAAAAGGTAAAAGGAACTAAAAAATAGACTCATTAATTGATCTGAAAAATCTACCTGAAAAAGTCATTTGAAATTTTTTTTAGAAGCTCTAAATTTGAACTTCTTAAAAAGCTATATTTTGGCTGCCAAAAAAGTCATATCTATTAAAGAAGTGTTTTTTTATTTTACAGCCAAATACATATTTTTCTTAAAAAAACTTTTGTAATAGAAAAAAGTACTTATTAACCTCTCAAAAGTCCATCTAAACAGTCACTTTAAGTATTTAAGATCCAATAATACTACTAGGGTTAATGCCAGAAAAAAGAGAAGAATAAAGAGTCTTGTTTATGCCCTTTAAGCTAATATAACAGTGAAGACAACTCTCTACGCACACGATTCATATCCACTTAGGTGTAAAGTGATCAAACTTTTTATTATGTTCTAAGATATGAGTGCTTAGTCTTTTCGATTCTTCCATAGATTATGTCCAAAATGTAGGTTTGCTTTTAAGGTGTGATTATCCACTATCGCCTTAAAACTTTTTAGGATATTGGCAAAAAAGTATAAATTATTCCTCGAATTTTCATTCTAACTTTTTGTTTGGTAATTAATAATAAATAGGGAAAAAAGGAAATACAACGTTTATTCCTTTATTTTTATTTATTTGGCTTATGGGAATGGATAAAATAGGAAATCACAAAATTGAAATAAATTCTAAATAATTTTAAAACTTTTATTCTTAACGAACACTACAAGAAAAAAGTCATTTAGTAACGGATATTACCAACTGAAAATGTTTGGATTCTGTTGATAATATAAATTGGTGACGGAATTAACCGATAGATAAAGGCGTCGTAAAAACAGCGGTAGATAAATTTACCAACGGATATTTATATAAAGAAGCAAATATCAAGAATAAGAGACAAATAAAATTATCGAGTTATTATCAAAATATTACAATGATATTATGAAGATATTAGTTGTTATGATAATATTATAATTTTTAAAAAATTATATTAAATTTTTAACAATTATTTTGATTTGTTTTATTGATAGTTTTATTTTTATCATAAAAATCATTCATAGTTTTTTAAAAATAAAATTTTATAAGTTATTGAAAAATATTTTGATTAGTTATTTACATAATAAATCTTATAATATTTAAATATGAGTAAAAAATTTCTCATTATTATTTATAATATTTGATATCAAATATTATAAATATTAACTCTTTAACCTTTATTCTTATTGATTACACATTAGACACACGTAATATTTTTGTTCTAATTCTCATTTTCTATTTTTATTATCATTTTTTGTTATGATTTTTTTATTACCGGTAATCAAACGAGACCTATGTATATTTTTTATAATTTCTCGTACAAGACTTTCCTAGTACGGAGTATCCAATTGACATGATTTGCAGGCTATTGTGTCAGTTTGAAGATTTACCCAATGCACATCCAAAATATAGCAATTGCGGGTTCTCCGTTTCCAAAAAAACTTCATATCCATCATGTTAACAATGTGGTAAGATCTAGTGACTATCAAAGGCCTAAAACTTTAGAGATTAAAATAAACATGACAAAATGAAAGTTTTAAGAGAAAATTTTAAAAAAATTGAGATTAATGTTGCAAAATAAAAGTTTGAGGACTTACATGAATCTAGAAAGATTAATCGACTGACTTGGACCCTTCTTTTTATATATTAGGGTACTTGGTCTAAAAGAAAAATTTTAATTCAAGCCTCTGTAACAAGGTAAGAAATAAAGATTAGGGATGATAATGAGTCTGTTCTGCTAATTTTTTAAAATTAAAAGTATAAAATAACATCTTTTAAGCTCAAATTAAGCCCCTATTTTTTATAAATAAAACGATATCGTTTTGTTTAGAATAATTGAGTCTTGAGTAAGTTTGAGTCTAGCCTAATGATCAGTTCATTGAAAACACTTGAATTTAGATCCATAAGCTGCCCATTGCCGTCTTAACAAAGAGTTATTTGTTGGGTCCATTTTATACCATACGTTGGGTTTAATAACTAGACAGACTACTCTATTCCCTTAATAGGTAACATTATGTCGATCTTACATATACATATATCTTTTTCTATAATAATATAATTTATGATCATTATTTTTATAATAATAAATTTTCGAATGTTATCTAATAAATCAATAATTTAGAATTAACTAAATGATTTTTAAAATAATAAAAATGAGTCTGACTCAATTTTGATTCTTTTTATCTCAACTCAAATCTAACTTAAGACCTTGTTGAATAATTTGAAACCTGATTAGGGTCCAGCCTGATATTTCATACATACATAGAACTTCGCTAAGAATTTAATGCGACTTTGTGGATTGGACCATACATCATCCCCAACGTTGGACTAAAGTTAAGGGGATTGGACCATAAATCATCCCCAACGTTGGATTGAGCATAATTGGCAACATCTCCAAAATTTTCTTGATACCGTTTAGCTTTTGTTGGAGCGAATTGTATGTTTATAACAAACCTACCTCCTTCCTTACTTGTGGCCTAATTATCATGTTGCATGGTCTAATGAAGAGATGTGTTAGGCACTACTTTGACGATGCTTTCATTAAAGTACCTTTTGTCTTTTTTATAAGGACATGTTTGATGAATCCTAATAACTTTAAGATAAGAGTATTGATATAGAACTTTGCTAACTAAAGTCTAAAGTAAACATCTACTTTGCTCATATTTGGCCTTGTTTAGTTGAGCTTATACTAATAGAGTTTTTGTTAGTAAAACTTTTTCCGTATATCTTTTACGATAAGAGCTTTTCTAAGAAATCAGTTAACTGTTTGACTGTCATTTAAAAAAGAATTTTTTTTAAAGAGCTTCAAACAGTAAACTGTTTGGCAATATAAAAATAAAAAGCACTTTTAATTTTAACTATATTTTATTTTGTAATAAAAATTTTCACATATAAATATTATTTAAGATATGCTAAACAATATGCAAAGCACGATATATTAATTATTATATAATTTTAAACCATATGAAACATAAATAAAAATATATATAACCAAATCTTTTATATGAATTATAACATAAGTAAAACTAATATCAAAAATAAATATTAAAACATATGAGAAAACCAAATAATATTATATAAATTCCAAAATAAATATTCAAGTTGAGTAAATAGTTAAATAAATAATAAAACAACTGCGCAAGAGATTTGAGAAGATGCGTTTGCATGATAAACATGATGATGAGTTTGTGGGCATTGTGAAAATTATATGTAAAATATAAGGGCAAAAGGGATTGAAAAATATGCTCATTGATTGATCTGAAAAATCTACCTGAAAAAGTCATTTGAGAGGCTTTTTTAAGAAGCTCCAAATTTGAGCTTCTTAAAAAACTGAATTTTGGCTACTAAAAAAGTCATATCTGTTAAAGAAGTGTTTGTTTATTTTTACAGTGAAACTGTCAAAAAAGTCATATCTATTAAATAAGTTTTTTTTATAGTTAAACTGTAAAAAAAGTCATATCTATTGAAGAAGTGCTTTTTTATTTTATAACCAAACACTCATTTTTCTTTTAAAAGGCTTTTGTGGTGGAAAAAAAAATACTTATTAACCATCCAAAACCTATCCAAACATGTATTTAATATAGTTGAAACTTAAAGTACTTAAGATTCAAGAATACTACCGGGGTTAATGCCAGAAAAGAGAGAAGAATAAAGAGTCTTGTTTATGCCCTTTAAGCTTATGTAACAATGAAGACAACTCTCTACGCACACGATTCATATCCACTTAGGTGTAAAGTGATCAAGCTTTTTATTATGTTCTAAGATATGAGTGCTTCGTCTTTTCGATTCTTCCATAGATTATGTCCAAAGTGTAGGTTTGCTTTTAAGGTGTAAATGTCCACTATCGCCTTAAAACTTTTTAGGATATTGGCAAAAAAGTCTAAATTATTCCTGGAATTTTTATTCTAACGTTTTGTTTGGTAATTAATAATAGAGAGGGAAACAAAGGAAATACAACTTTTATTCCTTTATTTTTATTTATTTGATTAACGGGGATGGATAAAATAGGAAACCACAAAATTGAAATAAATTCTAAATTATTTTAAAACTTTTATTCTTAAAGATTATGTATATAAAAAATCAAATATAAAAAATAAGAGACAAATAGTATTATCGAGTTATTATTAACATATTACAAGAATATTACGAAGATATTGGTTGTTATGATAATATTATAATTTAAACATTGATAGTTTTATTTTTATCATAAAAATCATTCATATTTTTTAAAAATAATATTTTATAAGTTATTGAAAATTTTTATTAATTATTTTAATTAGTTATTTACATAATAAATCTTATAATAATTTAATACGAGTAAAAATTTTCTCATTATTATTTATAATATTTGATATCAAATACTACCATAAATGTTAACTCTTTAACCTTATTCTTATTGATTACACGTTAGACACACATAATTAGTAATTTTATCTCTATTCTAATTTTCATTTTCTATCTTATTCTCATTTTTTATTCTGATTCTTTTATTACTAGTGATCCAGCAAGACCTATTTGTATATAAGTCTTTTATTTTTTTTATAATTTTTTGTACAAAACTTACTTAGTGCGGAGTATCTAGTTAGCGTGATTTGCAGATTATTGCATTAATTCGGAGGTTTACCCAATGCGCATCCAAATGATAATATCTGTGAATTTCCGTCTAAAAAAAACTTCAAGTCTCGTCATGTTAACAATGTGGTAAGATCTAGTGACTATGGAAGGTCTAAAACTTTAGAGATTAAAATAAACTTGACTAAATGAAAGTTTTAAGAGAAAATTTTAAAAAAATTGAGATTAATTTTGCAAGATAAATGTTTGAGGACTTATATGAATCTAGAAAGTTTATACATCCGACTTGGACCCTTTTTTAATACATTAGGGTACTTGGTCCAAGAAAACAATTTTAATTCAGGCCTCCGTAATAAGGTAAGAAACAACGATTAGGGATGACAATGAGTCGGTTCTGTTAACTTTTTTTAAAATTAAAGCATAAAACAACATCTTTTAAGCCTAAATCTAAGCCTATTAGATACCTTTTTATATAAATAAAATGTTATCGTTTTGCTTATAATAGTTGAGTCTTAAGTAATTTTGAGTCTAACCTGTAATGTGCTAATTGCCATCCTAACAAAGATAGTATTTGATGGGTCCATTTCATATTATACATTGGGTTCAATAACTAGACAGTGTACTCTGTTCCCTTAATAGGTAACATTAGTTTTTTAATAATATAATTTATGATCATTATTTTTATAATATACTCTAAATAAATTTTCGAATGATATCTAATAAATCAATAATTTAGAATTAACTAAATGATTAAAAAATAATAAAATGAGTCTGACTCAATCTTGATTCTTTTTATCTCAACTCAAATCTAACTTGAGACCTTGTTGAATAATTAGAAACTTGATTAGGGTCCAAGCCACATGCATAGAATATCGCCGGACCAGGACCAGCCCACTTAGTCTGAATTTTGAAAATCTTCTTTTTATATATCCACTAATTGCGCACCAAGTTGCTCACACATCAAGTATTTTTTGCCTTTCATGTATAACACACGAAAGGAGGAGAGAAGGCGTACTCTTAAAGCTCGGGTGTGGGAGACATAACTATTGTATGAACATTATTTACTGTGGGATAAAGTTAGAATCATCGTAACTTCTAAGCAATGGATAGGAACAGAACAATATTAGAGGAAGGAATCGCACTAGTTGGTCCAAAATGCATCAAAATCTCCCTATTTCGCTAGTAGTTTCCGATATATGTGTACTTCGCTCGAATGTTATGAATACCATATTAGATTTAATATTAGATTAGGATTTGGCACAATACTGTACTGGTATCAATCAATATCGGACACCGTTTTAAGTAATTTTTTAAATTTATGAAATAGTCCCTAATTTTTTAAAATTACAAAATAGTCTATTGTTATATTGCACAGTTGTACTGTATATTTTTAACCTTGTCTCTAAAAATTATAATAATAAATAATAATCACAATTTTAATTTAATTTAGAAAATTAATTTAATAATTATTAATAGTTATAATTAAATTTAAAATATATTTAAAAATATGTAAATTCCAAATAAATTTTGATTTAATAATTAAAAATATATAAAATAAATATTAGTTTATAAATAATAATTTTAAATTATTTATTTTAAAAATAAAATATTTTTATCAATACTTTATTAATAAATATTATATAAAATATTAAAAGAAATTTAAATAAAAATAATTTATTTTTAAGTTTTATTTAATTTATAATTATTATCACTAATAAAAATATTTATTATTATTTAAAAACAAAAATTATAAATTATAAAAGTTGAAATAAATAAAATAACTAATTAAAAACACTTTGAAAAAAAAGGGGGAAGAAGACGTAAGAGAGAGAGAGGGAGACTTTAAATTTTTTTGAAAATTTTGCAAAAAAGTCCATATATTTTTTAAAATTTTCGACCATGCTTCCTTACTTCATAATATACTCTTTGTTTGTGAATGCAAAATATTGGGTGAATAAATAAAATTCTTGTAATAATTTATGAATTATATATTTTAATATCATATGTATAATCACCTACAACTTGCAAATCATGACATCAACTTATAGACCAAACATGGTTTAAAAAAAGATAAATAAATACTTCTCTCTTTGAAAAAAAAGGTGTAATCTTAAAAAAATAAAAAATAAATCATGTTAGCTGAACCTAAAAATAGATTTAAAGAAATTATGATTTTTCTTCCTTGTTTGGTTGCTTACTTCTACTTAATTAATGTTACTAGAGAACATTGATTCAACTTAGTGGTTGAGGAAGGATCAACTTTTAAAGTTATTTTCTTCTTATACCAAATATATGAGGTAAAATCAATAATTAAAAAAGTAAACCGATTTAGTTGTAAAAATTTTGAATCATTGAATTTTTCGGATTAACTTTCAACTTTTTAATTCAACCTACTTTAATAACTATTGTTATTAAAAAATGATTAGTTTATTAATTAATCGATCATTTTTTAGAAATTAATAAATTTTTATAAACTAAAATAAATTAATTATTTATCATTTAATAACTTTTTTAATTAAACTTCAAATTATTCGAAAAGGACAAATTTTAGTCATATTTAAAATTATTTATTTTAATTTAATACTTATTCAGTTTTATAACAGTCTAATATCGTTTTATCAGTTTAACTTTTAGTCTAATTTTTAAAATATTAGATAAAATAGAAGATAATTCCTTTTTAAAAATTTTCTAATTATGAAAATTTTTAAAAAAATTCATTTTGAATACTAATTTTAGGATTTTGGTCTTATTAGTTATTACCGACCTCAAAATTTATTTAACATTGCAAAAGTTTAAGTGATTTGATAAATAAGTGATTTAAATTATATAATTTATAAAACAATCCAAACGTAAATTATAATAATCGTCTAGCACAAAAGCAACTTTATAATTAAAGTCCGCAAATTTATAGTACTTTAAAGACATTTTAATTATTCAAAATAAGTATTATTTGTAAATTTTTATTTATATTTATAATCTTACTTTCAAAATTATTCTTTAATTTCTCTAACATCTTAATTATATTAATTATATTTTCAAGGCACTTTAACATGTAATTAATAAGGATATATCAGACATTTCATTAACTTTTTTAATAAGTATGTATCTCTCTAAGACGAAACTTATTTTAAATAGGAGGTAGTATAATATAGGCAAAAAGTGATCGAAGGACTCCGTATTCCGTAATAAATAATAACTCATTAATTACGGACTTGAAAGAAAAATATAAAATGTGAATATAAAAAATTGACAGCACCTGGCTTTTACTCTCGTACTAGCTTCCCGGGCAGCCGAACCGGCGACCTTAAAAAAAAAATAAACGAAGAGAAGGTGCTGCCCGTGCTGCCCAAAATAATGACTGAGAAATTACGGGCAGTGAGTCAGTCACTCACCCGCACCCAGCTCTATGTTTCTCTCTCTCTCTCTCTTCTCTTTATCTGTGCTATATTTTTCTATATCTTTGGAGTGTGTTTGTCTTTGGAATCACGATCCGACGGTCCACAATGAACGGAGCTAGCTACGCTTGTTCCTCCAGGTTTTAGGCCTTGAAACCTCCAGATCTGCTCTCTCCGTGCTCGGATCTTCACATACGGTACGCTTTCGCTCTCTGATTCTCTCTTCCTGGTCTCGATTCCTCAGTTTTTAGCTCTTCTCTTGCTTTAATCTGGCTCCGTTGCTTGTGTAAGGAATGATTCGAGAGCTTAACGACTGATTTCTGTGATATTTAGCTCTTTCTCTTGTAGTTTCTGGGTTTTTGACCGAGTTTCAGCGGGTTTCGCTTGAAACATTACGTTACTTCGCAGAACTTCGACGTTTAAAGCTTTTTAGGAAAATTAATTCATTCCTCTTTGAATTCGTAGCTCTAAACTTAGTTTAATAGTGAGAATGTACCGATCTTCAAGTGTATAGCCTCTGAAGCTCACTGCTAAAACTGGTCACCGGCGAGTTTTCTCGTCGCTGAAAGCTGAAAGGGGTATTTTGTCTTATTCTCTTAATAATAATATTTACTTTATTATTCTCACTTTCTACCTTTTTATTTGCATAATAAATCATTTTTGAAAAATCAGGTTCAATTAACTCGATATTTTCCCTTTTTCTTATTTTTTCCTCTTTTCGGATCTGACGGTTGATATGTTGTTTATTGGGACTGATCTAACAGTCAGAACTTTGTCATCCACTCTCATGCAGGTTTTTCCTTTTTCCATAGTTTCCTCTTTTTAGCGCACGCAAATGGAGGAGACCATCCACGGTACCACGATAGTTACGCAAAGTAACGGCGCGCTAACGTGCGCCGGGGAGGTACTTGCAACTCTGCTCGTCTCCACCTTGGTCAAAGCTACTCAGCTTTTAGCTCAGGTGAGTTTCCTTTTTTCTTGGTTTTTCCAAATAAATATTATTACATATTTCTGATTTATATTTTCAGTTGTTTTTGCAATTAATATTTGGGTATTTTTTTTACTTAACGTACGCCGGTGTTAAGTAAATACTTGTTTAGTTGGTGGGAGAGGATTAGAGTAGGCTAACGTACGCGGTGGGTGAATAGCAAGTAGGATACGATAAGTCTTTCAGACGGAGAAGGTTGTCTTCTGAGTTACCGGGATTTAGTTTAGTTTGTTCGCACGCGTGGGCCGGTAGATACTTTCTTTTGTCCACGTGTCGCGTTCCGATAGGAGGTTGGCTGGAAACTGGAACTAGTAGTTTAGGAATATTCTGTCCCAAAAGATGCTTCTTATCTTTTGAAACGAACCACTTGTCATCCCACACGTGCTATACTGGTACAGGATTTTTTTAATTTTTTATTATGAAATTAGGTCAATTATCAGGTGTATGTAATAATTCTAAATAAACTTTCGAATTTACACAATAATTTTTAATAATCCAAATAAGTTTTTGTAAACTAAATTAGATTGTTCTTTGTTTCTGTAGAAGGAAAAGAATACATGATAGCTAAAGTTTGAGATAGTCACATATTCCATTTTGCACTAAGCCAATATTCCACTTGCTGGCGATTCTAAAAGCTCTGGAGTATTTGATTCCAATAAGCAAGTGTTTGATAATATCTTCTTACTTTTTGCCACTTTGTTTGATAACTTGTGAATATGAACTTGGATTAGCTAATTAGATACTGCTGCTATGGAGATCCAACTGTAATTTTTGGTAATTACTGTGTAACCCATTTGTGTGACATGGTTTCAGGAATCGATAACAGCATTTCTTCTCCGTCACGTACCTAGAACAAAGGGAGATGAAGTGCAGAGCCATGATCATCCAGTTGAAGCAGAAGGAGGAGATGAGGATGATGATGACGGTGATGACGGTGATGGTGGTGACTTTGGAGAAGGTGAAGAAGATTTGTCATCTGAAGATGGAGCTGACTATGAAAAGAATCCAAACAACAACAAAGACAACACCAACAAAAGCAACTCTAAAAAGGGTGGAGCTGGTGGGGCAGAAGAGAATGGGGAGGAGGAGGAAGAAGACGAAGAAGATGGTGAAGACGAAGACGATGAGGATGAAGACGATGAAGATGATGATGATGACGACGGTGGTGAAGATGAGGAAGAAGACGAAGTCGAGGAAATTGAGAATGAAGAAGAAGAAGAGGACGAAGACGAGGAATCTCTTCAGCCTCCAAAGAAGAGGAAGAAGTAAAAGATTGGACAACAATGTCTTATGTGACTTCGTTATCTAACATTATGTGGTCTGATCCGATCCTTCTTAAGGCTGCTAGTACGAGAACTGTGTAGGACGATGTTGTTATCTTAATTTCCTTTTGATGATTTAGAGTACTTCGGTGATGTTTAAGAATCTTAGCTAAAATTTTAATTTCACAAATTCCTTGTTAGACCTTATAAATCATTTCACTCATTTTCTTATTTCATTTTTAGTTATAAACTTGCTAATTATAATTAAATATAATTTCCAAACCAAATTTTCAAATGCAATGTTACATTAACTACACTGTTAGGACGACAAGAAGAAGTCAATTCTATTTCTAATTAATAAAGAAATTATTTTCGATTTGAAATATACACAATTAAAAGGTAGTATATTTGAATTCTTCTATTTACCCTTTTTTTTATGGAGCTTGTCGGTTGGCATAATTTTCATAATTTTCCGACTATTACAACAATCAGGAGGTTTATTCAGTGCGCATCTAAAATATAGAGACTACGGATTCTTCCGTTTCTTAAAAAAAAAAGATATTTAATTATATTTTATAAAATCAAAATTTAAAGTATTAATTTATAATAAAAATAAAAGGTTAATGTAAATATTTTTCTTTAGAAAGAAACTAAAAGATAATTTTTTTAAGGTAGTTTTTTTTTTATAACTCAAGTTTCGGGTTTCGCTCGATTATTATGAGCCACCTACTCAGACTCATAGATAAGTAAATTCAAGTCTGATCTTAGATAGTATCTGAGGTACCTGCTCTTTCCAAGGTTCGAATCCACAACTTTCACACAATCCTCTCCGCCTTCTACTGTTAGGCTATCCCGTGAGGGCCTTTTTTTTTAGGTAGTTTTGATTTTAAATGAGGATATTTAATAAAAAATAATTATAAAAAAATAATGAAGGTAAGCCTAGGATCAACGAACAACTAGTAAAGTTGTTTCTTTATGATCATAAAATCTTTGACTCAAACAATAGAAACAGTTTTTTTTAGAAAAATATAAAAAGAAAATTGTGTATATTATAATCCTCTTAAGCAGAGAACTTTGTGCGTTGAGTTGGTTACTTATATTTAATAAAAAATAATATTGAACAAATATTTTATAATAAATATATTTTGTAAAAAAAATCTTATGAAAATTGACATATTTTTTAAAGAAAAATTGATTAACCCCTAATAATTATTTATATATTTAGTATTTTGAATTTAAAAGAAGAAAAAAACTATAAAACCGAAACCTAACCGACGCAAGTGGACCCTTCACAGACCATACAAGAGACTGAGAAGGGAGAAGAAAGTCTTAAAATTAACTGAGACTTTGTTTTGATTAAACAAAGATTTCAGAAATTTAATGATCGTAATCATCGGCTCGCAAATCCGTTTCTCCCAAATCTTGTTCTGATGGCCGATAACGCAGATCCTTCGCCTCTTGTGCCGGCGACCCCAATCATCGAGCCTAGCGAGATCGACCTCGAGGCCGGCCCCGGCGAACAAATTCAGTGCCGTATATGCCTCGAAACTGACGGTAGTTTTTGACCTAAACCCACTAATTTCCCCAATTTTGAAGAATTCTCACTCTTGTTTCTATAGGCAATTTGTTGCCTGTTTTTTGAAGTAGTCCTTGGTTGTTGAACAAAATTATCGGGGTATTGCGTGAAAAAGATTTTAAATTTTGTATTTTTTGTGCCTCTGTGATAGTTTATGCTTCGTTTGTTTCTTTATTTTCTGTTGGAAAAATAGAATTTTGTAGTGAAACTGACTCATAAGATAGATTTTTGGTTCACTTATGATTTGTTTTGCTAGCCCTTTTACTTTGTCTGCTATTGGTGGCAACGATAATTGAATTGAAAGTGAGCAGAATTGATCTAAGTTGAGAGTTAAGTGTTTAGCAATGTCTTGTATTTTAAATGATATCTGATATCTTATTGATTTATATTTTGGTTTCTTAGATACCTTGAGTTTGGGTGCATTGAGTCGGGCTATCAATATTTGCCTTTGATCTATTATTGATTATTTTAGGGAGGGATTTTATTGCACCATGTAAATGCAAAGGGACGTCAAAATATGTTCATCGGGAATGCTTGGACCATTGGCGGGCTGTAAGGGTATGATTCCATTTCCATTTAATTGACTCTGATTTATTAATTGAATTAGAAGCATGTGACAGGATTGTTGCAGAAAGTGAGTCAAGTTCACATGGGTTTCTTCAGGAGAGCCTGATTTTGGTGTTGATTTCGTTTTGGTTTCTGTAGGAAGGATTTGCATTTGCTCATTGCACAACCTGCAAGGCCCCTTACCATTTGAGAGTTCATGTTGCTGCTGACAGAAAATGGCGGACTCTGAAATTCCGATTCTTTGTGACCAGGGACATTGTCTTTATATTTCTGGCTGTTCAGCTTGTATGTAATTAATTCCCTTCGTAATTTCCTTGATATTTCTATTTTTAATTACAAGAATTCTCACTGTTATTACTCACCATCTGCAGGTAATCTCTTCATTGGCATATTTAGTGTGTCTAATTGATAGGTATCAAAACTCCTGGCTTCGTCTTGCTTGGGGATTTGACAGTGAACTTAGCTTCTACTACATATGTGGTAAAATGTCAAGACCTGACATGAAATTCATGATAGCTTTTGCGTTACTCTGGCAGACGACACTATCCTCTTCTATGCATTTGATTGCAGTATTGTTTGTTTCTAGCCATAAATGAGATTTCCCCCTTCCTAAATTGTACTGATTGGCTATTTTGATGCTTTAGCAGACTGACTAGATGATATATTGATTGGAATTTTCTTGTAAGGTTATGCATTGTGTCACAAAGTTTCCTCTTTGCCATGGTATGTTTGAGCATCTCTTGTCTGTGGATAATATGATATAGGGTTAAGCATTAGTTTCTCACTTTGAACTGACTGCAAGGGCTGACTGTTCCTAGTTGTTTACTTTGTGTGATTGCAAAAGTTGTTATGCTTCTGTATGTAAATGGTTAATTGGACTTCTTTTTTTGCTAACACATAATTGAACATTCCATGTGTATTTCTGCATATTTGAAATGAATCAATCATACAAAGTTGCATTTGGTTGTTGCCTTTTCGAATTGATCTAAATGGATGCAAGAGGCATTTGATTTGGAAATTGTATTTCATGTACTGTTTCTTAACTTTAGATGGAACTTTTTGATGGATCTTTTGTGCAGGAGCTCTATTGTTCTTTGCATTGTTGGGCCTATCTGGATGCTTCATTACTTGTTATGATCGAAGAGTGCGGAATGATTTGGCTCAGCCTTGTCGAGAATTATGTCTTTGTTGTTGTCATCCCGGGTATGATCTGCTCTCTATTCATGCTATATGTAGGATATGCTGGTATATCATAATCACTGTGGCTACAAGGGCTTAGGTAGATCTTTCTTGGTCTTTTGGGTCGAGATTGAATCTATAAATTGAGGGCTTCATGTTTTATGATCCTTCCACACATTTGCCTACTTTGATACATTTATGCATGTCTTTGCTATCATATTCTTTATTTGCACCCTCTTGGTTGGGTTGAGATTAAAAAGTCAACAACAATGTCAGCCATGCTGTCATCTCACATTAAGATGAGGAAAGCTTCTCGATATAGAATATTTCTTACTAGTTATTAGCAGATCTTAAGCTTCTATGCTATAATGAATTGTGTGAAGAACATAATTGCAATTCCTGGGGATATTGTAACTCACTAGATGGAGTAATTGTTCAATTTAGGTACTTCTGTAATCTGTACGATAACAACATACATGTGGCAGTTTCTGGTTTTTCTTTATTTGTATAACTAAGTTTTTTTCATCTTTCAAAGTGTTTTATAAAAGGGCTGAGTTGCAAACTCAAATTGAGAGTAGTTTTCATAACTTGGTTTATTGCCATACCCAAATTTCTAACTCCATGTTTCTGAAGTAAAGTCCATTAACCACATACCCTTGGTGTTATGATAGCTTATATATACTTTGGTACTGGATTAAATAAAGCTTGGTGTTATAATATGTTACAGACGCTTTTTCCTTTGTGCAGAATGTGTGCAGACTGCCATTTGCCTGGCACACTCTGTATGTGGACTGATTGTACCACTTGCTTTGAAAGTTGTGCAAGTGCAGCTGGTGAATGTGGTTGCTTGGGAGGTGCTGGTGAAGCAGGCCTACCGTTATTGTTTATATTGGCATTGGTCGTGCTGGGACTATTTACTGTAATTGGCATATTTTACAGCGTTTTGGTGGCTACAATGGTTGGACAACGAATTTGGCAGCGACATTATCACATACTTGCAAAGAGGATGCTAACCAAGGTCAGTGGCATAACCTGTTATCTGATTATTTCAGAATGCTAAATGTAGTCCTATGTTGAATCTATGTTTAAGCCTAATTTGCACAGGAATCACTCCAATAGTTAAGTTCTTTAGGAATGATTATCCTGTCCATGGTCATCTATGTGCCTACTTTAGCTTTACACCAGAGACATGCCAGATGCCTTTGAACCTGGCCTAGCACATTAAATGTTTTGGGTGTCATCAGTCGTATTTGTGATTGTGATCATTGTATCCGAGGTGTTTCTGTACTACAATTTTGGCATTTTGGGTAGTAGTCATTGTGATGTTGGAGAGGGGATGGTTCAATTCTGGGAGTTTTCTGTTCAATGTGGCCTTTAGAGCATAATAGGAATTTTTGATATGTAACAAACATGATAGGTGATCCATTTGACATTTTGCTTTTGTTAGAAGAGTTGTGTACCTTGACTTTATATTGTTCTGAAATAGTTCTGATATTCTCTGTCAGGAATATGTAGTCGAGGATGTTGACAGTGAAACGAATGGATCTGATTGGTCTCCCCCTCCTCTCCCACCTGAACATATTCAGCAGCTGAAAAATCTAGGCCTTCTATGAGTGTAAGGGGTGACATCATGGATCACAGGAATAACATGCTATATAGGAATTGACTGGCTATTTCTAATTTAGTAGGTCAGTCTATGATGCGAGCTTTTGACTTTTACCTCTATTATAAAAATATCCATGCAATTTAAGGAAATATCCAAGGCCCCTCCGATGTGAATGATCATCTATCAAAACCAAGTACTGTCATTATTTAAGTTTCTTGCGATATCCCGAAACAGCTAACAAAAGAAGAAGTTTGTATAATTAATTTCACGTTGTAACAAGAAGGAACAGAACATGTGATGTACTAGATGCTAACTTTGTGCATGTCACTTTCTTGTTTATCGATTTCAATAAATGTTTTTCTGTTTCAATTGATTTGAGTGAAGTAATTTCCTTTCATCTGTTCTGTTTATTCCTTGAATAAAAATCATATTGCTTGCAAGATGAATTTAAAGTCGAGTCTTTTCTTCAATATCGTGATCAAAGAAAGAATGCCCCAGAAATCACTTGAAACTATACTTCTAGTGATCAAAAGATACCTTAACGACAGAGTGGAATTTCCACATTCCAGGTGTTTTGTGTAACTCCGGAAATAGATGTAAAATATTGGAAGTACAGATTAGCTGGTGATTCCATAGTTGAACAAGTGACGATAGCCTGCCCTCATGTGGTCGGAATTGCCGGCTGCAGTAAAATCCTCAGCATAGTTGAGAGAGACACAATTTGTTGCTTTAGCTTCTGTACTCCTTACCATTGCTGCAGATGAGCATTACACGGACACGCCATTTTCTATTAAGACGGTGGTGTGAGGTAGGTTCTTAGACATATTTAGACAAATACCAAGTCTTCCTCACTATGTTTAGAACGACAGGGTGGGTAATTTGTCTGCTGCCTGATATGTTTCAAGTTCTTTTGCGCAGCGTTTGGTTAGCGTCTTCAGCAGATAGGGACGGAACATGACTGGGCAGGACAAGACAGGACAGAACAAAAATTGAAGACAGTGAGATGTTTGGTTGCGGTGGACAGAACAGAGATAATTGTCTTCGTCCT
>JAOQMR010000213.1:1574322-1592228 GCA_027563865.1 Erythroxylum pelleterianum
AATTAATGTATATCTTTTTTAAAAATTAAAAAAGTTTAAATTGTAATTAATGTCTATCTCTTAATATTATAATAATGCTAAAAGCCACACATGACACAACCCCACATATAGATTTAAGATTTGAGTCTTGGTCTGTATTTGAATTAATGTATATCTTTTTTAAAAATTAAAAAAGTTTAAATTGTAATTAATGTCTATCTCTTAATATTATAATAATGTCTTCTAGGATTCCAACGTAGTCGAGGCGAAGCACCATGTCTTGTCCAAAAACCGACAAACCCCCAATACCGCGGCATAAAGAGAACACAAGAAACTGCCAACAACTATACTATACAATAATCGTCACAAGACTCAGAACCTAAGCACCGACCTGTCAACCTTATCCATTTCTATGATCTTCACCTATAAATAATTTCCTCCTCAGGTGTGGTACTCCTCAGAGATCATCGCGCACTCAAAAGCTTTAATACACAGCATCCTCCATGGCTGATATTGCTATATTGGTTGCAGAAGAGTACGAAAGGAGAGTGAAGAACTCACCGAAGGCTGCTGATGATGATGCTAGCTGGGTTTGTACTTGTGCTTCTCTCGTAGCTCAGAGGGTCAGAAACAAGATTAACAGCAACGATGGCAGTCTTCTTCTTCGCAAAAGCTTGGAGTTTTCCAAATTGGTTTTGGAACCCAAGTCCCAAGTATCTACTGCTGCTTCTAATGGCGTCTTCTCTGCCTAATTCCTGACTTTTTAAGGTCGAGTGAAGTGACTTGATTCATCACTTTCTGTGTCTGTCTTGTTGATATGATCTGATATATATGTAAATAGACTTGGATTATCCTTAATGCATATATATATATATATATATATATATTACGAATTTCAGGTTCATTAGTACATTCCATGGAAGAAGATTTGTGGTTTGGTAATCTAATGTTTGGGACTGATTAATTAGTTTGTTAATCTTCTGTTCTGATCCACCGTCAGGCTTACTAGTTGAAAGTGATATGTCGTTTCCCGGCGAGGTCATTGATAACGACAGATTATCAGCTCTTATATTGCCTGCACGTCAAACCTTCTGTTTTAATTATTCCGTTGGAATCTTATTTTATTAAATTTTATTTACATATTTATGTAAGATTTACAAAAATGTATAAATAAGATTTAATAATAGGACCATTATAATCAGAGAACAGGAGATCTAATCCTGTCTACTTGAATTATTAAATTCATGGGTTATAGTACTTGTTCTTCTTTTGGTGTTTTATCATATTCCTTTTAATTTTATATATACGTATGAATAAAATTTAATAAAATAAAATTAAAATTAGTTAATTGGAATAAAAAAATATGTTATTTATCAATTATCCGCCACTTCATAAATTCATTGACTGAATGTTTATTAAATAACTAATTAATTAATATATTGAGCTTGATGTCTAATATAAGTCGAATTCAATCTGATTTATTATTATATTTAATTAAATTAATTGGTTAATTTGCTTTTTATCTTTTATTAAATATATATAATAATTTACAAATTACATATTTTAAATAAATTAAATAATTAAATTTAACACCTGCTTCAATCCTAAATTGAAGTAATACATACGAAAAAAGTACCTTTACTCATGCAAAGTTGATGTAACCCGTCACCCGTGGGCCTGTGCACTTGAACATTTGTCCCACAAAAAGTGCTTTTGAACATGACGGCTAAGATCTAACAAAATATCTCAGTAGAGTGTTTGAGAGTTATGGAATTAAAAGGTTTTGTGTTTGTACGCTCTCGTAATTAGGGTTTGTTATAGTCAAGTTGGTAGAGTAAGGAGTATAAAATTAAGAGATTTTGTATTTATACGCTCTCTTAAGTCTTAATTAAGTTTGCTATATATGGCTTATTTAGTATGGAGTACTCAATTGGCATGATTTGTAGAGTATTGTATTAATTCATAAATTTATTAAGTGTGCATCTAAAAAATAGTAACTACGAATTCTTCTGTTTTAAATTTTTTTTAATCCTTTTGTACATTGGACCAAAGTATAGTTGGATTTGATATTAATAAAAATAGGTAGATTGTTCTAATTTCTATCCTTATCATTTAATTAAAATATATAATTTATAAAAGTATAATCATAAATAATACGAGGTTGCAAGATATGTACGAGGAGGACAATGGGCAGGACCGGATCCAGTTGCCATCAATAGATATGTGAAGCCTACATCGTCCTTAATCTCAGGCTTAACATATTTTTGGATGATAACAACATTTTTCTCAAGTGAATACCAATGTTTAAAATTAGGGTTAAAAGTAATTGGTAGATTAATCTATATAAAAATTAAAAGAAACTTTTTTTAAGTTATGCTTAATTTGACGTAAGGTTTATAATAAAATGAAATGTAAATTTTTGACCTAAGATCTTAGGTGCTCGAGAGAGGATGGTGGATCCCACGTACTAAAAAGATGGTTAGTTTTATTTTAACATATTTATCAAAGAAAACGGGTCATTTTTTAATTGAAATCGACTGATTTATTAATTATTTGATTGATTTTTTGTTATAAGGATTATATGATATAAATTGGATTAAAAATTAAGTTGGTTTGTATTTATTTTAGTTGAATTGGTTGGTACGGTCTGATTTTTAAATTATAACCACAATACCATAAATTAAAATTATATATATATATATCTTATCTATAATAATAAATAATTAATTCAAGAGATATACAATATACCATAAAGAATATAATAATCAAAATTAAGTAACAGAATTTAGAATAATTGAATAAAATTTGGTAGAAGTTAAAAAAACCTAAGTAAGCTATCACCGCGTAATGCGGACAACAAGAGAATGGTATGCTCGTGAATCCCATCGCACTCTACTTTCTTTCTCAGCCGACGATAACTGTCAACAATCTCATCCGGCAAGATCTTTTTCCGACAAATCGGACACGTCGTCGCCGCCACGCACGACTGCTGCAACCATTTGTCCATGCAGTCCTTGTGGTACGCGTGGTCGCATATCAGTTTCCTCACGCTTTCTCCTTCGCAAAACAAACTCAAACACACTGCACATTCCGTCAACCCCTCGCAGACCTTCTCCGTGTAACGAACTGTCGGGTTTTCCTTCTCTATCAGCTTCAGGTAAAGGGTTGTGTTGATCGTGTGCTTATCGGCGCTTGAAGTGCTGTTTCTGATGAGTAAGGACCGGACCAGAAGCATTAGCTCGAGGAGTATGAGCTTGAAGAAGATGTTAACGATGAGGTAGAGGGCAGAAAAAAAAAGGGAAAACTCTGCCATGGTTAGATAACGAGAAGGTTGAAGAACTTACTAAGGAATGTGCAAGTAGTTGAGCTGCAACAATGGAAGTTTAAATAGCTAAGCCATGTCTGACTTGGGGAAGAATAAGGTGATATGTTTTTTCGTTTGTGCTTCCTCTTGGTAGTTAATGCTGAGAATCGTCAAAATTGGATAAAAAATTTGACTTGTTTATTTTAATTCTTGGAATATTTTAGTCGAAAGTAATAATTTAAAAACTTAGCTAGTTGAATTGTAAAAATCTTGAACCGTCCAATTTTTCGGTTATGTTTTCAACTTTTTGGTTCGATTTATTATAATAATTATTGTTATTAATCGGTCAATTTTTGTAAATTAATAAGTTCTTACAAATCAATTAATGTTCATTTAACAACTTTTTACAATTAAAATTCAAAATTTTCGATAGATAAGAAATTTTTAAAATTTTCAATCATATTTCAAAATTTTTAATTTTATTTAATCTTTAGTCGATTTATGACACTCTAACACCAGTTGAACCTTTAAACATTAAATCTCTTATCTTAACGGTCTAACCTTCTTCCGGTGGATTGGAGCTCAAATTGGATTCCAATAGAGCCATAGAAGATGTAATAATAAATAATGTACTAACAACAAATTATGATTTAGGTTTGAATGAATATTAAATCTAAAAATAATTAATTATGAGTTAATTAGTAGTATACTCATTTTTCACATGAAATGTCATAATCTCCCTATAAAAATCTTTTATGTCTTTATCAATAATTTTCAAATTAAAATAAAATTAAAAACTTCTTAAATCGCTTACCAACTTTTTGCTAATACTATATCTTTATTAAACTTTATTAAAACAAATAATGTCACTTTCTATTTTTATTGTCAGTATAATATTATTATTCAGATTTATTTTAATAAAAATGACCTATCAAATAATTTCAATTTAACTTTAAAAATGTAATATTTATAAATAACTAAATACAATACAAGTTGATTAATAATCTTGTTCTTATAAAATACTATTAAATAGTGTCATGTCCTGACATCTACCTTTTTAACGTGGGATGTCACACTGTTTTCGGAAGCAGATATGAAAGTTCCAAGTAATTAGCAACCCAAAATCTGGTACGTTGACCCCTTCTTCATGTCTGTAATCTGCTGGTGTAGTGGTTTTGACCTTTTTTCTTATTCCTAATCCTGGAGGAGACTTAAGACTTGGTTCTTAATTTCCTCGTGCCTGGAGAGGGTAATGTCACTTTCACAGGGTACTTACTTGGACTCAAAAGGTTGATCCCCAACTTTAAGGGCTCTCAGTCGCAGACCCGACCACCGCTGGAGGATTGAATCACGGTTTGATCCCACCCAGTCCCTCAGGAAGGCGGCCAGTCACAGGGTTCTTACTTGTATCCAGCTATGGCGGCCCTGTGTTATTTCTAGTTCATGGTAGTTAGGTACGGGTCCGGTTAACCTGCATAACGTTTAATAGTTAAGAAAACAGGAGGACTAACTAACAGGTTTCCTGGTTTTCAACTTTGATCCATTGCTTGTCTTCTTCTTTATGTTTTAATCAAAGTAGTTCTTTTCCTTTCCCTTTCACGTTAATCGTTTTTTAAGTTTCTTGTAGATTAGTTTACATCTCAACATGCAACTTGCTCATTTAAATTTCGACCCACGTTTTATCTATATATGCTTTGATCAAATGAACAACGAGCCTGATTTTTTTTTACCGTTAAGTCAACCATTGAATTTTTAATCACTGAAAAAAATAAAAGAAAAGAGACTTACCTGCATGGCTAATTATTTGGTCGTCATCTATAATCAACTTTAAAAAATAAAAGTTATTTTATTAAAATATTATGTTTTACTTCATCATTGACAACATTTAGTTTAAATTTTGCAAAAATGCAATGAGGTTGAGTAGTGTACAACTTTACCCCTGCTTAGTGAAAATGTTGTTTTCTATGGGCTCATATGTAATATGTCATATAAATACTGTAAAATTACATGTATACATATGTTAAATAAAATAATAAAATAAAATAACTAATTAAATAAGTAAAAATATAACTGTAATAAAATTACTATTTATAAACTGTAAATGATTACCAATAATTGACTATAAAATATTTCCTTAAAAAATGGTATGTGACTCATGATTATCGGTGATATGGTTATTAATGATCCGTGTGCTGTAAAAAATTATAATTATAATTATATAATAATATTTTTATTTTATTATGAATTATAGATGGCTGCCTGTTTACAAAGCACGAAATTTTAGAATCGGATCCTTTGTTCCTATTAACCAATTGTTACCATGTTTTATTAAATCTTATCCACAAAATTCACATAAATGTGTGAACAAAATTAAGTAATTGAAATATCCTAACATAAATAGAGTGCTTCAAAAACATGTTTGATTGTTAATAATATTGTAGTTCTATTTTTATTACTGATAATAATAACATATTAGATAAAATTTAAAGATAAATTACTTTTAATTAAATAAATTTATTATAATCTCTTATACAAATTATTAATAAAAACTTTATTAAAATAAAAATTTAAAAATTAATATTTATTTTAAATATATTTTAGTTATTAAATTAATTCTATTTTAAATTAATTCGATTCTTGACTTTTGGTAAGAAATAGTCTTAAATCTTTGGGTCAGTTGTTCCACCCTGTAAGATGTCTACAAACCAGCAAGAGAATTAGTCACTGAGTCTGCCAGTGAATATCCTATAGTATAAGACAAAAAAAAAAGGAACAGATGAGCAGAGTGTTTGTTGTTCTTAAATAAGGAATGGGTAGGACAATCTATAAGTTGTGGGTCCTAATAGGAAACCGACCAATTCAATTCACAACCTAGCTCCCAATAAATCACTCGACAACTTTTTATTTTATTTTTCATGCCATTAAATTAAAAATTGCAGAGGCAGATTTCTCAAGTTGGATAGGTATAGTGGCCATTATATATATGTTTTTTTTTTGAAACTGACCATTATATATATGATTAAACCAAGCAATTAGTTGGTTGAAATTCAATAATTGATAGGAAGAAAGTTTCAGAAATTCAGGTAAGTTAAGGTTTAAAACTGCACATTTTAAGTTACCAATGGTAAAATTAGCCAGGTTCGATCTGATTCAAAGTAAATAATTCGTATTTAAGTTAATAAAAACAAGTTGATTTCGTTTAAAATTGGAAATTATAAGTTACCAATAGTAAATTAGTTAAGGTTTAGATTTGATTCAAAGTAAATAATTCATATTAAATTAAATTAAATTAAAACTTAAACTTAAACTTAAATTTTGGTTTAACAGAGCTCAACCAAAAAATAACGGATCAAGTCATAGTAACATAATTCAATTTTAATTTTGAATTCGAATATTCAAATGTAATTAGTATCTATTTGGATGCGATTTTGGGAGCTTAATAAGTATTTTTCTCTATTACAAAAGTTTTTTTAAAGATTATTTGAGTGCAAAATAAAAAATTACTTCTTTAATAGATATGACTTTTTTAGTAGCCAAAATATAGCTTTTTAATAAGCTTAAATTTGGAGCTTCTCAAATAGTTTTTTTGGGTAGATTTTTCATATCAATTAATGAGTCTATTTTGTAGTCCCTTTTGCACTTATGTTTTACACATAATTTTCACAATATCCATAAACTCATCTTTCCATTTATTATGTATATATTGAACCATTTACTCAACTTAAATATTTACTTTGAGATTTATTTAATATTATTTGGCTTTTTATATACGTTTAATATTTATTTTTGATATTAGTTTAATTATGTTATAATCCATATAAAAGATTTGGTTAGATATATTTTCATTTATATTTCATATGATTTAAAACTATATAATAATTAATATATTGTGTTTTGCATACTGTTTAATATACTTTAAATAATATTTATATGCATAAATAATTTTTATTACAAAATAAAACATAGTTAAAATTAAAAGTGTTTTTTATTTTTATGTTGTCAAACAGTATACTGTATAAAGTTCTTTCAAAAAATCTCTTTTTAAAATGAAAGTCAAACAATCAATTGACTTTGTAGAAAAATTTTCAGAAAAAATCTTTAGAAAAAAGCTCTACTGATATAAACCCAACCAAATATAGGCTAAATTTGAGATGAGATTCAAACTTTAAAAATTTTTGAAACTCAACTCAAGTCTTATGGTTTGATTCTGGCCTGACTCACTATTAACCCTAATAATACGATCATAGATTATAATACTTAGGAACAATACCGATCTAGCTAATGGAAATTGCAATAACAGAAGTAATGGTTTAGGTCAAGAGAGGTTAAGGGGATAAATAATAGCAAACGGTCCTTAAATTCTGGCAGGTTGTATCTGTCAGAACCTACCATTGGCATTTTTCTTGGTTTAACTGTTGTACCAAAAGCAAGCTATTCTCTTCTGTCCAAACTACAAACTCCCAAAGACTAACCATACAGTATTATCTAATTGCATTAACATATTTAGAATGCAAATCGTTTTGAAACTTGTACTTGAGGAAACGACAATTCTTTGAACTTGTTCTACTTTCAAAATCAAAGTGCTAGCAGGTCTAATTATTAATCTTTCAAATTTCATTTAATCATTATTTGAATTTGGAACTTTCGGGTTCGATCCGACTTATTATCGACTCTAAACCTCGTGTAAATTAGAAAAACGAAACTGTAAAATATGAAGATGATGACCATTAAACATGACAATCACAGTAGAAATACAATCTGCTATAGAACTTTTTTTGGAGTATATATGACAGATCTATGAAGATATATATGTTTACAGTCTGCAGACAGTCCCCATGTGCTATACAGCAGGAGATAAGGTAGGACCAAGGTCTTAAATTCTAGAGTAGAGGATTTGGTGATTATTGGTCACTCAGCACGTTAGATGACCTTTAATCACTACCAATACCTTGTATTGTATTCACTGGTGTTCATAGACATAGCCTACTCTTTAAAACCATCACTTTCCCTACACATTGCCGGCTTCAATCATCAATTCTATGACCCTTTTAACCTTTATGATGATAAAGATTATGAGTCACCTACTCCATGCACTGTCACGTCTCGATCCCCATAGTTCATGCCATAACACAAAGTTCATTAATTCAATCACCAACCCATCTCTACTGTAATCGAAAGGACCAGACAAGATATTTATGTTCTTGTACGTCTTCAACGACTTATTATACATTTTAAACTATCCGATTACGATAAATTGCAGTAACGATCCCGATCGGGTACACTTTTCTTGTCAAAAAAGTACACATTTAGCATAATAATGTCATGAAAGTTATAAAAAGAATGCATAAATGTTCTTCAATTATGATTCATTCTTCTTTTGGGTAATATGTTTTAGTCATCAACGATAGTACAACATGAGTATGGATGACCATATGGCATTTACTAACACATTCTCCTTTTATGCCAACCCAACACAAAGGACTGAGTCAGTAGTCCAGACTAATCGGAGCTACAATGTTTCCCAAATTAAAAAACTTTGATTTAACTAAAACATTCCATGTAAACCATTAGTGTGTAACAAAGCTGAGAACACGTACATGGTCTCTTCCTCGCTGTCATCCAACAACATCGGGTTCCTTTGCCGCCGGTAACCTCTCACAACCTCGTCAGACAAAACCTGAGTCCGACAAAGCGGGCACGTGGCAAAACCCTGCTGCAGCCACTTGTCGAGGCAGTCCTTGTGGAAGACATGTCCGCACCTCAGTCCCCGGACGCTCTCACCCTCGTGGAATTCTGATAAACATACAGCGCACTCCGACACTTGCCGGTGTTGGTGTCTTGAGAAACAGGCTGTCGGGTACTTTTGTTCGATGAGATTGACGTACTGGGTGTCGGTGATTATGCGCTTGTCGGAGTTTTTGGTGACAGAACGGCATAGCTTGACTAGTTCCAGGAAGAGAAGAGTGAAGAAGAGAAGGGTCATGGTGAGTAAGCGGGAGAGGAATTCAGAGAAAGCCGCCATTGACTGTAGCGCGGGGATGTGAAAATGGAGGACTGTTGGGAAATGCCTATCCGCTCAAGGAAGCATCAGTTTTGTAAGCAACGGAAAGACAGTGAGAAGTTGATCTTTGTTTCTTGGGGTTACTGTGTATTGATATTGATGATGTCCTACCGGAGATCAAATGAATCTGTGACACGTGGAAAGGTTCTTCATGGTGGTGCCATCCTTGGAAGGAAATTTTTTTGGCTGAATCGTGATGCGCGAGGGGCGTTGTAGTCTCGCGCTTTGTCTTAGCCAGAGTGTTTATTTCCCTTACACCAAATAAAAAAAAATATAAATATATATATAATAATAACCAAATAAAATTATTATTTTATAAAAAATAACTTAATAATAATACTCATTCTGGCCCAGCCCAACCCAGCCAAAGTCAACGGGTCAGACTTGGGCTAACCGATCCATCAGCCAAATTTTTTGACCAGATGGGTCAGCCGGTGGCGCTATCAAAAGTAACAAAATGATGTCATTTTTTGAAATTCTTTTTAAAAAATAATAAATCAGATTAGGTCATGGGTAGGGCAGTCCCTGCTTAGGGCTGACATGTCATGGGTCGAGCTGGATCTGGCCTAGTCCATTGTTATCCCTAATTCTCGGTTTTAAAGAAATTTCTATTTATTATGAAGTATCGAAAGATATGTATAAAATTTTCAGTTTCTTACTGGTGTTGTTCCTATTTATTATTATCTTAAAATTTTAAGTTATTAGTAATAAGATAAAATTAAGAAATAATCTCTCACGTAAATTCTTTGTAAGGTCAAATAGTTATATCTAATTAAATATGATTATTATATAATTAGTCTTTTTAAAAATATCTAGGTAAATTTGATTGACTTCAAAATTAAATTAGTGAAATTTTGAAGATCAAACAATTTTATCAAATTAAATATAATTATTATGTAGTTGGTCTTTTTAAAAGTATATATTTCAATTCAATTGAGACTAGAATCTTTAAACCAAATTCAATTAAATATTGTTTGAATTTATTAATTTAATTTTAAATAAAAAGAGAATTAAATAATAAAAGTAGAAAGGAGAGGTGAAATCAAGTTATAAATATACCCTCCCTCTGTAGGCCCATTGTCATCTTAGTAATGACTATCAATAATCTCCTTTCTAAATTATATTTTTAGGATTCGACCTTACGACGTTAAGCAAACTCAAGTTTGAAACCAAATCCTTAGCATAGGTGCATCATGAGATTTTGATGTACGTGGAAGAGGACGAAAGAATAATACCTCTTTTTTTTAATATTAATTGGGCCATTTTCATACTCATTTCCTGAGGAAAAATGTCGTTAAATTTGGTACGCCACTACAAAGACATTTTTAGTGGGATGTATGATTTATTAGGGCTAGCTCCAATTCTAGTTGAAAATAGAATGTGGAAAAAAATATACACGACTTTATAAATGTAATCATGATACAATAACTTGTTGCTTACGATTCTTATTTAAATTATCACTATTTTAATTGATTTAAGTAGTAATTTTTAAAATTAAATGTCTGTTAATTAAAATCTTATACGTAAATTAAAAATGTTATTTGAAATTAGGAAAAATTATATAATAATTTATAAATCTTAAAAAATCATTCTATTAATTAGATCTTAGTGGTTGGAATCACAAATGAATAATAAATAATACATTCAATAATCTAGCAATCGACATATAGGATGAGAATATCAAGGAAGTCCAGTTTGTTGGATCTCAAAATAAACATAAGTATAAGGTTCAATCGATATTAGAATGTCGTAAAGTCGACTAAGTGTTGTATAAAATTAAAGATGATTGAAAGAGATTATCCTCGTAAGAATTTAAAGTTTAATTAAAAAAGCAATTGTTAAATGAAAATTAATTGATTTATTTTAGTTTCTAATAACTTATTAATTTACAAAAATTAATAATAAACTAATCGATTTTTAACATAAAGAATTATTAAAGTAAATAAAATTAAAAATTTGAAAACCAAATATAAAAATTAAACAGTTTAAAATTTTTACGGTTAAACCAGTTATGTTTTTTATCATTGGAAAATATCATTATTAGTCGATATTATTTTAAATATATTGTATTAATATATGGTATTTTTATAATTCAGTCAACATTTGTTGGCTAGTTTTGTTTCCATCTTCTACACAAGAACATAACATTAAAAGTGTAGATATGGCCAAAGAAACGTTCAAATATGTGAATAATTAAATACAACAAATTGTCAAAAACCAATTAAATTACACCCACCGTTTCATTTAATAAAAATAATAAGAAAAAGAATCATCCAACATTATTGAAGAGACAAAGAAACAACAAATTTAAACTAAAGTGATATATTAAATCAGAATTAACTAAAGTTGGTTTGATTTTGATTTTGTCAAAACAAGAAAAATAATTAAAGAACTTCATCTTAAGTAAGATTAATTTTAAATTTCTAAAACAATAAATTTTAATTATTTTTAATAATTAATTGAAAATAATTATTGCCTTTTGTATTAAAATGGCAATAATTGTTTAATTGTTATGAATATAATAATTACAATCTACAATTTAGATCTTTAATCTTAAAAGAAGCACCTAATGTTTTAAAAACCAAATCGGTTTGATTGGCTTAATAATGAAAATCTTGAATCGGCTAATTTTTAGTTTGAATTTTAAATTTTTGGTTTAATTTAGTTTAGTAATTTTTGTTGTTAAAAATTGATAAGTTTATTAATTAATTAGATAAATTTAAAAATTAATTAATTTTTATAAATTAAAATAAATCAATTAATTTCATTTAATTGTCAATTTTTAATTAAACTTTAAATTTTTAATAAATAATCACAAATGTTTTCAATCTTTTTTTACATTCTTTAATTTTAGTCGATCTGTAATTAATTTTACAATGGCTAATCTTATCGATTTAAATTCTAATTAAAAATATTTTTAAAAACATCGGAAGAAACCCAACACTTAATAAGACCCTTATCCTTTAAAACGCACAGTTAAGGTGATCACTAACGATCAACTCCAAAATAAAGAAAACAATATTTTAGCCAAAGTCGAATAAAACATCTCTATCGAGCATTTTCTACACTCCACTTTTGACAATTAGCTAGCGTAGCATAAGAGAAGAGAATAACCCAGTTGCGTTTGAGTCTGCTGTCAATTCATTTCATTGTCATCTTTCTTTCATAAACCAATCCACATTGGATTTCCAATGTTAGGAGTTTAGATAGTCCCACCCACAAGAGTCCATGCTCGATCAATTAGTGGCAAACAGAATTTTTAGACCCTACCTATTGAAACCTCGTCAAAACTGAGATATTTCTTAAATTCTAAGGAATTTCTGACCCAGCATTAACAGAGACACATCTAGCTTTTTCACTGGATTAATTACGGTCTCTAGCTTTGGCTCTTTGTTGAAATATAAAGAGTGGAAGTTTGTCTCACATTGGAAAAAGAGAGGAAAGAAAACTAACATATAAGTCTTGTGGGTTACTCCACTTATCACTAATTGGTTTTAGGATGAAACCTCACTTGGGTTTGTATGTGGTCTAGCTTTCCTTCTCGTGTGGGCCCGTAGGCCTATTGTAAATTTTAACATGATATCAGAGAGGTTGCTCTTATGTTAGTCGTTAACACCTCGAAATGATTGATTATGTCACGTATTAGACCTACACGTGAGGCGGGTGTGTTGAAATATAAAGAGTGGAGTTTGTCCCACATTTAAAAAAGAAAGGGAAGAAGACTAACATATAAGTCTGGTGGGTTACTCCACCTGTTGCCAATTAGTTTTAGGATGGAACCTCACTTGAGCTTGTATGTAGTCTAGTTTTCTTTCTCGTATGGGCCCGTAGGCTTGTTGTAAATTCTAACACTCTTGGATCACAAGTGATTTCACTTCCACCTAAAATATTTCGACACATGAAGCACAAGAAGTAGATATGCTCTGTCTGTCTAACATGGGAACGATTACTCAAGGAAAATATAAGAGAAAACAATTATGATGGTTAATGCAGAAAGGACTACAGGCCTATCTGGGACTTGCTTTTCTTTTCTTAGTTCACAAATCTCGCAGCAAGAAAGCTAAAAGATTTTATAATATAAACTTCAGTTAAGCATGAACAATCATACCTCAGGTCTTAACGTCTTGCAAAGTGAACCAAGAGTTCTCGCAAGATAAGGAGAACAAGAATTATGATCGGAAAGATCAATTTTGCCGTAACATCTGAACGAAAACAAAGAAACGTGTAAAATATAAAAGAAATGGAAACAAGAAAAGAGGAAACTGTCCATTTCTGGTACAAGCTACAAGGATCCGAAACCGACGACTGATCTGATTAGGAAGAAAAATCTGAAGAATCTAGAGAAAACGAGAGTGAGACTGATTCCTCTAGAGAAAACGAGAGTGAGACGGTAATGAGATTGGACAAAAATTAAGGGCAAAATTGGCATTATAGGAAAGGGTAATCAGCTGATTGCCCTAAACACTACTTACAAGCAGCTTCTAATTTTTTGCTGATTGGGTTGAATCAGTCAACCTAATCAGCCAACAACTAAACAAATTAAATAACTTTTTGATGAAATCAAACAGCTGATTTTGGTCAATCAATTAAAAAATAGCTGATCAACCAACAACCAATTAAGCCCAAAATTTTTAGTGACTTTAAATTTATGACAAAATAGAGTTTGAGCGTTACTAATTATTTACAGAGATAAAGTTTTAGTTACTTTATAATTAATGACTTTCTTCCGACCCTCTTAAAATGGGGAGCATTGTGTACTAGAGTTTGCCTTTATATAAATTCTTGTTTTTTTTTTCATTTGCTTTACAATTAAATATGATCATATTAGGGTTGGACCATCAATTGGGATAATATTAAATCATAATATTATGATTGTCATATTGTGGTCACAACGTCAATTACAATCATAATTAAAAAAACTTTTGTTTGCAATTGATGCTTATTATCTTGTTATAACTTAAATTAGTGAGGTCAGGAGCATTACTACTTTTAAATTGGACGATAATGGTAAGCCATGAAATTTGCTAACTCAAGACCAATCTAGGCCACTTATGCACCCAACTTTACAAATGAAGAGTATTGTTATTTGTACACTTCCTATTAAAACCCATTAAAATTTTAATACTAACCATTGCTTCCCAAATAGTATCAAACCTGAAAATCCAAAGACGGACGAAATCAAACCAAGTTGGACGTCACCGCCGTGCATAATCGGAAGGACGTTGGCCAACCCGCCGTGTACCGCAACGGGAAGGACCTTGGAAGCTGCACTTCAACTGAAGTCAACCTTTACAACCCGTCCTACACTAGATCTAACCGTGTACAATTACAACTCAAGCACGGGTGGTCTGGTCCTCCCAATTCGCATCTCATCTTCCAATTCCAAGAACACGCCAGCCTTCAGAAAGCGGAACGAAAGATCCCAAGGAAGGGGGATGGCAAAAGACTGAAAGAGACTTGTGCCGATCCTTTTCATTTTTTATCGCGTCTTAGAAAAACCAATTTAAGTCACGTTGAGCAGGTCCTACCTAAAACTTCACAAACATCAATCCTAGTCGTTAATTTATGTCTGGTCGGTCCCACCTAAAACTTTGTGATCAAGCTAAGGTTAGCCTGTTGAATTCAGGCTAAATTGAGATGAGACAGTCCAACGCTCGGTCGATTTGCCAAGTCTAGTATTAAAATTTTAATTTTAATTTTATCGACGGAATAAGTCTTCCGTCGATAAATCACCGACAGAATCTAGTTCTTTCGGTACATCCTGATTCGTTTGCGTTTTATTAAAAATATTACAGTTGAAACAATCGACGACGTTTAATTTTACCGACGAAATACAGTTCTATCGGTAAATGACGACGCTTATTTTGCCGCCTATCATTCGCGTCTCTTTTACCGACAGTGATTCCTATTCTATCATTATATTCCATCGCAAAAATCAGTAAGGTAATTTCTCTCCAATTTTATCGACGAAGATTCTTTTCGTCATAAATTTACCGATAGAATTTGATTTTCTACCAATAATTTTCAGTAGTATTATTTCTATCGGTAATGGTTCGTCGACAATCAATAATTTTCTTGAAGTGTTAAGGTTCTACTTTTTGGAAAAACCTTGAATGCAGCCCCCATTATAACCGTTTTCCAATGACTTAATAATGCCAAAAAGAATAGTTGTTTGTGTGTGTTTTGTGAGTACGCAAAACACTCTTCTTCACGCCCTTTGTTCACTACCTCCTCGTGACCCCAATCTCTTTATAAAATGGCCCTTCACTTCCATTGAAGCTTCCAAGCTCATCCTCGCACCAAACACATAGAGATTCCTGCTTTTGGAAGTCTTGGGTTTTCAAGCCAAGTTATTCTATAACACATCTCCATTTATAGTTTCGTCTTTGCTTCTAAGTATACATCAAAGCCATGTCGAGTATTGGAACGTCTTATGCTAGAGTTTACTTGTTGCAAAAGAACCATGAGAAGAAGCTCAAAGCAATGATAATGGAGGAAAGAATACGAAGTGGGATAGTTAGAGTTGAGGAGAGGGGAGTGAACGTAAGTGTCTCGACGTCGAAGAAGAGCAATAAGGTCCATCCCGGTAACTTCACTTCCGCAGCTGAGAATCAATAAAATGCATTGATGGGTTGATTGGTTCGGTGTGTACAAAGATTGGTTCTGTCTCATCCCTATCTTCACGTGTGAGTGTTCCAAGTTTGTGTATGACATCTACAAATAAATGAGTCACTTATCTAAGTTAGCCTCCATTAGCAAGTGATTTGAGGTTTTAGATTTCTGGCTCCTCTTGTATGTATGTGTTTCCTGTTCTTTTCCTTCTTACTTCTTAGTATATATTATAGTTATATTAATCATGGTATTACATTTGGCTATAACAATGGTTTCAATTGAGAGAGGCCCCTACTTCTCATCAACTTGCCATAATATGATATTGATTTTACTCAATTTTTGTTTAACATTCAAGCTAAGGTGTAAAATTATATATGGAACTTAATTGTAATTATGAGTATAATATTATATTCACTTATTACTCGTAATTGCAAATCAAATCCTCTGTTTGGACCCTATTTCATTAAATCACATTCATATATTTATGTGAGGTCCACATAAATATGCAGAGAAGATTTAATAGAACATGATAGGAACACTATAACCGAAACAGGAGATCTGATCCCCTCGTAATTGTGCATCTTTCTCTCTACAATAATTGTGCTCGTATTACCTGTAATTGTGTCTGTCTTTCTATAATTGTTATAATGACTCGAATTTTATGATAATAATAGAAGCTACAGTTTAAAAAATTGCATCTAATGTTAACTTGACTATTCAATTTGGTAATAACGAAACTATAATAACAACAATCTGGTGAAAGTCCCACCAAACTTGAACTTTACTTTTAACTAGACTCACATAAAATTGGTAGTAATGAAGCTAAATCACACAATTGACATTTCATATATACCCTGAAGCTTGGTACTCGTCGATCGGTATGATTGGAGATGAGCTTCCAACATGTTCTTATTCATATTATAATCAGGACAAAGATACCTAGAACTCACGTTAATTAACATTTTGTGTGGAACTAGAAGTTCAGGTTAATTAGATTGGATATTAAGTCTGTTGTGGTTTAACTTCTTTTTTCCTAATATTTATGTTTTAAAATATATAATTTATCTTATATAATATTATTTAATTATTACACAACTTTTTTATTATATCTTATTAATTTCTCATTAATATCTTCAAAACCACATTGTATCAAAATTTAATAACTTTAATAATATGCTATTTTAAATCAAAATACATAAACTTAATAAAATACGACTTAGAGGTTATAGGATAACTAAATATCATTAGAGGTAAATTAAAAAAAATGGTAAGAGAATAAGCAATGATTAAAAACTCAACAGGTTCGGTCGGTTTAACCATACAAATCAAAATAAATTAAATAATTTTCATTTAATAGTCTCTTTTTAATTAAATTTTAATTTTTTTAATGTAAGGACAGTCTCCTTCAATCATGTTCTAAAATTTTTAATTTTATTCAATATTTAGTTGATTTTATGACGATATGATACCGGTTAAATCTTTTAAACTTTAAAACTCTTGTCGGTTTAACTTTCAGTTCAATATTTTAAAATGATGATAATAAATGATAATTTTAAAATAAGAGAAAAAAGTCAAAATACAATAATGAGTGTATTTATCTCTAATAGTTTTTTAGACAAATATAGGGTCCCTGATGTTTGAGCAAGAATGTGAATACTAATTCGTACCAGACCAAAATTGATACGAAATAGAGGATCAGTTGTACCAGATATTTTAAATATTGGTTAGTATCGACCGATACATAAAATTTTAAAAAATAGTTGGACTTTTTTTGCAAAATTTTCAAAATTTTTTAAACTCTCCCCTTCCCTCCAGCCTTATTTTTCAAAATTTTTTAATTAGTTATTTCATTTACTTCAACTTTTATAATTAATGTGAATTTTTAATTTTTGTTTTTAAAATAAAAATAAATATTTTTATTACTAATAATAATTATAAATTAAATAAAAC
>JAOQMR010000213.1:1593270-1633794 GCA_027563865.1 Erythroxylum pelleterianum
ATATTTATTAATAATTATTAAATTAATTTTATAAATTAAATTAAAATTGTGATTATTATTTATTATTATAATTTTTTGAGATATGATTAAAAATATACAGTACAATTGTGCAATATGACAATGGAATATTTTGTAATTTAAAAAAATTCAGGGACTATTCTTAAATTTAGAAAATTACCCGAAACGGTATCCGGTATTAACCGATACTGGAACAATGTCGTACCATAACTGAATCCGATACTAAATTTGGTACGCTATTCGTAACATTGTGTTTAAGCCAATATGGAAATGTAATAAAATGTTTAAAAAGATAATCATATTTAAAATTTTTAATTATTAGATTGTCCTCGTGGAAATGATTATTAGATTTTGAGTTCCACGTGACCAGGATAAGCATTTAAACAAGTCTTGTTGAAATTTTGCTAATCAATAACTTTAATTTTTATAATTGAATACCAAAACTCATTGATGAGTACAAATTGACTATATAATAAAGTATATTTTATAAATTAATGTGTCAAAAGACACAAACCTTCGCTTATATTATATAAATGATAATAAAATTAGTCTTAAGATATTTGAACTTACGTGTTAAATAAGTATCATTATTCAATGAATTAGAATGATTACATCAAATATGCTTTTCATTAATATATTAGGCTAAAATACATTTAACCTCCTTTGGTACATTATGTCCTCTTCTATTTTAAAATTAAACTTATTATCCCGTATTAGTGTTTAAAATTCAAAAAGATTTTTTTTACCTTTGTATTATGATTACATTACCACAACCGTACATATTGCATTATTTGGACAAAAATATCTTGTTAGTGTTTTGTTGACTAAAATACATTAAACCTCTATATTTTTTGCTTTATTTCATTATGTCCTCTATTTTTAAAATAAAAATTATTTTAAGCATAAATTATATTTTGATCGTTAATAAATAAAACAAAATATTAAAAATACCATTATCTTCACAATTGTACTTCATGACCGTTAATTTATAGGAAAAAACTTAAGAAAAGAAAATTTATTTATAAAACAAAATTAAAAAAAAGGATAGTTTGGACAAGGAGGGTAGGCTGAAGATAACAATAAAAAGTAGTGAATAAAAAAGTTTTTTTAAATTTTAAACTCCCAAAAGGAGTAATAAATTCATTTTTAAAATAGAGGGAAACATAACGTGTTAAAATTTAAATGTATTTTTTCTAATATATTATTGTAATGTTAGTGTAATAATATCTTATAATTACTTATGTGTGATGATATTATAATAACTTATTACATTATTGTTCCTAATATCTTTAAGGTTATCATTAAAAATAAAATTACATAAATAGAAGCAATTTTGAAAATATTGTCGAGGCTTAATTTGATTAGAGAATATTTCAATCCGGGCTTGGATCATGACCCGTTAATATTTCTACTTGGTTATCTTTTAAACTTAGACTTGAAAATGTTTTAGCCCATTGGACTTAGTCGTGTTATGTCAACGTCAAACTCTCCTAACGGAATATTAAATAACCATCACAATCTGACACGCTGTTGGTATCCATATCAACACACGGATAATAATGCTAGAAAGCTAACTTGATCCACGAGTTGGAAACATCAATTCTTAATTTCAACGAAGACCCATCATTTGTTTCCACTTCTGCTATAAGTCCCCTGTGAATTTTCCCATTCAGATCAAACCTCTTTAACCACAAGAAACTACTCTCAAGACCCAGAAACAACCAAATCTACGGCCAACCGAACAATTCACCAATGGAGTCCTATGGCCAAGAAGAACAACAGGAGCAGGTTGTTCTGGTAACTGGGTGTAGTCAAGGAGGTATAGGACATGCTCTGGCGAAGGAGTTTGCTGCTAACAAATGTCTTGTGGTGGCCACTAGCAGGTCCTTGAATTCAATGAGGGACCTTGAACACGATCACAGGTTCTATGTTCAAGAGCTTGATGTTCAGTCTGATGAGAATGTGCAGCATGTTTTGTCTACTGTTCTTGAAAAGTTTGGCAAAGTTGATATCTTGGTTAACAATGCCGGTGTTCAGTGTGTTGGCCCTCTTGCTGAGATCCCTTTATCTACTGTGCAGGACACTTTCAATACTAATGTTTATGGTAATCATTCTCACTCGGATTAGTTCCTCTTGCATGCTTACTGATTGATGTTACTTTTTTCTTCCCGAGTTATTTTCAGCATTAAATGGGTGCAACATTTGCGATATAAGGAAATTGCAGCAAGTTCATAACTTCAAATTATTGATTCTGCAATATAAATAAGAATTAATCAAGAATAAGGTGTAAAGTTGTTGATCTAGATGAGAGTCCTTTCCACTTTTGCTCCCACGGAGGAAAGTTTCAATCTTTAACTATGTAGTGACAGGTTCCCCATCCTCGTGGAACAAGTTTTGTAAGATCAGCTTATGGAAACCTCTTTGTGCAGTGTGTCTTGTTGCTGCCAATGGAATTTATTTTATTTTGTACCTGCTCTATGATCTTCAAAGCAAAACGAGCTACTGAATGTGCTTTTGCATAGTTGAGTCCAATGCTGTGCTATTTCGAACTATTTGAGATATTATCCCACCATTTCGGTCATTGATGCAATGTCTGGATGTATCTTCGTTTTGTTGCAATATTAGTTGTTGCTGTCCATAAAGCACTAGCTAATTCCTTCAGTTATGTACTTTAACATATAAGCTGCTTCACCCTATTTGCTTTCCATAGACCATGAGTCATCATTCATGTGATCTTCTTTCTAGTTATCGATTTCCTAAACCTAAATTTATTTGCCACAACTTTGAGAAGTACATTAATTTTGCGGACTCTGCAACTTAAATAAGAAGGCGCTGTGTTAAATTAACATACTAGCTATTTGAAAGAGGTTTCCTTTACAGTTGATACAATTTATCTCTAGAATGATCAGAATAAGGCCTGATGGAATGAGGAGCTCTATTGCTCATGTGTCATCCTAGTATACTCATCTTGGAGCATGAACACTTTTAAGTGGTTCACCTTATGAGGCTGCAGGTTAATTGGAAACGACAATAATGGTTTTCCTGTAGAGCTTAAGAATTGTCACGCTACCTTACCATGCTTTGTTCCAGACCCCTGTACACTATCTAACTTCTAACTTATTGCTTGGCTTTGTTTTCCTTGAAGTTTTCACCTACAAGAAAGGGATCTTGTTTGTAAATTTCACGTTCTGCTCTTCTGCTGATGTTAGGAGTAAAGCCAAATCCATCTTCATAGCACTCCTAAGTCGTACTGAAGAATGCTACACTTCTGTTAAAAAAGGCCTAAGATACCACTATTGCATGCCACTAATAAGAGACATCACGAGTTCACTTTTCACCTAAGAATTCTCATCAAGGAAGAGACTGAGAGATAAAAAATATGAAGAGGAGCTGTCTCTATTTCGTTCATCTTGTTATACTAATTGGTAGATATCTTTGATCCGGTAATATTTGTTTCTCATTTTGCCTGTACACATGCAGGTCCCTTGAGGCTGGTTCAAGCAGTTGTACCTCATATGGCATCTAGGAGAAAGGGGAAAATTGTAAATGTTGGAAGCGTAACTGTTGCGATCCCTACACCATGGGCAGGTGTCTATACTTCAACCAAAGCTGCTCTTCATACATTGACCGATACTCTGAGGTTCGTATATTCTATCATGTGTTTCATGTTTTTGTCTCAGCTCTGGTTCATAGCTGCATAGAAGCTTTGAATTTCTATTGTATAGTCCCCATAGAAGAGGGAAAAAACCAATGCAAAAATTGATTGTAATCATATAGATGCATGAATATATCTGAAGAACGACCTATGAAGTATTTAGTGAAAAACAACCTATCTCGTGAAGACTTGCAGATGTTGGTTTCTGCCACCTTAATTTAGTTGTACAGAAGAATCCTGCTTCAGATAAGATCCTCTTACTAGCCCAAAGCAAATACTTCTGTCCATTAGAAAGGAACCAATATCAACTATTGAAAATTTTATGGCGTTTTAAGGTATGTTGTTTATGTTCTTGCCCATTGGTGGATAGTAATACCTGCAATAATCCATCTTAAGTGCAGGTTGGAACTCAAGCCTTTAGGGATCGATGTAATTAATGTTGTTCCAGGAGCTATTCGATCGAACATTGGCAATTCTGCTGAAGCCAGCTATGATCGAATGCCCGAGTGGAAGCTATACAAACCATTTGAAGCAGCGATTAGACAGAGGGCACGCGTCTCACAACAAAGCAAGTCCACCCCTACGGAAGAGTTTGCAAGAAAGACTGTAGCTACTGTTCTAAAGAAACATCCACCCGCATGGTTCTCATACGGCTACTTCTCCACCCTTGCATCAATCATGTATCACTTACCACTCTTTGTTAAAGATTTCATGATTCGACGAGCCTTCAAATTAAACTCGAAATGATATCTGATTTGAATGGCCAACCCTTGCAGACATCTCTAGTTCAATGTCTAGCCTTTAAGTAGCTATGATTTTGGGTACCATTCGATAGGCTTAGCTTCTTGAACGTGTTGTAGAACAAGATAAACAAGTTCTGTTTCTGTTCTTTTGTGTTTGATTAAACCAGTTAGAAGATGTTGGCCATGCCCTGTTATTACCTTGTCTTTATGTATATCCAGATCAACCTTTTCTTTACGTTCATGAACAGAGAGACTGATAAATGATCCTCCTCTGCGAGTACCTACATCGATGTACAACCATGTCTACACAGTATAAACCATGATCATCCAGATATGGGTAGTGCGTAAAAACAGCAAGAGCGGCGGTAACTACTGCTAGTACTGCGTTCTCAACTTGGTAACTTCCAGTCTAAATCACAGGTTTTAAGGTTCCATTGGAATAGGAAACCAAGATAGAAGAACCTCTTTTGATGGTAGGAAGAAGCAAAATCAAAGCAAAGAACATGGTTCGTGGAAGGCAAACGAACTATCATAAAGTTCACTGCCAGTTCTACCTGGCAAAAGATAGTGAAGGCTTGTAACTGATACATTATCAAAGATTCCGACTTTGAGATGGTCACATATTTGAATACTCGTAAGAATTCTAATAAGAAAGTTGTTTGGATTCTTATTATGATGTTTAGTATGCAACAATATTTTATAGAATGTAATTTAATTTTGACTTCTGTATCCAATTATATCCTTACAAACAAAATTGAAAAAGCTTTCATTTCATGCTAGTCAAGCTTTTTATTAACTATACAATGGCGTCCTCTCTCGTATTGAAGAAGCTTACGTCTTTAAACCTTGTCCCAAATCTTCGCCTGATTCGTAAAGCAGCTACTATTCCCCCTGTTTCTCGCTTTTTCAATACCAATGCTGTCTATGAATTTGAGGATGGTGAAGATGACCAGTCTATCGACGTCGACCATCGTTCTGGCAGTGGTCTCTCTCAGTCGCCGCAGTGAACTTTTCTCAGGTAGTTGTATTTCTGTCCTAGTAGGCGCGACTTAGCTTGGTCTTTTTAGTTGAATTCTATAATTTGTGGGTGAATTTGATTTATCTTGTCTTTCACGTTGGCGGCAAAGAAACACTAGTTATAAAAGGCGAAGGTCTAAAGGAATTTGAAGACGATGAACAGAGCGGTTGAAGGTACAGTAGCAGAATAGATATGCCGGAGAAGATCTACAATACCAGCCAAATAAAAGCTGAGATGAAGAATGGAGTGTTGAAAGTCATCGTGCCAAAGGTGAAGGAGGAGGAGACAGTAGATGTGGTAGGAGTTAAAGCTGAATAGAGGATATTTCGGTGTCTTGATGTTATTGGTAATAGTGATCGTTTCTTTGTGAAGCTTTTGAGCAACAATAAATTGCTTGAGAGCGGATCTTGCTGTTGATGTTCATCAACATGGTTACGGATAGAATCAAATGCAATTCTTCATGGATCCAAAGTAAATAGATTCATTCAAAGTAACAAAAAAGGTGATTAACTTGGTCTTACAACCGCATCAATTACTTTTCTGTCTCAGTTCTTGCAAGCCTATCACATAATCTGCCATGTTTAATGAAGGTTATATGTGGCTTAAAACTGAAGAATGCAGGCTCCACATAACAAGCAAATTTGACTTTCTGAGATTTCAAATCACTCTAGATATTGAGATTCCCTTGAAGCAATCCAAAACTAAAAATCAAACAATTAGACTTAAATATCTAGCCTTTCACGTATGCACTAATCATGAAAGAAAACATTTCAAAAATACTAAAAAAACCTCAACTAAGTATAAAGATAAATCTTAAAAACTAATTACTCTTTAAATCTGCCTTAGAAATTCTTCTTTGTCAGCATCCCGAAGAGTGAAAAAATAATCCATATAATTTGGATTATTTACAAGTTTTATTCCAGCTCTAATACGTTCAACTTGTGTTAAGAATTTCAGTTTGCTAAGTTCTTCATTTAATTTCCGCCTATTCTTAGATTCCTTCTGATCCGACTCTGTAATAGATTCTACAACTTTAGCCATTTGTTCATTAGACTTCTCGAAACTTTCAATAAGCTTTTCAGTGATACGTTCCAAACATGAAACTAAACTATCAGTACTCCTCTTTCTTTTGCGATGTATTTTCTTTGAACTTCCTTCACCTTGAGAATTATCCCTGATTGGTTGATCTCTTTGAGGCTCAACATCCTCCTTCCCATTAGAATCTTCATTCTCTTCATATAATATCATGGAGTGGAGACGCTAACAAATTATCAAAACAATGATTGAAGCAGTCAAAAGTGCTCCTTTGGCATTTCAGATAAAAAATGATAGTGCAAAAACAAACAAGTTTTCACAACACAGCATAGGACTAAATCGATGTTATTTAGATTACCAAGCCGCAGCAAGAAAAGATTACCAAAAAATGACTTCAAAGGCATGCAGATACGCGTTATTGGGTCAATCAAGTGGCAAATCTTAAAGAACATCTGAAGATCAATTACATACCAGCAACTTGAATAAATCGTCCTCTTAGACAAAAAATGCTCATCCTAACATACCACTTACAAGGTAGTTTACAACCATCGAAATGACGCCCTCGCATATAACATGCAAACAGAAATCCTCAACACAGAAATTTCACTTGAATGCGAGGTGAACAGCAGCTCTTTTTCAAATTTAACAAGCCTCATAAACTTTGACCAAGAAAAACCCCAGAAAAAGGCAGAGCAGATAGATTTTAATTATGGGAAAAAAACCAAGGGAAGCAGAGAGGCATGTTTTAGCTCCGTCTTTCTCTCTATGCGTTGAAGGTGTATGTGATGTAAATCAACCAGCACAAATGTATAACATTCTACAACTAGATTTGATGTTACAGAATTCATACAGTTTTCTCAATCGACAAGACAATTTGACGCACCGTCTTATTTTACAAGAGAAGGCACTATGGGTTTTGGTATTTCAGATGCCAAACATAGTATGGGGCATGTGGATTTCGATCATAAGCATACCTATAGCAAAACAATCCTTAAATTCATGTGTATTTTGCTTGCTTCCATACGCTAAATCAAAAAAATAAAATATAGCATTTGCATACTGTCGAAGCAGTTGAATTCCATATATGAGATGAAGATTCTACTATGTCAAGCCACCAAAACACAGAGCAGATCAGCATTGATTTAGGCAACACCATAAGACATGGATATACCCAGAATGCTAGATGGGAACAGCCAGTCCAAGCCCCCCACGCCCCATGGATTTCTAATGGGGCCTTTGGGTTGGGGCAAAAACCAGTGGCACTTCCGACATTATTTCCTCAGTCACAAGTAGCTAAATAACATCGATTTAGTTTAACCAGAAAAAGTACCGCAAATCTTGATGGGTGCTTCGAGCTCCAACAAATTGGGGTGTTGCAAGAAAATCTCTCCGGACACAAGACACAACGGACGGATCTTGGACTCGGACAACTGCACCTGCTTTCCAGGTCTGCTACGAATCTGAAGGTCTTTGCTTTCTCAACAAACTGACACTATAAAACCCAGACTCCAAATTGGCCTAAATGAGAATATGCACACACACAGATCAAAATACCCAGAAACCTAAAAATCACAGACCATACAAAACCGAAACTTTTTGTTTATAAAAAATCGCTTCCGCTCAACAAAGCTTCGATTTGGACGAGTTGTGAAACGACCATGTAGAGAAGAATTGGATAGGCCAAGGAATTGAATTGAAGGGAGAGAGGATCAGTAAAGAATCGAGCAAACGAAAACTACAGAAAAGTTAAGTAAGAAGGAAAGATATATCCAATTCGAGCAAAAGAAGTCATACTAACGGCAGAAGAAGAAGAATATTTGAAGAGGTGGTAGTGTTTTAAAAAAAAGAGTCGTTGTAGAATAAGAATAGTCGAAGAGGAGGAAGCGTTTTAATAAAAGAGTTGTCGAAGACTTTGGAAACCAAGAAGGTTAAATTAGTCTCTGTAATTTTTGATTAAATTTATGAGTAAAGTAATTTAAATATCAAGAGATTACGAGATTTAGAATTTAAGTAAAATACTATTGCTTTTTTTTTTTTACAAGGGAAACTAACTAGACAGAACTAAGTAACAAATTAGGAAAGTTTTTTTTTTTTTACATTAAACAAACTCAGAGCAACAAAACTCAGAGTTTCTTTAGGAAAGTTTTTTTTAGAAAGGGAAACAGAATATACTGGTTACAAAATAAGTCTGGGGATAATCTTCAATATATCCTCTAATAAGATACATTGGCACCCGATAGGTGTAGTATCAAAATGTGTGTGACATCAATGTCAGAAGGTTCTGCTTGGGTGGCAAGCCAGTCCGCGTATCTTTTACTTTTTTGGTATACGTGTCGATGAACAACAGACTAATTCCGGGTGAACAATTCGTGGATACCTGTTACTATGGGGTTGAGAGTCTGGGAGCGGTTGTCCGAGGAATTGATGATCTTGTGTACCGCGAACGAATTCACTTCCAGTTCTATTTGGCGGAAGCCCAGGCTCCATGTGAGCGAGAGTCTTGTAAAAACATCCCAAAGTTCTGCTGACAACGCAGTGCACCATCCTAGGTTTTGTGTGAAGCTTCCAAGTCAGTTGCCGTCACTTTCTTGTATGAGACTACTTGCTGTCGCTGAGAACTGAGCGCGATTGCATGTACCATCTGTGTTAAGTTTTACCCAACCAGACGGCGGGATACGCCAACCGATGAGTTGTTCTTGACAGGGTCAAAACCCAGTGTTGGCCTGACCGTGCCACTCGGTAGACTTTCCCAATTAACAATCCGTGTCAACAAACAGAACTTACTATTTCAAGGGGTTACGAGACATACCTTCTCTTGGCAATTTTTGGGTGGGAGTGTCGATTGCATCATGCTGAATCAGAAAGGTTGAAGTAACAAACAGTTAAAATTTGACAGCACATTCTGTTATGCCTTTCTATATACATTTTTGCTCTCAGATGCACTACAATGATACTTCCCAAATTGTTATTGAATTCTGGCGTTTCGTATTTTCGTTTCAATTCATAGGTCCTTTTGTTTGGTATTTGAGATATGGGACGATTTTCCTGAAGCTGAAGGTACTAACAAAGACGTACGCAAGCAACATTCCTGCTGCTACAGAGAATTGACAATTTGGTAGTAGTCTCAGAAGGAGCCAACTGAAAATTCCAAAATGCTCAACTGATCCTGCTTGGAGTTACAATCACATTAGTTTATGCTGTGTCTATCTAAAGAGTGAGCTGTCACTAAGAATGAGGCGGGTGACCATAGTACACCATGCCTGGTGGCTGAAGAGGTCGGAAACTAGGGCCTGGTGGTGGTTGTTGAGTTAGCATTGATTGTTGCTGAGCTATAGGCTGCTGCTGGGGCAACTGTAGCGATTGCTGATGGGTTATTTGAGAAGGCTGATGAGTTAAAGGCACCATGGGGCTGACCATGTAGGGTGGTGGAGGCAGCGGTCCAGGAGGTAAAGGTATAGTACCATAACCGTAAGGGCTTATAATCCCCCCTGATGGCTGTATATATTGTTGGGAGGGGGGGCTTGGAAGCATGTGATATTGAGCTTGTGAACTAGGGGTCTGGTTCTGCACAGTGGCCTGGGGCAGCCGAACCGATTGATATGAATGGTTTAACGGAGCTGGTTGTGCTGGCACAAACACATTAGGTTCTGAAACCGTCAAGGTGTTTTCAGGTTTTGAGGACTCGGAAGCTGAATTGACAGGCATGGATGCATATGGATTTGGTGTCGAAGCTTTTATTAAAGCAGCATTTTTGGCCTCTTCTGCAGCAAATGTAGAAAGAACAGAATGCATGATCAATTGAGAGGAGCTGGAAGCAGCGAGCTTATCTGCAACCTCAGCAGCAATGGCAGCTGCAGACTTCTTTGGCGTTTGTTCAACTGATTGGTTCGTCGGAATCAACGCTTTCGCTACATAGTTTTCATCGTCGAGCCATTTTCTCATGTTGCTCGCTTCCTCTGCCTGTGCATGGGCTACCTAAAGTTCACCAAACACAATTCATTAATAAATCTTTTTTAACACTGCTGCATCGTAAGACCAATTACTTCTTCGACCCTGTGAATTGATATATGCATATTGCAATGTCTTCTGAGAAAATTTAAGCAACTCCAAAAACATTTCCACATTGAAAAGCAACAAAAGTCAAGGGCTGCAACTCAGATAAACAAACTCCACTGAAGGTTCACATAGAGAAATAATCCTCCTATAAGCGACTAGAATTGACACCAAGTTGATTGAGCAGGAAACAGAATTTGGCATTCAATGTGGTTTCCAGCCTACAGGAAAACTGCGGCATCAAGTAGGCTCTAATAAATGCATTTCACAGCCCACAGTTGTCTTCTAATCATTATAAAATCTGAACTAGACCAGCATGCAGCCCCAAACATGTTCAAATTGCAAAAATTAGAGGATAACTGCTTGAAGTTTGTCAGAAATAGAATCTAGATGACTGCAATACAAACATAGATATGATAGATGAATGTCCATAATTCAACAAAACCCTGTATAAAACATTTATAGACAAAACACACTTCCAGGAATGAAAAAACAAGACACGTACCTGCATCTGAGTTCGGATATTCTCCAGTTCAGACTCCTAGAGGAAAAAACAAAGGGCACAAAATCATGAATAATGAACATACAAGTTCACACAAAGTATCAAATGCATAAGTTCATAATGATTTTATAAGACATGATCGATACGCAATCACTAAAGGTCATTACAAGATTGATACCTGTTCGTGTTGAGCTTCTTTCAACTGAGATATAAGAGCAACTCTACTTGCTTCAACTGACTTGAGTTTCTCAATACATTGGTTCAAAAGCTTTTCTTCCTCCTCTAATTCTTTCGCCAAAGACTTCCGTTTAGGGTCTTTTCCTGAATAGCAAAAAGTAACGCTTTAGGTAGCCACACATTTTGGGTCAAAGCCGAGCCTTGAGAGCCCTACAGGAAAAAGAAATAACAATAAAGCGGCTCAAGAGTACAGACACTCAATCTAATCTGCAGTATGGTAATAACTTCATATGATGTTCAACGTACCATCAGTAGAAACATTATCAACTTCTTTCTCCATCTTCCTCACACGATTAACTGCAGCCTTGCAATTGCTCATCTCTGCTTCTTCAGTTGAATGTTCACTATCGACCAAGTGATATGCTGAAACTATTTTTTCAGCAGCACCTCCAATAGACAGTTTCTGGTTTTCCAGTGCAATGAAAAAGTAAGTTCTATTCTAAACTACAAAACAGAAACAAATATGAAAAGGGGACGCAAATATGCAAAAATATCATATTAAATATGGCCAGCATACTGTATAAAAAGGAAAACAATGACAATCAACGGCCATGTTCTAACCGTTCTAATGGATCGTGTATCTCGTTTCACAATTTTAACCGAGCGTGATCGTTTTTTGCTGAACTCCAAAGGTGGCATTGCATCTTCACCAAGCATTAGATCTTTAAGGCTTCGGGCACGAGATCCAAATACTCTCCTCTCCTCCCATATACTGACCTGACAAATTTGTAAACAATGAGCTGATTAATTGAGCACATTATCCACTCTTTCTAAATATGGCTCCAAATCAAGACTCCTTATCCCAATTTCCAACTAAATATAAATGATCCAGAACCAAAATTTACAAGGATTTGCATCCCAGGTATGGAGATTATACTCATATGGTGCTTGCAAATACAATGGCACATTTCTCAGTGTCCAATACAATGAAACCACAGATAATTGACTTACCAGTCGAGAGACCACATTCTTGCCACGATCATCGCCTTTCTCAGAAACATCTTTGAGTGCAGCTGGAAGAACCTTCCAAAACTCATTGACAAATTCATTTCCCTTACGCTTACTGTTCTGCAAGATATCATTTGCGAGATAGAGAAGAGGAACTTTCTGAGCCATCTCTGAACTGTGGAACTGTTTATCCCATGTTGCAACAACCTGTTCTGCCTTGCTTCGGTGAAATATGCACCAATGTGACAAAGCTATAGAAGTAGAGTTAAGATGGTGAAACATAGGTTGTTCAATATCACCAGTTTAACTTGAGAAGTGATAATATTAGATAAAAAAGGATCATAATCAGACTGTGAACACAAATCAAGAACTGCTTTCAGAATAATTCAGAAAATCCAATAAATTGACAGGTCGAAACAAATTTTGAGTTTCAAATTTTATCTCTAATCATCATCATCAACACCCAATTGTAAACCCGCTAAGTAGCAGGGTCTGGAGAGGTCCGAGTAGAGAGGATGTTTCCATAAATTTTAGCTCTAAAATATCAACAAAAAATAATTAATGACAAACAGTAGGGAAACATAATATGAACTTAGGTAGTAATTGCTAAATCAGCCACCAGAAGTACAATAAGTTCTTAGTACTTTCTAACATTATAATGGCATACCAACCACAATCGTTTGTTACAGTTGTGCTACGACTACAATCAACATAAAACAACACAGAACACTAATTTTTATTTTAAATGCAACGAAGGAGAAAAATACTAGTTAAAATTAAAGAAATGCAAATGAGAAAACAACTGAAAATGGAAAAACGCAGAAAGGATACTTTCAATACATTGCTGGGTGCTGTTGAGCTTAGAAAGCTTGTCTGCAAGTATCTGTTCACTGAATAAACTATTCATCCCACCTCAAGAATTCCCCTCGCGTGCCAAGCAACAAACCAATCACCAACTAAGAGCAAAACCTAAAAAAAGACCCCTGAATCTTCAAGTACCCAATTGAGCAAAAGAACTAGTAATCATGACAACTCCAGAAACCAGCTGAAATTGATCCAAAGATGTGAGCTTTGGCCCTGAAACAGATGCCAGCAACTGTCTGACAATACTAATTACCCCCTAGAAGATGGTAATCAACTGAATTCGGAACAAATGCAGGGAAGGGAGAAACCCTAATTGAACACATAAACAACAGCTCTCACGAGACCGAATCCTGCAATTTGAAAGGTGAGAAAAAAAAAAAAAACCAAAACGACGGCGTGAAGGGTAGCAGAAAGCTAGAAACAGATTGATAAGCAAGCAATGCGAATCAAAGAGCTGGGCTTTATGAAATTTAAGGAACCCAAGAAGAGAAAGTTCTGGGAAAGACACGCGTATCCAAGAAAGAACGTGTCTTTAGTCAAAGAAGTGGCAGAGAGAGAAGTAGCAGAGCAAAAGGAGGTTAAAGAGGTCTGGTCAAAATTGGGGCAGACCATGAAACATCAAAAGTCTCTATTGTCTAAAAACGGCGCTGTCAATGTTACATAGATAAAATATCATTCTAACCTAATTTGTTATATTTTACAGTTTCTTGTCTGTCTGTCCAATATCTGACACATGTCTGATATTTGTCTCAGCCGTCGAATCTACTATAGGGCATAACCATGAATCGTACCTGGAGTTCTTGATGATAATTGATAAGAAAAACATATAAATCATGACTTCATTATTCGAATTGCAATCATATTTTGTAATATTACACGAGATTTCAACTGTTCCTAAAATTAATCACTTTTCAACTTTAATCAGAAGATTTTTAAAGAAGCATCATTTGCAGATTATCAAACTCGCATACAGATTTGAGCATGCCTGGAAAAAAAGCAACATGTTCCACCAATTTAAGCCAGGAAATGTTCTATGTTCTGCAATTTGTAAGAAAAATATGTACACACAAATGGAGAATTTAGTGAGATATCGAGCTCTGGGTGCAAATATGTTTTTTGCTAAAGAAAACTTAAAGCCATAATATAACCCCGTCGTCAAAGACCTAAATTCACTATAGACCATCTCTTGGCTTGGCTGGACCAATTCCCTCCTAGAAGCAACACCTGCATACCTGCAAAGACGCAATTATGTGATACTAATCTATATCATTATCTAACAAACTGGACAACCATAACAAATTCCTAAGAGCAGCCTCGTAGGTAAGTAATAGCCTGATCCCTACTGCTTGATGTTTCCATCCCGCTCCGCAAGCTTTGCTGCAACCTGCTCTTCTGACAATGGAAGATAGTAGATTCGAGGGGTGGCTTTGGTCTTCTGAAAGAGGTCATCCAGGGTAACAATTGGAGGCTCGTTCTTCTCGAGTGATGGGGGTGGTGGATGAGCAAGCGTTTCCTTGGCACTTGGTGGGTTAGATAGTGGTGGAGGCGGTGGAAGAGGAGAAGGGGGTAGAGGTTGCTGCCTGGAAACCTGGAGCGGTGAGGGCTGGGCCTGCAAAGTTGATGGAGCAGCAGGAGCACTAGGTGTAACAGCTGTAGTCTGAGACTGAGGAGCTTCCACACGCATCTTTACTTCTTGAGGGTCAACAAACTCAGCCACCAGAAGGCGTCCACCATTGGGTGGCCATTGTAGGTTGTATACAGCATTTCGAGTTTCTATGGCTTCGTCCACAGAAGAATACTGCATCACATAATGTCTTATATCAATGGCAAGTTCAAAGTACCGTAAATTCCAAAAAAAAAAATTTCAAAGTACCGTACAGACTCTCCAAGAAAATTTGCACTCTCACAAGTGTCATAACAGAGAAAAGGTCAAATGTGCTGATTCCATAAATCTACCACACTGCCACAAGTAATTGCAGAGACAAAGGAGGGAGAGAGATCTTACAGTAACATAGCAATGGGTTTTAATCTGATCCATCCAAAAACTGGTGAAAGTCCCAGTTTTTCCTAAAAGTTCTTGGACAGCTTTAATGGTGAAAGGACGAAGAAATCGATCAATCTTGAGAGAATTTGTTGGAGGGTTTTGCGATGGTGGAACTGAAAACAAAAGACATAGAGCAAGGCATTACTAGCTATTAAAAGAACTGCCACTAAAGTTTATTAAAATGTGAAAAATAACAACTTACCAACTCGCTCCTTGGGTGTATCATCATTAACTGAAGAGTTAGATCGAGAGAACTTTCCTCTCGTAGCTGCAGACTGAACTGCATCTTTAGGCGTAATGGTGGGTGCAACATCAGCAGTTTCTGTTTCAGAAGTCTTGATGCTCTCAGAATTCCATCTGCGCTGCCTCTTTAAAGGCTCATTTCCAACATTTTCTTTACCTATAAACGACATTCAGTCAAACAAAGTACCTGGTCACAACTCCAGATTACTTGGAACAATATGAACAACCAAAATCAAGAGACCATATAAGTAACGAGAAAAAGTATGGTAAATTCTAGTATAACTTAAGTGCATGAAATTGCAAATAGAATTAGCTTAAAAAGATTTGCTGTGTGTCAACCGGAATAAAATGTCCTGTCACTCCATAGAACAATAGAAATTATCTCCATGGCAATAAGCGCTTATAGCTCACATTAGAGTCAATGTATAATGCTATTGGTACCATCCAAAATTATATGAATCACACAAAATATCTGCCACTAAAAAGATCAACATTCCCCTTTTCCAGTGCATCAATGATCATGAAAGAATTTCAAGACAATTGGTTGATATCGCACAATTCATTTTGCAACAAAAGTAAAACTGTAAGCAAATTGAGAGAAAAAGAATGACAATAAAGCAGAGGATATATATTAACAAAATCTGTAAGGGTCAATAAGGTGCCAGTGAGAAATCAAGAACGCATAGCTCACCATTAAATTTTCTTTTCTCCAGTGGTGCAGGAGAGAGAATGTTGCCATCGTCATGTACTTCTTTTTGCTCAGTACATAAGTCATTTCCAACACCTTCAGCAAGATTTTGGTCCATCCCAGTAATCACTTCATTTTTCTCAGTCTTGTCTCCAACTTCATCAGGATCATACTTTGAATCAATTGGCTTACTCTCCAGTACATCATCCTCCAAAGAGTCATCACAAGAACTTCTGTCCAAATTTAACTTTTCTGAATCTATGATTTCTATGCTATCATTTTTCTTGTTCATATCTGCATTTGCACCACTGATGGTATCTTTCTCATCAAAAGATGGCGGATTCTCTTGTGGCTCTTCAACATCCATTGGATGTGATTCACCACCAACTGGGACAACATTATCTGATAACGGTTTGGCAATTTCTGGTTTAACAACATCTAGTTCTAATTTGACATTATCAGCATTTATATTATCCTTAAGTTCTATCTTTTCATTAATTGACAGAGAATCAGTAGAAATAGAATCAGATTTTACTTGAAACCCTAAATTAGGGCTGACCTCAGATACCTGGTTTCCCGTTGCAGAAGGGTCAAGCATGACATCCTCGCATTCAGGCTTCAAATCCTCAATATCTAGTGGGGACTTCGAAATTTCTTTTTCCATCTGGGACTTCAAATTCTCATCCTCCAGCTGGATCTTTGTATCCACATTCTCCAGCTGGGGCTTTGAATCATCAATCCCCAAAATTTCTTGTGTTCCAGTACCTTGTGCAATTTGCCCACTCATCTCCACATCAGAAACCACCTTCTCTTTAATTGCAATGCTAGTGTCCACAGCCACTTCAGAACCCACATTCTCCGCAACTGTAACATTGGTCTCAACTGTACTTGTGTTAGGTCTGAGCTCTCCTTCACATACGATATCTTCTTGAACTATTCCATGATCCACGGTTTCTAAGCTATCATTGATGTCAATCTGGAGATTCTTCACTGGAATATTACACACCTCCTCCTTTTTGTAGGCATCACCAACCCCATCAACTTTCTTACTAACAACAGAAACTGATTCTGATTGATCTACAATTACAGGATGGGACTCAAAATTTATCCCATTATTTGCATCCTTCATAGCATTTTCCCTCTCAACATGAAGAGCTTCATCCAAGCGTTTTATTAGATCATCCTTCAAACCTTTAGTTGTTAATTTCCTCCTTTTCAGCTCCTCTTTCAACTCTGTAACCTTCCATTGATCTATTGGTCGATTGCCAAGTACCGGGTATCGAGATGACATCTTTTCAAACTAATATCACATTCACAACCTGAAAACATAAATTTGACTCAAAATCAGCTACTTACAGAAAGCATCCAAACCATACAGACTCTTCAGAAAATAGGAAGATAAAGGAAAAGAGTGCAATGGAAATCAATCACTTTCCACTCACCCATCTAGGTAGCTAAAAAAACTGACCTGCTTCTGATAACCAGAGGTGAAGGAATAAAATGATATGCATAAAAAGCAATTAACGAAAGAAAGGTCACAGCACAAAATAGCAACCAAATTACAAAGCATTCTTACAGGGAAGATAAGTTAATGAGCTGTTGAAACAACTACGTTTTTCCAAGAGGAATGTGAAAGGTACAAAAATGAAGAAATTGAAAACAACATCGTCAAAAGCATCTTTAGAAGTGAAGAGTGGAGGAGAATTTCATAAACCCACTCACAAAATGTGAATTGTTTCTTTTTTCTTTTCCCCATGTATCAGAAACGAAACAAAAAACAAAAGAACCCTGCTTTAACACTGAAAAGTCATCACATCCTGCTCAAAAGAACACGAGCTTCCTAAAATGTTCCATCTGATTTATCAGAAAACTACAAAATGCTTTTCCCAGAAAGAAAGATCCTTCTTCTTTGTTCGTGCTAGTTTCGTTTAACCATTTCAAAGTGATCGACGCACTTACAGTACACATTTGAAAAACTCCCCCTTCTCTCTTTTAAATTTGTATATAAACCAGCTTCAGTGTAGATAAATCAGAGTACTATTCCAAACCCGAAGGAGATTAAAAATATAAACAAAATGCTAGCTGAGTAACAAGCAGCTCAGTTTTCATACAACCCAAATTCGTAAAACACCCAAACACACACCATATGGGAAAAAAAAAGAACAATGAGTAGAAACAGCGCACAGCAAATCCAGAATGAAATTAATATTAAAACTAAAAAAGCAATACCTCTTTGAGTTCGATTCCAGGAGGCTCACGCAAGGAGAAAAAAAGTTAGAAGAACAAATAGTGCGAAACCCTAAATTTCACAACACAAAACCGGCCATTAGAGATCGATGAACCAAATGCCACGGAGAAAACAAATCACAAAACAAAAAACCGTCCCAAACAGATAATTATTTGACAGCTCCAAAAAAGACCCCCCGAATTCAAGAACCAAAAGCGCAAGTTCTATTTTCCTGGAAAACAATAGAAACAAACAAACGACAGAGAAAGAGTGAGAAAAAGTAAACGGAAGATGGTTTCTTTCAATAAAGACGAAAGCCCAGAGAAAGAAATTTATTTTTTTCCTTAATTTCGATAGAGAAAAATCTAATCTTTATCATTTGTAATTTGGGGGTTAGGGTTATGGGGAGGGTGTGGTGGTAAATTAGTGTCCGCATAACCGATAAAAGAGTGGATGACGAATTTGCATTGCAGATTTTCCTCTCCGGAATGCCCAAAATACCCTTACACCAGTGTGTCTCAACCTTGGATATCTAATGAAGTTTTAGGGGCTTTTTAATATTCCCACTAAATTAATGTTTCATGGTATGAATGAACCATGATCAGATTAATTAGCCCTTAGGGATTAGGGTGATTAATAGCTTTGCAAAAAGGTCTAATTGGTCGTAAGTAAAATTCAATTTGATCAAAATCCATATCCATCATTAACAATCAGCTGATTGCATTAACTGTTAGTTGATAGCTGATTATATCAGCTGATTTGACCAGCAAATTGCGTTAGCTGTTTGTCATTTGATGTTTGGTAAAATTAGCTGTTTAGAATTAACTGTTTATGTATAAAATGACTTATGAAGACATGACTTTAAAAAAATTTATAAGGGTATGAATATTATATATCTTAGTATTTCGTTGAATATTCTTATAGTAATTTAGATAGTAAATATTTAATTCTACAAAAACTAAGTTTATAACTCTAATAAAAAACATAGAACATATAATAATAATAATAATAATAATAATAATAATAATAATAATAACATCAACAATAACATCAACAATAAAAAAATCTAATAATAATAATAACAATAACAACAAAATCCAAAACTGAATGAGAACATATAATAATAATAATAATAATAATAATAATAATAATAATAACATCAACAATAAAAAAATCTAATAATAATAATAACAATAACAACAAAATCCAAAACTGAATGAGGAGATAGATAGTAGCACCAAGACCATCTCATTTGTGACTAATCACGGGGTGACTTTTCAAAATAATATAAATGATAACGAAGAACACCCAAGAGCTAAGAGTAAAATGGTCATTGTCAAACAACTAATTCAACTGTTTTGTCTAAAACGTTCCACATCTGGAGCTTTTCACAAATTAGCTGAACAAATTAAATAACTTCTTGATAAAGTCAGTCAATTTTAGTTAATCTGCTAAAAAATAACTGATGATTAAATAACTGATGTGCCAACAACCAAATGGGGCCTAACTCAAAAGTTTTTCAAACCTAACTTGTCACCACTCGACTTAGTGTCCGTTTGGTTGAGCTTTTATCAGTAAAGCTTTTATCAGTAGAGCTTTTGTCAGTAGAGCTTTTCTGAGAAGAGCTTTTTTTAAAAGCCAGTTGGTTGTTTGGCTGTCAATTAAAAAACAGCTTTTTAAAAAGAGCTTCACACAGTAGACTGTTTGGCAACATCAAAACCATGTCTGCGTTGTTTCTCAACGCAGACGACGTCTGCGTTGAACAACGGCTGATCAGATAATAATAAGAAAAAAAATAACAAAGGAAGAAAGAGCTTACCCAGATGATTGATCAGATGTCAGAAGTAAAAGTTGGCAAACAAAAAATAAACTTTCGGCAAACACATGATATTTGAGGTTTCTTTTTAGGCAATGCTTATAAACGTAACTGACGCGAATTGTAAAAAAATCACGTTTTAAAAGCTACAAATTTAAGCTTCTCCTCAACGCGGTTTTTCAGCTTTTCCAAAAGCTCTTTTTTTTAAAAGCACTTTTGATATCTGTCGTCAAACGTTCTTAAATTTTTAATCTGTAGGTAAAAGTGCTTTTCAAACTTTGAAAAGCCGAAACAAACGGACCCTTTAATCTAACCTGAATCCAATTAATCAAACTCTGGCTTAGGCCTATCTTTTCAAAACTCGATTAGATTTTAAGCCAAACTAGAACAGCTTATTCGTACCTTAAGCACAAAATGAAGAAGGTATTCGTTCCAAAGTCTTTTGTATCCCTTAAAAGTCTGCTTAATGCATACATGAGATTCCAAAAGTCCCTTAATTTTGAAGCATCTGATCAAAGAAAATGTACCAAGCCATGGTGAGAAAGTATATACCATATTGGCTTCCAGTGCTTACTTTTGCTTTTGCTATTAAGAACTACAACAGCCCAGAAGTAAGAAACAAAAAATTCCAGTCATCAGAGTTTATAAGCATGATCCAGAGAGACCTACGACAAGAGGGAAATAGATTACAAATTTCAAGAGCTAAAACCTTGGTCAAAATATCAATAAAACATCCCACTTCAGGTCATATATTTACATGCAGTTTCCGGACATGTAACCAGTAAGGTGTTGGCTGCTCTCTGTATATTCGTTATAGCTGCAAGTTGTGAACTCCTGCTGCCTTGTCACCATGTACTCAAACGTAAGACAAGAATCATCTACTCGCTTTCGTCGTCACTTTCTCGAAAGTTCAAATGATTCATATTCCTTTCGAGTGGCGGAAGCCCGTCTTCAGAATTTGTAGAAGTACCTTCATCTTCACTTGTTTCTCTTTCTGTAGCTGCCCAAAAGAGGTTAATATCAGGGAAATACTGGGATGATTTTCATCTAACTGGTTATAGCTCAATGTAGGAAAGCAGAGAAGAAACAACGATCAGATACTCTGGACATCACTAGCAAAGCTTGATAAGTGAGAATCAAAAATCAACTTGCAGAATAGAAAGGTTAACACCGATCTTTATGAATTGAGGGAAAAGTATCAAGATACCGTCTAGCAACACGATTTCCATACTGAAAGCATAATACTTGTGAAAGAAACAAGACATGATGAACTGACATGGATATATCGTCATCTGCTAACCGATACAAGCTTAAACGACATACTTTATGTTCAAGAAAAAAAAATGGTATGATTTCACATAAATGAAAATTTTTGACAAGGAATTAAAAGGATTAACCGAATGCGAACACTTGTATCTCGTTAATTTGCTTATCGAGCCCACCACTTTATGGAGTGGAAGAGAGATTTGGTTTCACTAAAGCACAAGTACTGCACCTTCAACTTCTGGGACACACTTTGGAACCTGATTTTGTTGAGAAAGCCAAGCATTTTGCACAGAAATAATATCAGCACTATTTTGACAATCAGAGTATGCCTTGAGAAGTTGCCTGCATACATATGAACAACATGATCAAGATGAAGAAGAGTTTGAACTATTTACATTATGAACACAAAAAGAATTGCAATAGAAATAAAAGAATTCAACAGAAGATGTGATGCATTTCATTTCTGAAAAGTTAAAAACAATAATAATCCGGAAGCAGCAGGTTGTAAGATCATAACCCAACAAGATTGTTTATGGTAACAAATAAAATGCAATGAACAAATTTTGGGGATTAGATCCTCTGTTCCAGTTAACCAGTTCTAACCATGTTCCATTAAATCTCATCCACACATTTACGTGAAGTCCACACAAATGTGTAGACTAGATTAAGTAGAACAAGGTTGGAACACCCTAATGGGAACAGGGTGCTCCAACCCAAATTCTGTGCCTCAGCAGACAAAATTAAGGCAGGGTAGAAGCTCAGTCATTTTGCTAAAAATTCCACAACAATTTTTTCTTCTTTAAAATTTATTTACCAAAAACCAGAGAATAATTCTCAATTTAACAATTCATAGAAATACAACAGAAAAATACATGAAAATCCGAGAAAATCTTGAAGTATAGAACACTAATTGGAGTTCTTAGAAAATCCTTTCATGTTACGAACTTCAAAGAGAGAGAATTTTGGAACTTAATTTGAAGTTTCAGACAAACCCTTTCATGTTGCATGCTGCAAAGGCTAAACAACATAGAAATATGGAAGGTACCGGTTGAGGGACAGGAAAGCATGACCCCATTTGAACTTGCCCAGCAACAGATTTGCACTTTCATCTTCCCCACTGTCCATATAAATGTTAAAGAACATATAATTTGCTTTCCTTTATTAGTGTGAATACTTGACAAAATAATATTAAAGAATAACAGCACAGAGGAGGAGATCTAAGAAAAACTATGAGACTAACACCAGCACTTGAAAAAACTGACATAGCAATATAGTTCATCATTACAACATAATAGCATGGACATCAAACGCAGCTGAAATCATTTCATTTGTTTCTCTCTGAGTTTTCTCTTTTAGAGAACTTGGGGAAGCAGTTCAGATAACTGCAAAGGGAGTTAAGAAAGAAAATTTGGGACGGACTTGGGTTTTGAAGACACCCTCATCCTATGCTAAATATTTCTGACCAACAGCAGTTATAGTTGTTATGCAGCTATACCAAGAACTTCCAACATAGAGATCAATCATAGCTTCACTTATATACACATCTAGCAGTAAAAAATGGTTCTACTAAAGACCAAATGACATGCTCAATGGCCTCTGATTAGTCATTAATCATTTTTCAAAAAGGCAAAAGGGAAGAAATATAAAACTACTAAAAAGAAGTTCAAAATGGAATTAGTTGAATAGTAAGATTCAGGGATGGTTAGACGGGTACCATATAACTAAGGCTGCAGATAATGCCTCAACACAAGATAGCTCACACGGCCGACCATAATTTACTGGATTTGCTGCTACAAGCCATGGTACTGCATTTCAAACCATATTGTCAATCTAACAGAGACAGCCCAAAGAAAGCAATCACTCGGTAAACCCTAAATTTGCAAGAATCAGGCAACTTAAGCTAGATGCCACTCCCAACAACCGAAATTAAAACCCAGAGCAACAAGCAGTTTATGTTAATGCAAAAAAAAAAAAAATCATGCTATATTGATCAGTTGCAAATATGATGATAACGATATTAGTCTAATGCCAAAAGTATAAAATGAATCAAAATGCAAGAACTAAAGACAAAAGAGTTCACAAGAAAGCTATTATGAAATGTATGCCACTAAAGATTAACAAGCTAAGGTGCTTAAAGATTATGAAAGCAGGATCAGTGCACTGGTAGTTAAAACTAACAGTTTAAGGATGAAAATTAGTTTGCAAATGAATATCGAAAGAGCGTGAAATCAATCCCACAATCACCAATAATTTGAAAATCTTCCATTCTTTCATACTAGCACGTTTCAATTTCAAAAGGAAAATATAACTCTGAAGAAGGTACTCGCTAGGTCAATGTACATAATACTTTTCCCTCAAACATAAGCTGTCCTTTCTAAGATTCAAATATGTGATTTTTATGGGTTAAAAATGGTATCAGTTTTTCATTCTTGAGCCACCAGCCATCATCATGCATAACTGCATGCACCATTTCCTATTTGCTTCATACCTGTCATGTATTATTCCATCCAATACCAAAAAGAACAGATAATGACTGCTGTTTACTGAAGATAGTATAGAACAATAGCACAGTTTCAACAGAACAAGGAAATATGAAGGCATTACCACAACACTTAAGATACATCTAAATGATATGATTTATATATATTTTTTAGTACTTTTTCTTTTTGTTTTTCACGTTTTATCAAGCACTAGATTACAACATCAACCAAACAAAGAAATAAGGGGTAAGGAAAAAACTATTTTCACAACATGGAAGTGAAATAGCATTGACACATTTGAAACCTGTGATACTCCCACCACATATGATCTTAAGAGAATTTAAATTCATACATAACCGAGGAGCAGCACAACGCAGCTTCACAAAAGGTACATCTCCCAAACGCGCCCACGAGCAATCAACAACAGCTAATCCTTTCCTCTTCAGCAAGCTATAATCTTCTTTAGAGACACACTGGGTTCCAACAGGACTGCCATCAGAGATACCCTAGTGTCAATATGAGGAATAGAAAATCCCTACTCAGACCACAGTGGAATTTCATACACAACACAACAAAATAGTGGCAATTACCCAGCGTTATGAATTTTTCAAAAGTTCAAATGAATGTAGCACTTAAATACTTATGGCATAAAATTAAAGCTATTGTTAAACCCCGCAAGCAAGTAATTGGTTGTCAACCAAAATAAATTTCGTCTCATACAAATCCCAGAGAAGTTCTTTATACTATGTCATTGCATTTGCTTGAGCTCAAGCATGCCTAGCAGATTGATTCAATATAAATCCAGAGATAGATGCCAAGTACTCTGAAAAGCCGTCTATTCCCTTTTATCCTATGATTCCCATCAAATGACATCTGTTACACTATCATAAGACTGAGTCACGATAACAAGTTATAAGAACAACAAAAGGATAGTTCTATTACCTTAAGACAACACCTCCAAAACCACTACCAACCCGCAACCCCTGCATAAAACATTTTAAGATTGTTGGCATGAAGGGTGAAATAATCTTCATACAAGAAGAAAAGCTTTTGATGCATAGAGCATAGGTGAGTTTATCCAGTAGACCGTTTGTCAGGTAGATAACTGAATAAAGGACCTAATTGACCCCTGCAATCTCAACTTTCAGAATAGCAAATGTTTTGCCTAAACTGGATATTTCCTTAAATTTCTTATTTATCAAAAGGGATATCTTTCTTGCTCTAAAATTGGATCTGCCACTGCAATCACACTTTCACTCTCTCTTCAGCTTGTAATTAAAGAAAGGAAAGACAAATGATGATTTTTACACCATGAATGACATCTTCAAATGGTAAAATCCAATGATAAAAAGATGTTATCATGGCATGCATACTACTCTTTATTCAAGTATGATGTTTCCCAATTGCCCGAATAAAATGATTCACACACGAGACAAGCAAACTAACTCATTCAGGTCAACAGAAGATGCACAATAAACACTCTCAGCTATTTATAAAAGATATATATAGCAGATACTTTCTTTCAACAAACCAAATCTTGAAAGTTTGCGCCCTGTGCACCTTTTTGAGTCACATTGTCCAAAATCCTAAAACAAAACAAGATACCCTTTCAGCTGCATGATAAACATACTGAACCGAACTAAAGGGGCATAAATTCATATCACTTCAATAACTAAATAGAAGATGTTAACAAACTATCATAAGTACGAAAATTTCCTCGTACCCACATAGCAAGCTGAATTTTCGGAGCTGTTATTTCCTCTTCCGGAGCTGCATAATCATCGCAAATAAAACGCAACTCTTATAAGTAAAAACTATAAACTCATCGCCATTGCAACAATACATCAAACACCTGGTAAACACCTAAAACACCGATACCGCGTACACAACCCAGTAAGAAGATTGAAGAATCGATACCTTGATCATTGGGGAGAGATTCATCTTCCCTGCAACAACCAATTCCACGAGCTTATAGTTTAAAATTCTGAAGAAAAACAAGAAACTTACGACTCACCTGTCAAGCACGTTGGTCCTACTCGATTGCCCACGATTTGAGTGGTGTGTCTTGAATTTTCTGGTTTTGTTGTGACCCATATTCTGCGTTTAGTAGAAGAAGACGAAGAAGAAGAAGAAGAAGCACGCTGACTATGCTTTCTCGTCTTAAGATATATAGGTTTTGAGATCATAGTTTGGCCTTTTTAATTTTAAATCTATTCAAATTTAATATATTATTAAAATAATAATTTTAATAACAAACTATGATAGTAAACTGGAGAGGCGCGAGATCTGGACCGTTAGTTCCCTCGCGGGGCCGCAACTGTTTCATCGGCCACTCTCTATTAGTCATTTTATCAAACACCGAAGCTCCAATCGTAACCCATATCTCCCGTACCAAAAATCAAAGCTTTCACTCAAATCAATGCTTAGAAGGTACACGCACTCTTCTATGTATTGTCACTTGTATGCAATTTCAGTGTTAACGGGCATTGTTTGAACTTAATTTTCCTTTTTTCCGCGGATTTTCAGGTCGGTTTTGGAGTTTGCGTCTCGTCGATCGATTAAGAGAATCCCGAGGCAGCCCACATATTAGGTGTGTATTTGTAGCGCGTGTTCATGGATCACACTCCTATTTGACCGCATCGTTTATCTTTGACACGTAGTGTAATGTTATTCTTTTATTTCGTGTTTTTGGGTGTCTTTTAGTTTGGATCTTGGGTTGTTTGATGAATTGGTTTTGTTGTTTTCCAGAGGATGTGAATATCTTGTTATTAGCTTCTGGGGTTGGTATTTGGTGACACTAACATTTAGTTTGTGGTTGATTTGGGGCGTAAGAAGAATTTTCAACTTACCTCCATAGGACATGGATCACCAAAACCTGTTTCTGATAGCCAAACAACTGAGGGGGGAGAGTAATTTGAATAGTGTTATTGTGGTGGGAATTGCTGTTGTTGCTGGACTAGCTCTTTTGGCATATCAATCAGGCTATTTAGAAAAAGTTGTTAGTAAAGATCCAGATCCGCAGAGTTATCGTAAAGAATTAAGGGAAATTCAAGATCAGGGAGAGCAAGAGATATCCCCACTAAGTGAAGAACCTTCAATCAAGGTTGAAACTCAAAAAGTGTTATCAGCATTGTAATGTTCGTTTTTGCTGTGCTGACCTATGCCTGTTAACTTCTCAGGTTGTGTGAACTGGTCCTAATCCAGAGTGGGATGAGAGATTTGCTTGGACCTTTGAGAGTCCTCTAAAAGGCCAGAAACTACATATTTCTTGCAGAAGTAAAAGCAAAATGGGAAAGGTAATTTAACCGGAATTCTTTTTCATAAAGAAAGGAACAAAAAGAAAGTCCAGAAAAAAAAATAAAAGGGATGAATGAGTGATAGGAGGAAGGATTGAACTTGGCAAATGTTTGATGTTTTGTGCGTAAATTTTTTATGAACTGTTGCTCAAACAAATCACTTCTGATCCATTAATAGACTCTTTTGCGAGAGTAACAATCCAAATTGATCGGCTAGTAACGCTCGGAGCAGTTGCCGGGGAGTACATTCTGTTGAAAGCAAAAGTGGACCATCAAGATATCTGGAAATTGAATTCCATTGTTCTAACAAGTAAATACTGTTACTAATATACAGCTGCAAATAGCATTTTTAGGAAGAGCATACATGCCAATACATGTGTATTTTCAGTCTTTTTCTTTTTTATCTCATTTTCCTTTCAGTGTAAATAGCTTTGCCGGAGATTTTTCATTTTCTTTTTTCTCTTGTAGATGTTTAGCCATTTGTCAAATGCATTCTTTTGCAACCTGAATTCTCTTTTACCTGGAATGATGAATTGCCAAGGCAAGAACAGCTAAAGCTATCTGTAATTTTTGTGCCAATAGTCGTGTGCTCGTCAATCTGAGTTATGGTAATTCTGATTTTGTTTTTCAGATTTGGACATATTTTGCTTACCCTATACACATACTTTGTCTTTGGTAATGATTCAATGGCACAAGGACTAATCAGTAAGCTTTTAGTTTAGGTTGGAGCTATCACTCCTATCTGACAAGTTGGGGCATCTTTGAATAGCTATTCTTTTAGCTTTCCTTTTCCTTTTTTGCAGTGAACATAAGGTACAGGCTAAAAGATAATAAGCATTTTCCTGTAATGTCATGTCCGTTTGGGAGTCTTTCATCAAGTGGTTGAAATTTCAAGTACCTGAGAGACTTCCAACTCAAAAGGTTGAAAGTGAGTTTTGATTAAGCATCTCATAGCATAGCATTCATAGCAGGTGGGCGGCAACATTTGTTTCCTTGCTCTTTTTCCTCCGTTGTCTTCCCCAACTAATACCACTTCTTTAAATTCACAGAATTATGAAAGTGGATACCTATACATTACACCTTAGGCTTTTCTTTTTTGTACTAGGGGAAGCTACATTATACTTTGTAGGGTTAATTACCAAAAGCTAAAATTTTTGTCAAATTTTTAATTATAGTTTAAATTTTAAAAAATAGTAATAAAATATTCAAACTTTTTTTTTTTCAATCCTAGCCTGGCCTTCAAAAAGTAGCAAGAAAATATTCAAATCTTCAATTTTAGCACAACGTTAGTATTTCCGTTAAGTTTGTTGGCGCAACTTGTCACTTGTCTCTGAACCTTAACTATTAATATAAGTCGGTCAAAATTAATACAACAAATGAAGATTAATAAAACAACATCGTTTAATCACATAATTAAAATAATATCGTTTGGCATCGTTGTTTTAAAATGACCTAAATCGTATTACGCAATCCCAACGATCTTACGCTTTGAATTCGGTTTTTTCCTTCGTTTTCAATTTATTCTCTCAACGTCTTTACCTTCGATTTTTAGATTACGCAGCCTCGACATCCTTATATTAAGAGCATTAGAAAAAACGAACTAAAAATGAAGAGCTTACTGGTACAGTACGCTATAATACGATAGTAGTTTGAAACGTCAGAAGAATAAGCAGAAAAAAAAAAAGGCTAAAGGTATCGAGAGAATGATAGAAAATGTAGGGCTAGAATTAAAGAAAATAGAAAGTTTTAATATTTTATTGCCACTTTTTGAAGTTAAAGTTAAAATTGAAAAAATTTAATATTTGAGCATTATTTTATTAGTATTTTTAAAAATTTGGATTATAATTAAACAAATCTACGTAACCTCTAAGAACACCCTTTTATTTATTAACTAGTTTTTGTCAATTTTTAAAGCCAATTGTTTAAGTAAACAATGAGAAAGTTCTTGGACTATACACTACAGGAGTTGTTGATGAAGATAACAATGGTGGACAGTTGGTATGTTATCCACTTCCACGGCAGAAAAAAGAAAAGGTCGTTTTCTTTCATAGAATTGAAAAGGGTCGATCCAAGCAACCCAAAAAGAGTAAAAGGAAAGAACAACAACACAAAATGGGCCTAATACGTACAAAAGAGAGTGGTTATAGGAAAGCAACAGATCCTGTACGTTCTTTTTAATCTTCTAATCTTTGAGTCCTCTCGTACACGAGACCCGTATAAATAAATGGTTGAGATTTATTAGATAAAATAAGACACCATAAAATTAGATAGAGTATCTTGTCTCCTAATCTTTCAACCTTTTGTTAATTAAAAACAAAATTTTTATTTTTAATGAGAATTTATTTGACTCCCAATTCCTTTCTCTTTTTGATTATTAAGTATGTGAATAGTTAGATGATTGAGTATCTAATTGTTCCATCAATTCTGTCCATACTTGAAGAGTTTGGGGGAACAAGAGGTGTTGATTGAAAGGACAAGAGTGAGTAGAAGACAACTGAATTGGCTCACCCAACTTCTAATAATATGCTCGAAAACTCTTCTTTTCTCTTTAGGAGAATTAGTAGTTGATATTTTTAAGGGCATATTAAATAAAAAGTTTAAATAATATATCAGTTTAATCGTATATTTTAAATAACTTATTTAGTAAGTTAATAATTTAAAATTAAACAATAAAATCAATAAATTTAGTTAATAATAAATTATGAGTTGCACTTAATTAGTATTGGAATGTTTGTCCTATACTGCTGTCTTTTAAACAAGATATTGATAAAGATTTGTTAATTTGTAGGTATGTAAATTGTAGAAAAGTAAAGAATACCAATCTTTTTACTTGGTTCGATAGTTTCAATGTTATCTACATCCAAAGTTCTCACTAATATGGTTTCCACTAATACGACGAAGAAGATGAGAAACAATAGAGACAGAGTGTTTTTAACACTTGCAAAGAGCCCCCCAAACTCTCCTAGTACTCACAAATGTGTACTCTAGCACTCTTTAATATTCTCTCACTCTATTCTTGCTCTCTCAAAATCTCAAAATACAATGTAAATTAAATGAAAAAGTTTATGTGTTTTCTCCTCTTTTATCTAATGCTTGAGTTGCTTCTTTTATAGTTGAAGAATGGAGTTACTTTAAAGTTTATGTGTTTTCTCCTCTTTTATCTAATGCTTGAGTTGCTTCTTTTCTAGTTGAAGAATGGAGTTACTTTTCATACAAGTTTGCATGGACCAAACCTATGTCATGTGCTCCCCACGTGAGTTATTAATGAGTTATCGTCTGACTTACATGGACCAGATGAATGTCATCTGCCCTCCACATGAGTTATTAATGAGTCATCATCTGACTTGCATGGACCAAACGAATGTCATATGCTCCCCACGTGAGTTATTAATGAGTCATCATCTGCTGTATTTTGATGTGTGTCTCACGTGGGTTCGTCCAAAGCTAACTCATTATGTCTCCGTTTTATAGAACCATCGAGAACTTTTTCTTCGTCTCCTTCAAACACCTTACACACATTCACCTTTTGTGTTTAATTTTCACCTGTTTTTGTTGATTTTGAGTATAGTTTGGTGGAGTATAGGTGATTTCCATCACAAACATAATTCTTAAAGACTTAAATTTATACTTTAAAATTTTTTAAATTCATATTTGACCCCGATTTATCTCGAATATTCTATTCTAAATATGAGTATAATATAACCTAATAATTTTGACGGACAACAATATTCAGTAAAAATTTCGTTCAAACATGAAGTCTGAAGAAAGTCCAATAATAAATAATCTTACTCTTAACTAGTAGAAAGATTATTTCCAAATGACCTACGAATAAATGAAAAGAAAAATAAATCAATGATAAAAAAAGCAAAATTAGAATAAAAAACCAAAATAATAAAAAATAATATTAATAATAGGGAAAATAAAATAAAATAACTAATATATGTAAATAATAGTAACAATAATAATCATCATCATCGTCGTCGTCATACAAATATTAATAATCATAAACGTAATAATAATAACTTGAACTTAATAACAATAATAATAATAAAGTTATTTTGAAAGACATGAAAAAATATCAAATTTAAACTTGAAATTAACTAATTAAAAATAAATATCTAGGTTTTATATTTAATTCAATTATATTTAATTTATTAATTTTGTGCGGTGAGAGATCTGTTTTGACACGAAATCTTTGGATGAGCTTGAATGTAAAGACATGGAGAGTTGAAATGACATTTTAGATTTAGACAATGCGAGAGACAGGTTCCGTGAAAAAATATGCTCTTCAGTCTTCACTGTAGTTATTTGACAACTCACTGTAATCCACTGAGGACGCTCTTAAGTTTGAAAAGAAAGTTTATAATAAAATGGATAGATAAATAGTAAAAATATATATAAAAATGAGATATATCTTGTTTGAGGTGCTACTCCGAGCGTAAAATAAAAAATATGTACTATTTAATATAATCTCAATAATTTTTTATAATATCATTTATACTCTTAATCATAATAACAAGCAGCAAGATAATGTATCTCATTATTTTGTCAAGGTATAATAGTAATTCATTATTATTATATATATTTTCTATTTTATTCCATAAATCTTCCAAATAATATTTAACAATTTTCTAATATTACAATCATTTATATTTCATTTCATTTCATTAAAAACCTTACGTTCAACAAAACATAGCCTAAGTGAACTTCATGTTTAATAGAACTAAATACATTTGTTAAAGATTTTTAATCAAATTCAAGTTTAGTTTATCAAATTTATATTTTTATACATTGAAAAACATAATCAAGGAGTAGAGGGTGTATTACCTATTCATAATTACTATTTGTTAAAGTAAAAGATAAGAGCTTTTTGTAATTTAATTAATTTTAATTTTTCTAATTTTAAAATTCTCACAATTTTATTTTTTTATTTTCCATACAAATTCTCTCTTTTCAATTTTCATTAAAGGAATAATGGTAGAATATAAATAGTATGAATAACACACTTAAACCATTTAGATGTCATTCATACAATAATTTACCCTAACTCTTATACTCGAGTCAATTATAAATTTGACATCAAATTAATAATTTATTGTAATTATCTTAAATTATTAATTCAGATCGAATTTAATTAATTCGAACTAGGATTAAGAACTAAATTAGATATTTATGCTAAGAATATTTAATTAATACACATATTATTCATGTTACATGTGTTTTACTATTATATTTAATAAAAAAAATTAAGAGAAGAGTTTTTATAAAAATTTAAAATTTACTAAATTTTTTGATAATTGAACATATTAAAAAGTTTTAAAATTTTAGTTAAAATTCAACGAAGAGTCTTATCTTTTACCCTTTTTTTCAACAAACATGTAATAATCATTTGATTATTATTCAATAAATTCACAAAATTTAACTCCAACAATCCATGTTAAGAAATAGTATCAAATTTACTCTTTACTCTTACTCCTGAGCACAAACACTTCCCTCTTGATGAATATGGACAAAGAGGCAAAGACCCTACACTTGTCAAGGTTTTCAAAAAGTTCCAATATAATGGACTTAGTGCTTTTGTAAGAGTCCAATAATTGCCAATGCCCCTCATGCCTGATTGCCTAGTCCATAGAGTACAGAGGAGTGGACACACATGAAAGCACTACATGACAATAACATCAATCTTTGCATTAACGACTCTTATTATTTTGACTTACTATTAATAATCCATTCAAAATTGATCCCAATACATGAAAGCAACTACATGACAACTACATATATCTTTGAAGTTTCATATATGAATGAGAAGAATCCACGACACATTTTTAAAATTTGATTTAATTGATATTAGTTAATTCAAATAATGGAGAAAATTTGGATAGCATAATTAAAAATGAAAAAATCTCAAATTAATTTGATCTTATTCCATGTAGTTATATCCTTTATAGAGAATTAGATGATTTTGGGAACAATTATTGATAAAGTTATTACAAAGGTTATTTTTTAATCTCGACTTGACTTAATTTAGAAAATGAAACCGAGATTTCATTTGATCTAGATTAAAAAAAAAAGACATAAAGGACTCGTTGGAACCACTCCTGAGGAACAAATTGGCTTACTAATAAATAAGAATTCATTGGAGATAGGCCCCATGTTTGTTTATTAGCTAGAGAAGTAAATATATAACATAAGATTCCAACAAAACAACATGCAATAGAACAAAACATTAAGCCGGAGACGCATGTAAGGCTAGGAAAACTTAAAACAAATGACCTTCAAGACCATAAACAATGGAGGTTTAAAGGTCACAAAGAAATGGCTGTTGGGAGACACTGAGGAGCCACACCAGTCTTTGGTGGTCTTTGGACCAGAAAAAGCTAAGATACAGCTGGGAATGTGTAGTTTCCTCAAAGCAACCCCTCTACTTAAAGACACCACTATTAAAACAAAGGAGATGATGCATTTCTCTATTAACTTTGAGATTTTATTATCTTGATTAAATCACAATCATTATTTTTCAAATTTGGAGTCAACGGGTTATTTAAAATTAGCGTTTGTAAGTTTAACGTATCTCTATTTTTTACGTCTCGTAATTTCTCAACGTGATTCAAACTTGAAACATTTGAATCGGGAGAAACATGAAAATAAGTTATATAATTTGAATCACTACTTAGGAGCCTTTAAGAAATTATTGATGCTTCACACAACAAATTCAACTTTTCTTAGATTGAAAAAGTAGTAATTTCACTCAAAAAATAAACAAGCCTTGTTCATAATCCCTGAAATTGTTTTCCACTGGCATGTATGACAGAAACTAAGTTGTCATATAGCTGAATTCGAGGACAACATGAGTGATTACAGCTGCAAGGATCTTTTGACAATATTTACTAAAAGTTCATGTCAATGGGTGGGCTATGCCTAGAGTCTACAGAGTAGGTGATGCATTTACTTGGATTGAAATGATGTTGCAGAATTTCTTCTCTGTTATGGAATAGTTTATGATATATTTAGTTGTTAAGGCAATGTCATGAAGACACAGCTTAAAAATATCATCTCGTTTAAAGCTCTTGTCTAATGGTGTAATGGGGCCCCCACCTTTTTCTCTGTTTGAATCGGATGAACAGCTCTATATAAGCAGTAGCAAAAACCTGAATCCTTTTATTCTTGTAGGGAAGTTCCTCTGTTTCTTTGCACTTTCTGTGTTCATACTAGTTCAAAGTTATGGGGATTGGAGGCACCTTAGAGTACTTATCTGATTTGATGGGAAGTGGAAGCCATAAGCTCAAGAAGAAGAAGAAGAGACAATTGCAGACTGTAGAGCTCAAGGTCAGGATGGACTGTGATGGGTGTGAACTTAAGGTCAAAAATGCCCTTTCTTCACTAAGTGGTATGTTTCTTGATGGCTTTTTGGTGTTTCTGTTATTTGATTCTGCGTGTAATGAGAAGCTAAGTTGCCTTGATTTTGATTCAAACAAGGTGTTAAGAAGGTGGAGATAAACAGGAAGCAACAGAAGGTGACGGTTTCAGGTTATGTTGATTCAAACAAGGTGTTAAATAAGGCAAAGTCGACAGGGAAAAAGGCAGAGATTTGGCCTTATGTTCCATACAATTTGGTGGCTCAACCTTATGCTGCTCAGTCCTATGACAAGAAAGCACCTCCTGGCTATGTCAGGAAGGTAGATAACATTCCCACAAATGGTACTGTGACCAGATACGAGGATCCATATATTACCATGTTCAGTGATGATAATCCAAACGCATGCTCCATCATGTAATATGGATTCTGAAGATTAAAATATAGTAATATACATATATATATATGATCATCCTGTGTCATATCATATCAGGAACGTTTTGCTTCCGCTGTTCTGAAGATTCGTACGTTGAGACCAACGAATTTCGCATTCACGATCACTCTGCTTTCTGGGTTTTCATCGTAATGTAGCAACATCAAGAGCAGAGTAGTCAGTTTGATCAATGTTCTCTTCTTTACTTTTTTGGTAAATTTTTTTCCTTCAAGCAGAGACTTTCATGTCAGAATCTTGCAATAGTTATGGTGAGGTTTTAGGTACTTGATATAGAAACATGGAGGGATGTCATGAGGCACCTAATAGTCCCTATCTGTTGTTTTGTCCTCACTGGTTATGTAATGGTTTCCCTTATTGTGTCCGAGTGAGTTTAGTTTGTTCATAGCTGTATTGATAATTTATGAACAATAGTAAGTTTGCCAATGACAATACATGACATAGACAAAGATCCTCCAGGATCCTTAGCAATCATAGGTCCTAACTTTCTCAAAATTATAGATTTTTACTGAGTTTTTGTTATTGTTTGTAATCATCACAATAAAAATTACAATTTATAGTTTGATCACGAACTTTTACTTAGAAAAAAAGAAGTAATTTGTCAAGAAAAGCACCTTTCCTTTTTCCCCCAATCAAAATTTCCAACTCTCATAATTCGGAATCTCTCTTTATTTCTTGAATTTACTCTTTCTCCATACAAGTGGATCCTTATGAAAAACAAAATAAGACAAAATAGAAGAAGATCAAGAGTGAGCCCCGAGCAGGTGACCTTCCTGTTTTTAATCAGGGTCGCCCTGCATTGTATCGACTAAGATCATGTGTTGTAGTATAATTATTGTATTAAAAACTTGTTGTGTTAAAAAAGTTGTAAGATACCAAAACAACTCGAATTAGAATAACCCTAAATTGGCTAATCAAGAAATACCTTTAATTGTATGCATATATAATTAGGTATAATTATATTAGATTACTTGTAGTTTAATGTTTATAGTTTTTTCAGGTTAAGACACTCTTTTGACGTTACACCTAGTGGGAGCAGTTGGATTTAGGCATGATAAAAAAGTTTAGGCCTGATCTAACCTTGATTCAAAAATTAACACCTTAAGTTTAATTTGATCAAATATAGACCCAGAATGTCAGTATCGAGATTAGATCAGACTCAATTTCGAGTATAAGTTTAACAACTTTTTTAATCCTGATCAATTATAAAATTAGAGTTAGACCAAGTGATTGAGCCCAAGTTTATCATATAAATTGGCTACACTTTCATGACTGTTAATATACATTTTGACTTTTAATTCGTGATTTTGTGCTTAAATTAGTCTCTGATAGTGAGCTTATATTTTATGCAATTTGGTAGTAAAATTGTTTCAAATTGACATTAATTGTATTATAATTTTTTCTAAGGACAATTGATACTGCAAATTGTTATTTTATATTGTAGGAGAAAAAGGAGTCAAGAAGGATCAGAAGAGTCAACACGACGTGAAGTCCTTAACGCACGTCGCGGCACATCAATAAGAAGCACGTCGCGGCGTACACTAATCATGCCGCGGCGAAACTTAATTATTCTGCCGCGGCGCATCCTGAAAGAAAAGCTCGTCGTGGCGCATAAAGAAGAAGGCACGTCGTGGCGTACACTAATCATCTCGTCGTGGCGCAACATCTTGCCGCGGTGTCGATTAATTATTTCGCAGCGGCGAACGATCCAGAAAGTGCACACCGCGACGTCGATTAATTATCTTGCCGCGGCAAACGGTCGGGTATTCGGACTTAATTTGCAAAACTCTCTCACTATTCCACCCGACCGGGATCCATCCTATATAAACTTTGCCAAATTAGGTTACGGGGGTGGATGAGCTTCTTCGGCAGACAAAGAAAGGAGAGACGAGCGAAGAGAGAACAAAAGAGAGCACTCACGACTACCACCCAGAGTTCCCTTCGGGGTTCCCTGGGGACAATTTTCACATAGTTTTTGTCTTTCGTTTTCACCGCTGATGTCCACCATGGATAGCTTGGATTCGTTGCGAGTTGTGAGGCTTCCGGTTGCTATGCGTGGCTTGGCATTTCTTTTCTCTTGAAGATGTAGCGACGGCTGGAGTTTACCGAGCTTCAAAGGGGAGTAGCTTAATCCGTAGTTTAGCTATGATTTATGAATGCCTAAGTCCAGGATTTGTAACTTGTAGTGAAGCTACTTGATTATAGTTAAATGTTGGATATTTAATGTATTGTTTGGAATAGTAGTTTACATTGTCACGTTTAACTACATTGTTATGAACAGCCGAGTTGCCAGTTGGGGTTTATCGCTTTGTAGTTAGATTTGCTTGATTAGAGTCTAATTAAGCGTTGAACAATGTAATGTATTATGGATTTATTTATGTAGAACTTTGTGCTTAAATATATGAAGTCCCATATATGTCAACTTGTGATCTTGTTGATTCTCTTTTATCTGCCTAGTTGTGTTTGATATTGAGTTGATGTTAGATTTCATTTGACCCATTGCATTGGCAAATCCACCGCACACACTAAGATGTTTTTAACAAGGTTTTAAGCAATGGAGTTCATTGATCAAGATCCCGAACTTAAAGAATCTTTTAAGGTTCTGAGGCTTAAGAGCGTTCAATGGGGTCTTGAGAAATGGAATTCATTAATCAAGACCCTGGACTTAAAGAGAGTCCTTTAAGGTTTATCATTCAAACTTAGTGATTTCTAACTCTATCAATTTAATTTTGAACTGTGATAGCCAAAGCTCATTTTCAAGAGGATTTTATCACTTGTTTTAATATTTTCATTTTCTATTTTCAAAAACCCAAAAATACTTTTTACATGCTTTTTACAATGCATTTTAGTTCATTAAAAATTTCAAGATCGAAACCCCACTTTTCTTACTAACTTTGCTTGCAGTTTATGACATATAGACTAGCTTAGGTCCATTTCATTAGGTTCCGATTAAGAGAGACGACCCGAGGTTGCATCCTGTACTGCAATCCTTGGTATTTATTATTTTTGACCGGTTTCCAAGGATCGATATTTAGATCGAAACGACATAGCCGTGATCACCAAGTTAGTAAAATAAAACAGATTTAATCAAGTTCTGACTCGAGTTCGAATTTGAGTTTTAATTAAACTAGGCTAGACTTAACTTATTATGACTTTAAGATTAAAAATAATTAAAATTTTTACTATTAATTGAATATATTTTAGAAAAATAAACTAACTTTATAAATTTGATGATAAGATAGAGAATAAATCTAAACAATGCAGAAGAACGATGAATGATATAAGCAAACCCTATAGAAATTACTAAATAATTATTTAAACTGTAATATCATTTCTATGATAATATAGTTTGAAGAACTAGATTGGGGACTATTCCAAAGTACGTTTGATCAGATAACATTTGTCACAAATGAACATTAAAATAGTTTTTGTATCATTTTAATCGTAGATTAGCTTTTTTTAAACGGAGGAATCCGCAGTTGCTACCTTTTGGACGCGCATTGGATAAACTCTCGAATTGATGCAATAACCTGCAAGTTATGTTAATTAGATACTTCGCATTAGACAAATCTTATACGACAGGTTCGATCAATAGACTAGTCGATTATCAACATTTTCTTGGTGAATAATCTTCGTGTCCTCGTCAATTATTTTATAAAAATTATCATTGACTTTGCCCGTTAAGAACTTGGTTAGGAATTTGTTTGATGTATGGATAATCATTTTACTTTTAGTTTTGACATTTTTAGAGCTGCCGTCATGTTTTTAACATTGCTGAAACTTGTAAGAAACATCAGGACTTAGAGATTGGAACTTAGCCTTTTTTTTAGATAAGTAAAAGAGCTAACAACTAGCTAGAGCTAAAAACAAGGGCTTATACTATTAAGCTTTTATCACTAAAGTTTTTTTAAAATATTTTCTCTGAGAAAAATTTTTCTAAGAAACTAATTAACTGTTTAGTTATCATTTAAAAAAGAGCTTTTTGAAAGAGTTTTATATAGAAAAATGTTTGACAACATAAAAAATACTTTTAATTTTAAGTATATTTTATTTTGTAATAAAATTATTTATGCATATAAATATTATTTAAAGTATATTAAATAATATGCAAAGCACAATATATTAATTATTATATAATTTTAAACCATATGAAACATAAATGAAAATATATCTAACCAAATATTTTATAGATTATAATATAAGTAAAACTAATATAAATATAAATATTAAATTATATAAAAAGTGAAATAATATTATATAAATTCCAAATTAAATATTCAAGTTGAGTAAATAATTAAATACATAATAAAACAACTGCGCAAGAGATTAAAGAAGATGAGTTTGTAAGATAAACGTGAAGATGAGTTTGTAGATATTGTAGGAATTATGTATAAAACATAAGGACGAAAGAGATTAAACAATAGGCTCATTAATTGATTTGAGAAATCTATCCGAAAAAGCAATTTAAGAGGCTTTTTTGAGAAGCTCTATATCTGAGCTTCTTAAACAAATATATTGTAACTGTGAAAAAGTCATATCTATTAAAGAAGTGTTTTTTATTTTACAGTTAACTATTCATTTTTCTTAAAAAAGACTTTGTGGTGGAAAAAAATACTTATTAGCCTCCTAAAAGTCATCTAAACAGGCACTTGATAATCATAATAACGTAATAATAACAACACTAAATGAAAATCTTACTAAAATGTATGGTTCAGAAAGGTCTAATAGAACACAATTTTACCGTTACCTAATAGAGAGACTATTTTCGATAGACTCACATGTAATACAAAATAATAATAATACAAAATATAAATAAATACATATAAAAAATATACAAATATACAATACATAATACATATTATTGTACATATACAAAAATGGTAAAGTTGAATAATAAAAATAAAATAGTTAAATAAATACACAAACTCGAAAAAGATAAGTATAATAGTAAATCAAATCCGCTATGTTAAGAATGTAATTAGGTTAAGTAAGAGACTATCTAGACTAAATAATTACGAGACAAGTACTATGTATTTAATAAAAAACTAATTATAAAACTAAAATCTCGAAAGAAAATATCTAAAATACCTAAGAAAATTAAAATGATCTCTTTATGAGAGATTTTTTAACCGCATCTTATTACGCTCAAATTTTATATTTCCCGCCACATCTTTGGGAACTTAATTAATGACGCATGTAAGGGGAAAACAAATTTTAGTAAATTAGTAAATATTATCATTTAAAATGTATAGATGATAAATTATATGTTTCAGATAAATTATTAATATTTATATCTACAGTAATTTAAATTATTAAAATAATAAATAGCATCACTTTAGAACGCTTTTAATGGCAGCTTGAAAGGAATTATTGTTTTATATTTTCCCCTATGATATTACTTGATCATGACAAAAATTTATTAGTCTAGGAAGACACACGTTTATTAAACCAAAGGATATATCAATTTAGAATTTATTTAATACATTTTAATTATTAAATTACTTTTTTCTTTTTTTTTGACAAAACATAACTTCAATAAATCAAAAACAATCCGCGATACAAACTGGAGGAGAAAACGAAAGCAGA
>JAOQMR010000213.1:1633894-1656651 GCA_027563865.1 Erythroxylum pelleterianum
CGACGAGCCCCTAAATCGGTAATGGCAATCCCAGCCTGCGGTTGCCAAAGATCAGCAAACAAATCCCTTAAGGCTTGAAAATTAACACGAGACGCTGTGAGGAGAGTACCAACGAGACATAGGTCATAAGGCCAACCAGACTCGCCAGGTGGTAACGGAACAACCCAATCATCGTCCTCGTCGCCGGTAAGAGAGAGGCCGGAGATAGCATCGGTGACATCCATGGCCGACTGGAGAACCGTGTGCGGCAAAGTAGGAAAACCCTAACGAGAAAAAAGAAACCCGAAAACGAGAGAAAACCTCGACATAGAGATATTTACTTTTTTCTTTTTAAAATTTAAAAAAGTAGTGATCCTTTACGATACAAAAATTTATAAAAATTCATAAGAGAAATAATTTCATATAAGAAAAGGAGATAAAAATGAAATAAACTATGTATAAAAATAGAATTTATAATTCATTGTTTTAAAATTATATATTAAAATATGATATTCTAATTATATAGTTATATATAGTCTCAATTAGACTATTTTATTAGATAACTTCAAAATGAAAATCTAAACTAAGATTTTTTATATTGTCGTTTTCTGAAGTTACTAACGATTTTTTATATGTGATTGTGAGATTGAAACGAAAACAAAATGTTTACATCGAACATTAACTATGGTTGACGAGAATCTCTAGTAGACTCTGAATAGTCAAAAAAATCCCATCATCTCCATAACAAATTATGTAAAAAAATTTACTTGATCAGACCCTCAATCTAATGTTATTCTGTGAAGATCAAAATAATCTTAACATAGAAGGTATATTTACTTCTATGGCTTGTTGTAATGTCTAGCTTCACCGCATCCCATGATGGAGGAAGGCAATTTTCCAACTTTCTCTATGCCTTCTTCAAAAACCACTCCCATTCCCATGGAAAAATGCGATTCGATGTGACAATGGAACAACCAAGCTCCAGGATTGTCAGCTTTAAACCTCAAAGCAGTCCATCCATAAGGATGGACAGGAACTGTGTTCTTCATGATCGGATCAACCAAATTGTACTTCTTTGTGTCATTGACCATGTCGAACTTCCCTTCTCCGTACCCCAGAACCCAGAAGTCATGTCCGTGAAGATGCCATGGATGTGTCTCACTGGTGTTATTAGTCAAAGAGTTTGCGTTCTGCAGAATGATGTCTACTGTGGTGTTGAACTTGAGCCGGTAGATGGAGTCGCTGATGGTGGCGTTTGGGTTCGGTGGAGGCTTATGAATGTCGTAATTGGTAAGGTCCAGTCTATCAGGAGGAGGAACTTGGTTGAAGGTGTGAAACAAGTTTTGCTTGAGCCCCACTAGGTAAGGTGTGTGAGGAAGGGTGAAGGAGACGTTGTTAACAGACCATCGAGTGTATCCATTGGCTTTGTTTTGTGTGTTCAGGAGTACAATGACCCTGTCGGAAGTGGCAGGAGGTGGTATGATGAAGCTCTGATGAGCTCTAATGGCTTGGCTCTGAGCCAACCTTGGCTTGACATCGTTCCAGATAGGACCTGAAGGTGCGTTTGTAGGAGGATACCTTCGAGGATGGTTTGGATAGTAGTTGAGAATGCCTACGCCTGGTGGAGTTGTGGAGTTTCTACTAACAACGTTCGTTGTTAACCAATAGTTTCTTGACGGGTCCTGATCGGTTGTTACCAAGACAGAGTAGGTTTCACCGGAGTATATGAACAGATTCTGAACCACAAATGGCTTCACAAAGTGCCCATCTGCTTCAACTACTGTCATATTGTGACCCTCTATTTGGAAGCTGAGTGCAGATAGGGCAGTCAAGCTGGCGACCCTAAGCCTGTACGTCATTCCAGGGACTACTGTCATTGCATAGGGAGAGCATTCAGGATTGGTTGTATTGCAAACATCAGCTGTCATGCCTGGAGAGGAGCAATTGAATCGTCCTTTTCCTTGTATCAGAAGCGACTGAAATGGAAGTTGCTTGTCAGGATATAATTCTCTCCAAGGTATTATAACTGCAGATTATGAAAAGAAACTGATATGGGGTTACCTGAGGCTCCTGAACCCAAACAAAGGGAATAGAGGCTAGTCCTGTAGCTTGTTCATAAGTGCTCTTATGGTACCAGTCAGTCAGGATGATACTACGGTCGTAATCATATCCGAAGGGCTCAGATTTTCCGTCAGGAAGGGACACACGGATTGATCCATATAGCCCAGCCTCTCTTTGCATCCCGTAGTGCGCATGGTACAGATAAGTTCCAGGCTGAAACATACAAGCTAGGAATGTTCAGTACATGACAAAATAGGATCATATATGGCTGCAAGACCCTGGATTCCTTACTCTGTCAACAACAAACTGATACGTGAAAGTGTCTCCAGGCAAGATCGGACACTGAGTCACTCCTTCTGTTCCATCAAACCAAGGAGTTCCAATCTGTAACAAGAACAAAGTCATAAACAAAACTTGGAAAATAACTCAACAGATGAAATCGGACATAACACCCAATAAATTACCTGACGGATTCCATGCCAGTGGATTGCCAGATTCTCCGTCATCAAGTTGTTCTTAACGTGGACAACAACGGTGTCACCTTGCTGAGCCAGGATTGTTGGTCCAGGAGTTCTGCCATTGACTGTAATCACCAGCTTCTTATAGCAATCAGGAGACTTGTACTCATACTTCACATCCCATTTATATTCCCGAATTCTTGCCTCAGTAATCGGGATGTTGATCAAAGAAATGAAGCAACACAGAGCTAAAAACAACTTCAAAGTTGTTGTCATTTTCCTCAGCAGCAAAACTTGCCAATAGGAACTAGAAAAACAGAAACCAGGACAAGCTCAATCAATGAGTATCTGTTAATAAACGAACGTGGATAGACTTGGATATTAGCCATCTATATATCTCCACTTGCAGCGCCAGTTCTTTGACCTTTGAAAAAAAAAACAAGAACATGGCTTTCGAGGTCTTAACAGGTGAAGCATCAGAGAACTAACATGGAAGTTTCAACTTTGGTTTTGGTATACGGCTCCGTTTACTTTGACTTTTCAACCTTGACCAGGTGAGCTTCTAGCATAATTTATACAATCTTAATTAAGTTAATGGAATATAATTAACTTTAAATAGAAATAAATTTTATTATGACAATTAAAAGTGTTCATAATTTAATATCTTAAAATCTCGGATTATTTCATTTCTTTTTAAATTATAACTATTTTATATTATTACTTAATTGTCACAATTTTTAATGTTATTTCTATTTATATTTTACCCAAAACAAACTTTATATTAAAACTTTAACATGATATTATTTTAAATATACGAATGAATGAAAAATTAATAAAATATGAACAGACGAATTATATGATAAATAAATAATAGTTTTTAAAATATAAAAATCAAGTTATAAGAAAGTCTACTCTAATTAATCTTAAACTTTTAAGTTAAAATTAATAAATAAATCAGTTGGAATCACTCTTTATGTATAAATCACTCAAAAATAATTAAACATTGTTAATTGTTAACTTCTCTTAGTGGGTCAGCTAGCACGTTAAATTATCTGTTTTAATTTTTTAATTAAATTTGATCCATATATTTATGTGTATAGATATTAATAAAATATGATCCAATCAGAGTGAAAAAGAAAAGTACCAAATTAAGGTTGGTCGGCAAATTGCAATAATAAAATACCACGTTTTAGATATAATTAGTTTATTAGAGTCAATGAATCACTCACATGTGTTACAGGTTGTGTTATGCTTACAGTGAACACCTATAATGATTAAGATAATTTTGTTTAAAAGTATAATTAAAATTTGGAGACGACCAAAAAGCAAGACCGCTTCAGATCGCATACTTTTCTCTCTTCATGGCTTGAAGCAACGCGTTTAAGACTTTTGACCAAGTGTTGGCTATAATGTCCTGAAAAGTTAAATGGGTAGGGACAGTAACGTGTCAAGCCAGGCTTTTTTTTATAAAAAAAAAACCGATATTGCTTTATGACAAATAATGTCGATTTAGCTTATTGGGTTGGGTAACCTGAACCCAATTAGACCCTGGATAACCAAGGCCCGAGTCTAGCCTAAGACTCGATCGACAAAGATCTGACCGTTGATTTGAGGTTAGTTTGGGCCAAATCTAGGTTCTTTTATTATCTTTATAATCATGTAAATTTAAAATGTTTAAAATTTGAAAAATTATGATTAAAATAAATTATCCTTATGTATGAAAAAATTAAAGTTTAATTAAAAAAGAAAATGTTTAAATAAAAATTTATTTATTTATTTAAATTTATAAGAATTTATCGAAAATAACATCTCTATTAGATAGGGATAAAGCTGCGTACTATCAATCCTTCTTAGACCTTACACCTTAGTGAAACTTCAACTGAATGTTGATGATGATCGTGAAGTTTATAAGAAATTAATAAAAATTAGTCGATTAATTAATACATTGATCAATTTTTCAAAATAAATCGAATCGAAAAATTAAAAATTTAACAAAAACTTAGACAATTTAACGTTTTTACGATTAAATTGGTTGGTCTTATTAAACTTTTTAATCATTACTAAGAGGAGATTTAAATATAGAGTTTGTTTAGATATGCTAAATTTATAAATATTACTTTAATTAAATCATATTTTAGCCAAAGATATATTTTAAACATAATAGATCTTGATAGAATATAACTCAACCTTTCATGTTCTTACATGCTTATCTTCTGCCGCTACTACCGTATAAGGTGTTTTCATGCTCAGAATATGATTCTGCTACCTAGGGCAATTTAGACTGAAACCAGATCCTCTGTCCAATTTTACTCTGTCTTATTCTGTCTCATGGAATCTCAGCCATTTATTTTGTGGGACCCACGTGGGTCCCATGCGGGCCCCACATAAATAAATGGTTGAGATTTATTGGACACAATAAGACACCATAATATTGGACAGGAGATCTGGACTCATTTAGACTCGGGGAGGCGGCTTGACTTTTTTATCCATCTTATAGAAAAATCTCTATTAGGCAAATTTATCCATCTTATACGCCGATTATTTGGGGGGTTTATTACTATTTTTTGCAATATTTTACGAACCGGATCAGAATTTAAATTAGTAGGATAAGAATTAACGTTTAAAAAGATTAACTAGTATTAAATTGTCGTAAAATTATCTAAAAATTAAATAAAATTAAAAATTTTAAAATATATTTAAAAGAATTTGTCGTTAATTATTCAAAAATTTGAAGTTTAATTTAAAATTTATTAAATAAAAAGTTTATTCATTAATTGATATTTTTTTTGTAAATTTATAAGTTATTGTAGACTAAAATAAGGTAAGATAAATCGAATTAAAAATTAAAAATTAAAAATTAATTTTTACTTATCAAAATTTTTATGATTAAATCGAATTAATCAGTTTCTCTCCTACATTCCAAACCATCTTATTTGAGGTGATAATTGGCTAGGATGGGCCTAGGCTAAGATTCAAAATTTATGTTTATGCTGGGTTTGGATTGAAATTTGATCAAGCCTAAAACTCAATGGGACTTAAGATTCTAAATTTGATTAAACATATTTTTTAATTTTAAAAAATTTTAAATGCGATTACCATTTTATTTGAGGTGATAATTAGCTAGCCTGAAACTCGACAAGATTTAAGGTTTTAAACTTAATTAAATATATTTTTAATTTTAAAAATTTCAAAACACTATTATTTTTTATAAATTTTAAATTTAGGACGGATCCAACTCGTTGATTTTAAGCCAAATCGGGTTAAGTCAAGCAAACTTTGCTGACCCTTAAATTGTTTCACTTATATCACAAAGATGAAAAATGCTTGCTTAATATTTTGAGAGGTTTACTTTTTGGTTAAGCAAGAGTATCCAAGAATACGGTGATGATGGATTTAATTTAGATCCGGTTGGGTTAAGCCTAAGTCCGAACTTGAGCTTTGCGGATCAAACTTGTTAGGTTCGAACTGGACCTAAACTGCTTTGCGAAGCCTACAAATTTATCTAAACTTTTGTATGGTAATATCTTTGATATGCTTATTTATACATGGAGATTTTCCTTTAAATTAATTTTATAAAGATAATTTTAATTACATGACTAGTCCATATGATCGAGCCTTAACAATTTACCAAGTTGATTGGGCTAAGTACGAAAGCTTCGTCCTGCTTCGAGGTCTTAGTATAGAGAAGGGTGGAATTTACGTCTTATTAAACTAAAGGTCCATCGTTCTTTTGATGGTAAGCCCAATCTTTAAAAAGTTATTATCAGCAGCAGTAAAATACTCGTCATGTAAAGTCCATGTTATGAATAGGGCCAGTATACATCAGCCCAATCGCGAGGAACTAACCAATGACCCAGCCTTGAGGAGAAGCACACGTGAGAGGAAGCTGTCAAAGAAATTGGTTGGCTACGCACTGGATTCTACGCATGCTGTTGGCAGTGAATAGCAGAATTGCTCACGCGAACTGTACTGCATATATTCCTAGCTGTGCCTAAGAACGTTCTCATACCTGTTTTGTACTGAATTGTGATGTCTCACTCTCTTATCCTTTTCTCTGATGTTTTCTCATCCTTCTTCTTGTTTTCTTCCTTTATTTGAGCAAAATAGGGTGTAACTTTCCCGACTATCAATATCAATCACCACTGTTTCTCTGGTTTGGGTTTCATTCTCATTACTGTTCATTAAGCACTCATAACATTGGTGCTTTCATTGAACCTCTGCGTAGATGGCATAGCATCAACACCAACTTCATTTCGACACCCTCGATGCTAACATTCAGGCCATACACCATAACATTCAGGCCATGCACCATGGTCTCACCAAACTTTTTTTCGTCTTGTGTCGCTAACACTCTTCTTCTTCGACAGATCTTGGATCTACTCCCAGAATCCACAAATCCGAACCAGCCACATACTACACCTAACGTGTTCGATGCAATGCCTAAGACAACCTCTAATGCAACGTGTGTGCTTGGGATTGGTGAGAACGATGGATCTGAGCTCGTCGATGATGTTTCAGACTCACACGACATTGTTGACGCTGAAGTTTTCGATCAAATGCCGAACCGAATGGCAACACTTACACCAGCACATTTGGAAGGTGTTTACGGTATGGTTGCTGCAGTTGAGGTGTTCGATGAAATGCCGGCGCAGGAAATCACTCAAGCCGTGGAGTTTGAGGCGGTCCATGAACCACAAGGAGTTGAAGACAATCCAATGCAGTCTCAAGAGACAGCTTCGAGTGCGATTCCGCTTGCTTGCTTGCTGAGTGTGCAGGATCCCTTCACTGCCTCGAGTTGCAGAGGCCATGTTTGGTTTCGAAGTCACCAATTTGGTGGTTATTGCAATCCACTTCCAGTCTCGCCGAAAATCAGTTTTTTTATCCGGAATTTATCTTGCATGCGGCTGAAGAGGACACTATTTTCTTGTTGGGTACTTGTATTGTGGATTCTACGGAACGGTATAATGGAGTTCGATTAATAATATGCTGGAGTCGATGAATATATCTTACGGTGACTCAGTCAGTGAGTATATTGCTCGTGTGACCCTCAAATATTTTGACCCAGAAGGAAGGTATGTTTCTCATGCTCTTCTACTTGGTTTCGAATCTCGACTTGGGCATGTGCGTCACTGTAACATCCCACTACCATAAGGAAAATACCCGGATATCCGTAGGACATTCAAGTATATACCTTATAATAATGGTATGTTGGAGCAAAAACATGTCCAACCTTACACATGGCATCATCTAACATACTCCAAATCACAAAATTTTAAAAACCATTCATTCCATTCATTAAAAAGGTTTATACTGCTTCCACCAAACCAAGTTTACAAAACCTTATACAAGTCTAACAAGACTATAAAACAAAGCTAGAGCACTTCTGGTGTCAGCTGACAGACCTCTGAGCCATATCCCTATCCAAAAAGTCCTGACTAAGGAACTAGGTGTCCTGTCTTGCACCTGAAAAAAATGCATTGCAATTTTGATGAGTTTTGCAAACTCAATGAGTGAACCATCATTGATGAATTCACCAGATCATAAACACATATCACTTAATACACAGATATTCATTCTCACATACATTTATTATTCAAAAACTCACACAATATGGAATCAAATTTAATCATTGCCAAACAGATCACATATAACAAATACGTATGCATATGAGACTCACATTCGTTCTTATTGTTGTGACTGAATGCCTATCACATACTTATACAAATACTGGCCCATAGGGCTCAATCAGAAAAGAATCACGGAGCATAGCTCTACGTTCACACACATATATCACGGAGCAAAGCTCTACGTGGAAGCGCTTTATACAGGCAATTCGAGTCACAACGCCTTTATCTGAACATACATCGTATGAAATGCATCAAATCTGAATATGGCATGTATCATAATCACATATAATACTCAAACAAAACTCATAATCATCGGACTTAAGTCCGGCAATCAACTTTCGTTGATAAATCACATAACATTCAGAATAACGTTCAGAATTCCATAGCAAACAAGGTCACAAATAAAGCACTTCCAATACATTCCTGAATATTGGTCTCCTCAGACAATTGAAGTCCGGAATTCATAAACAAATCACAAGCAATTTAATAATATTGGAAGCTAACGAAACAAATCAAAACAATCCTAGGAATTCATCTAGGTTGACTCACAGTACGCTCCCAAAAGCTATTGCCTAGATGGTCCAGCAATGTTCGATTGACGTCCAATACGTTCCTCTAAAATAGACAAAACACGTTCACAAATATCACATTTTTGCATAAGTACACAAGTGGTTCTTTTATGCATATCAATATATAGAAGGTATGCACAATGCATGTTCAATGGCAATTTCGGGGTACAGATTTTCCTCTAAGACACATATGAGCCAATTTCCATACTAAATCAGATAAAGTAAATGACCAAATTAGATAAAAACTTCCTTCTATAAAGTTGTTCTCCCATTTCTTAGCTTTCTAATGACACCAAAATCATCTAATTTGGATCAGTATACCAAGAGATATACTCAAAATATCTTAGACTGTTCTTAAGTTTCGACAGAATTCTTACCTCAACTTCCAACCAAAAATTGAAAACCTTAGAGACAGAATTAAAGCTTCATTTCTTCATAAAAGTTGTAGCTCTATGTCTCTAGTGTACAAAAAAACAAAAATCACCCAATTTGGACATCTACAACAAAAGTTATGCCCAAAATACTAAAGTATGTCAGTGATGAAAAAATGGAGTCTCACCGCGATGAAGGAGCTCGCCGCGATGAGGAGGCTGGCGTGCGCCGCGACGTACGACGAGCAGGTCGCGACGTGCAGACCCAGAAATCACCCGAAACTTGATTTTTCCAACCTTTTCATCCATATACTTCCCATCTTCCATATACAACCTATTTTAACCTTAAAACATCATCCTTACTTCATTTCTAAACTTATTCCAATCCAAAATCATTAACAACACATCAAACTCTTTCTTTGATCATTAACCAAACAATAAACCTTTACATAAACCATTCATCCACAACTTCCTACATATATTCACTAAGTTTCTACTTCTAACTAACAGCAAACATGCTTTAAGCATTCAAAAAGGGTTTATGCTTATACTTACTTGATTAAGCTTCAAATTCTTTACACTTTAGCTTTTCTCTTCTTTTTCTCCTTTCTCTTCTTCTCTTCTTCTCTTCATCCATGACACTCTCTTCTTTTTCAAATAAAACAACTACTTATTCTTCTTTCTATACTCTTACATGTATATGAAATGTCCACTTTGCCCCTTCATTTAAGCCTTATGCCTTTTACTTTTTAGTGAATTTCCAACAATGCCCTTATGCCATCTTATAACGTTAATGCTTATAGCTTTTAAATTCAAATGTCATGCCCACTTTGTCACACCTAATTAACCAATACATCGGTAAATTTTCTACATTTCACCAAAATATCAAAAGATCTTAAGAAGTACCAAATTGCCAAGACACGTTTTAAGCATACTTAAAAACTATACTGTACTCGGAAAAATGCCAATGAATGCATGTACAATTATATGAATGTGCAAAAATGTGCAGGTCACAATGAATTATGCATGATATGCATGTTCCTAATTTCTCATCAAATTATCAAAATTCACAATCATAACCCTAACATGGATAACGGGATGTTACAGTCACGTTTTGCCCCTTGTAGGCAAGGTTTTTTCTATAGACAGTCACTATGAAGTCGAAGTTGAAGTATAAGAGTTGTTACTAATTCAGGCTTTGGTCCGATCTAAGTTTTTTGATCCTGGCATTTTCGTTGTTGCTGCACTACTATTGATTGAATGTCAATTACAAATCTTTTCTGATCCAAGCCATGTTATACTATGGTCATTTGAGCTCAACCTTGGTAAGCCTATGGCTGCTGTGAGTTACATGGCTAAGAATAAACTATTTATTATTGGGGATTATTCGTATATATCCAGAAAGCTTGTCATATTGCCCAAGGGTGATTTAGTGTTGCTCACAGTTCTAGTTTTTGGGTATTTTATAGTGCATTTGTTTTTATTACCACTAGCTCCGTCTGATGAGTTCAATGGACTCAAGCATTTGCAACAACTCACTGTGCTAGCTAAGTTTTTCCGGTTGCAATTAGTTTCTAGCCCTCACTCTACTGAAGTAATTTTTGCTAACGAGTTTGATCTGTTGTTGCATCACTTGGAGGATGTTTGTATGGGTTTCGTTCAAGATCTTATGTCTTGGTACTTCAAAGACTTTGGTGACAATGCTCCATAGACAATCACTGATAAGTGGATGATTCCGTGGGATTGGCGCTACTCTCTTGCCTTCAATCTTGAGGACAAGGTTGTCTTAAAGGGGGGGGAGTAATGTTATGAATAGGGCCAGTATACATCAGCCCAATCGCAAGGAACTAACCAATGACCCAGCCTTGAGGAGAAGCACACGTGAGAGGAAGCTGTCAAAGAAATTGGTTAGCTACGCACTGGATTCTACGCATGCTGTTGGCAGGGAATAACCGAATTACTCACGCGAATTATACTGCATATATTCCTAGCTGTGCCTAAGAACGCTCTCATACCTATTTTGTACCGAATTGTGATGTCTCACTCTCTCATCCTTTTCTCTGATGTTTTCTCATCCTTCTTCTTGTTTTCTTCGTTGATTTGAGCAAAATAGGGTGTAACTTTCCCGACTATCAATATCAATCACCACTGTTTCTCTGGTTTGGGTTTCATTCTCATTACTGTTCATTAAGCACTCATAACAGTCCATGCTTCACAAGATAAGATGTTGGTCTTTATGATTGTATGGCTAAATCCAGTATCCATCCAGAAACTCAATAGTTTAATGGGCTTTTCATATTTATCCTGTTAGAAAAGTTGGATATGAACATATGATGGTTGAACTGGTGTACGATCTATCTTCTTATATGTCTGTCGTAGAATGGACGATAGATCATCTAGTGATGTAGAATAGTCATAATAACTATTGGATCTTGATATGCTCCAGTGATCTGGATTTGAATTTATAATAGTTCAGATATATTAAATCTTAACAAGTAAATCGGAACAAACCAATTTCTTTAATTTAAATTATAGTCAAAAGTTTAATGTGTGTGTATATATATCAGGGATAGCATATTTAAAATTATCGAACTTTTTAATTTTATTGTTAATTTTATAAAAATTTTAATTTAATAATTAATCTTTTAAAACTTGTGTAAATAAAATCAAAAGATTACTTTTACCATTACATATTACATTTAAAATAATTTTTGAACATGATTTGTATGAATTTAAAAATTATTAAATTAAATTTTTTAAAAGTTAATACTAATTAAATAATTAAATAATTTTAAATTCATCATCGTTTATATATTTATTTTTTGACTTAGATTTTAACCGAAAACTTGATGAAATTAAATTTGTTATTGACTTAAGTTTATCTTTGATTAAGGGTTTATTAATAGAATGTAATATTATTTTATTGTTTAAGACGATGGTTTATAATAGAATGGAATGAGACGAAATAGAAGAGGAGAGTTTCATATTATGCCTCATTTTATACTAAACAGTAAAAATGACAAACTTTTGATTTAGATGATTTAGAATAAAATGTAAAATAATAAACAACTTTTTATCATATTATATTATAAATCCTTGTATTATATCATAAAATTTTGTATTATTTTCAAACAACAAATTTTTAATACCACTTTTACTTAATCTTAGCAGTAGGGAAGTTAGCTACGGGTCTATTTAAGCCTGAGGTTCGTTACAATCAATTAACACCGACGAATCCTCAGCACCGGACGGCTGTGATTTGCTGTCAGGTATGATTTACCAACCTCGGTCTCAAACCCAACCAACCTACCACACCCTCCTAAATTTCCACTTCTCACCAACCCACAAACTTGAATGAATAAAGCAAACTTGAACATCTTGCACTTACAAAACCAATAGAGAATAAATAACACAAGTAGATGACAAGTCCTCACCTAAAGTTCGAAACTTTTCTCTAATGGCTGCTTCTCTTTGGAGCTCCACTTCAGGCATTGATCGTCTCATTACTCCCCAAGCTCTCCGACTCATCTCCGGTTCTCAAAGCCCGGGATCCTTGTCCTTCCCTGCCTATTATCGCCATCTTTCTCTCAAGTAAGTCCACTGCCAACACACTGGGTTTTAATTACTGTGACTCCTTTGTTAGTATTGTGTTTGGTGGAGTTTGGACTTGGTGGGTCATTTGAAGTTCTGGCTTTGGTTCTTTTTAACGAGGTTAATTGTTTGTGCGTGTAACTTGAACACTTGTTCGTTGCAATTTTTGTCTTTTGACTTTTTGTTAATTCGTTGATCTTCACTTGCTTTTTCACAATATTTGCTGAAGTTCTTGTCTTTTCTATTGCTTTCTTCTTTAAATTATTATTCCTGGAGGGAATGTTGGCAAAATTTGGACTTTCATAATTTCCATCTTTTGATATGGTGGTGTGGTACGAAGACTAGTGCTATAAACTCCACTGGGAATTTGCTTCTAGTAGGTGTATCTTCTGAATTGTTTTGTTACGAGTTGTTGTGTATGTAACTGGTTTTCTTATCAAGTATAGTCTTTACTAGGTTTTTAGAGGCTCCTGGAGATGTTTGTCAATCTAGGATAGGTGCAGTGCTGAAACCCACCGTTGGGTACGAGGAGATGGATGTGGATCTCTCTTTGAGCCCCAGGGTGAATTCTGTAAAACCATCAAAGACTGTAGCCATAACAGATCAAGCGGCTGCCCTTCTACAAGCTGGCATCCCTGTCATTCGTTTGGCTGCCGGTGAACCCGATTTCGATACACCAGCTGCTATAGCAGAGGTGATTCCTTTAAACCATTTGCATTTTGACCTCATGTGCTCCAGACATCAACAATTGCTCGAGTGTTTCTAACCTAATGAACAATCTCCATTGTTTGCGGGGAAAACTAGGCTGGGATCAATGCAATTCGTGAAGGGTACACAAGGTACACTCCAAATGCTGGTACTATGGAACTCCGTACAGCAATTTGTAATAAGCTTAAAGGTTAGAGCATGGTTGCATTACTAAACTCATTAATGCATTCTTGGCTAGAGTGCATTTTATTGTCATTCATTTGTCTTTTGCAGAGGAGAATGGTCTCTCTTATGCACCTGACGAGATATTGGTCAGTAATGGAGCCAAGCAGAGTATCCTTCAAGCAGTTCTTGCTGTTTGCTCCCCAGGAGATGAGGTGAAGCTTTTCATTTACCCTTCTCATTTTTATAATTCAATTGCTGCTAAGGGTCCATTCCAATGTCAGAAGTGTCAAACCAAACTATTAATTAGAAACTAAAAATGAAAAGGAAAACATCAATTCAAAACTATCAACTTATTTCACTAAAATTTTAAATAAGAAACCAAAACAATAAGCATGTTTTTCGAGTTGTTTTCTTTAACTTGAATGTTGATTGATACCATTTATGACCTGCTGGTTGTTTAGATCAGATTGATAATTTCGAAATTGATGGTTTTCTTAATTTTGCAAAGCTACGAGAATAGACCGTGCACTCCATTCAAGTTCTCATTTATCTGTTTGCATTTGCAGTGAATTTGGTTGCTACAATTCAAATTGAAAATTTAGGGAAAGAGCTATAGAGGTGTCTCACATTACTAATTATCTTTCTTCAGGTTATAATTCCAGCACCATATTGGGTAAGTTACCCTGAGATAGCTAGGCTGGCTGATGCAACACCTGTCATTCTTCAAACATCAATCTCGGAGAATTTTCTTCTGGATCCAAAGTTACTCGAGTCCAAACTCACTGAAAAGTCAAGGTTGTTGATTCTTTGCTCTCCATCCAATCCAACGGGATCTGTTTATCCCAAGAGCTTGCTAGATGAGATTGCACGAATTGTAGCCAAACATCCAAGGCTTCTGGTACATTCACTGAATTATGAGTGCTGAACTCAACTACCATTTAGACCCTTAAAGCCTTTGTTATTTCACACAGGTGCTGTCTGATGAAATATATGAACACATAATATACGCACCTGCTACTCACACAAGTTTTGCATCTTTACCTGGAATGTGGAAAAGGACGCTGACTGTCAACGGCTTTTCTAAAGTAAGTTCATTATACATTTAACTGCTTGCCCTAAAACTTAATCTTCTGTTACTGTTCATTGATATTCTAGCCATATACTGGTTATGTTTATAAGTTGCTAATAATATCCTCGAGTACTTGATATAAGATCAAACAGTGACATCTAGAAGAGTGAGCTTTACAGGCTTTTGCAATGACTGGCTGGAGACTTGGATATATTGCCGGTCCTAAGCACTTTGTTTCAGCATTTAATAAGATACAGAGCCAGGTAAATGAATGACTTCAGGTTTCAGACTGTTGAATAAACTCTGCTTCCTTCCATTCTTCCAGAGTTTAACTTAGAACATTTGGTTTCATGGATGCATTAACTTGTTGGGTTTTCGATATTCTTGGTGCTATTCATCTGGTATCCCAACCTTCTTGAGAGGATGTAGATCAGATAATCTTGTCACTGAAAGTAATAATCTTGAGTTAGAATGCAAATCGGTATAAGTGATAGATGTTCAATACATTGTTATTTCAGCATTATAAATTTCATCACTGGAAACATACTCCATAAACTTCGCATGTTAAATGTTTATTTGTTTACTTGTGCTTTAGATTTCCATTGAAAATCAACTAGTGGTTATACTGTAGAACTAATGAATTCAGACCTTTTGGACTTCCCTTTCTTTCCTCTCCTTTCCCAGTTCACCTCGGGTGCTAGTAGTATATCTCAAAAAGCGGGAGTCGCTGCACTAGGACTAGGCTATGCGGGTGGGGAAGCAGTATCAATGATGGCGAAAGCATTCAGAGAACGGAGAGATTACTTAATTAAAAGCTTTGGGGAAATGGAAGGTGTTCGGATGTCAGAACCTCAGGTGATTACTGCATTCTGGAAAGCCTCCTTTTGCCCGCTGATCTAGTTTTTTGATTTAACTAACTGATGCTATTTGCAGGGTGCATTCTATCTGTTTATAGACTTCAGCTCTTACTATGGAGCAAAAGTTGATGGTTTTGGTTTAATAAATGATTCCGACTCACTGTGTCGGTACCTCCTCGATAAGGCTCAGGTATGTGTTGTTTCAAGATGGCTTCTCCTAAGATGAAATCATGAATGTTGGTGATTAGAATCCAAGAAAATATTAGTTCTTGGACATTTGCATCTAAGTTGTCTGTTTCTTACCTTCATTAACAACTTATGGATATTGATTTGCAGGTTGCACTAGTTCCGGGTGGTGCATTCGGAGACGACAGTTGCGTACGTATTTCCTATGCTGCATCACTCACTACCCTACAGGCAGCCGTTGAGAGAATTAAGAAAGCTCTTATCCAGCTCAGTCCTGCTGTTCCTGTTTAAAACAGATGAATGTTGACATGTATGATTATTGTTGAACTGCTTTTGGATTCAGAATTGTACTCTTTTTCAAGCATTGCCATCAAATGGCTAATTGTAAAATGTGGACTCCAATAATGTCTGTATCTGTAGACTGATCGATACTAAACTTTACAGCATTTTCTTGTTAAACCCTTCTAGAGATTCTTGAGATAATCAAGTCCCTAAGTTTTCATTTTCATGGAGATTTATGTTGGCTTCTGTCAGTTTGTATCACAAACTTAGGGGTGGCAATTGGGCTCAAACTCAGGGTATTTTTTATAGGGCTTAGGCTTAGGGTTCGAAGGTCAATTCTTTTAAGCAAAACAATATCATTTTACTTAGAAGAGTTGAACTTTGGAATAGTCTAGGCCTAAGCAGTTAGGTCCAGATCTAATTAAAAAAATGTTGTTTTAAACATTTAATTTTACAAAAAATTATTTTTAAAAAATTGATTGGGGTGGTCCAGGGATTGGTTCATTATCATCCTTACACAAACTACTATTCTAAGAAACTATAAATTTTTTTATAATTATTACATATTGAATAACCTTGATTTTTTCACTTAAATTTCTTTAAAGTTCAATTAAATTGCATTTGCATTTTTAACGTCATTTATTTTATTTTCTTTTAATTGTTGAAATCATTCGATCATTATTTTGTTTTTTTTTCGATCAAACTTAATATATATATATATATATTAATTACTTTATTGAAATATTAAGTTATTAATATAAAAAAAAAGAAAGTACTATTAGCATTTTATCTTTTTTACCATCATGACATATAAACTTCAAAACCAACAAATCTCTCAATTTAATATTAGAATCAATAGCTCAAAATGCATTACCATAATATTAGAAACACACTCCAAAGTCCAAATCCACCTTCAACCTTAGAGCATCTCCAACTTATTACACCCAATTGCGTTCAATGAGTTTGCCATGTTAGCATTCCGCTATATTATATCTCATTACACTATTTTCCACGATGCATTACACTTTAGAAAGGAAAGTTGAAAAAAAAGACTATTAGTTAAAAAGTTGAGACATTAAAGACTCACCAACATTTCGTTATTAATATAATGCTCCTTATACGTGCAATACTAGTACACTCTCTTTAATCCTCGTGTAATGCAAGGCTGTGCATTATATGAGTCTTGGAGAAAGTGCACTAATAATGCCTAGTCAATCAAATCTTCTGTTCTAGTTACTCTGTTATAATTCTATTTTATTAAATTTCTTTCATACATTTATGTCGAATTTACGTAAATATGTTGATAAAATTTAATAAAACATGATAAGAACACTATAATCGAAACGGAATATCTGATCCCTATATAATGAACATTATGTTGTGCATTATACCAGCATTGGAGATGGCCTTAGTGGAAGGTGACTCTTAATACCCGATCAATCCATGAGACCAACGGGAGTCTCAAAGGTACATGACTCTCCAATGGGCAATTTTCTTTTGTTTAATTAGTAGTGGCACATATACTTAACCAATAATTACTGCTTATGATTCAATGAATGTAGACAATTTTTAGGACAATGGTTTAAAATTTTGACCAAAAATTAAATTAATAAAATAAAATTTTTAAGATTTAAAATATTGTCATAAAACCGATATATAATAAAGATTAAAAATTTGTAAAAATTTGAAATAAAATTAAAGAATGAGAAAATCTTTACCAATAGAAGAAATTAAAGTTTAATTAAAAATAAAACTGTTAAATAAAAATTAATTAATTTATTCTGATTTATAAAAATTTGTTAGTTTACGAAAATCAGTTGATTAAGATTGAAAATTTGAAATAAAATTAAAGAATGAGAAAATCTTTACCGATGGAAGAAATTAAAATTTAATTAAAAAATGAGACTGTCAAATAAAAATTAACTAATTTATTCTTATTTATAAAAATTTGTTAGTTTACATAAACCAGCTGATTAACTAATAAAATGACAAATTTTTAATAATAAAATTTATTAAATTAAATTAAAAATAATCAATTAAAATTTTTTAATCATTGCATATGATTAGCACTTAATGCGGTGGAGTAATGCTGTTTAAGCCTCGTCGGACTCATTTGTTGAATCGATCACTTACAAAAATTTTCAACTTTGATGACATAAAATATGGTTTAGCATTTTTCTTGGATATAATGATCTCTTATTGGTTTGGTCGAATGATTTGAATTGAAAGTCTGGATTGAGCTCATCCATCGTTTAAGTGCAATCTCAACTAAAACAAATAGCAAATGATCAAACCTTAAAATTGACAATCAAATAATAATAAATTGGATCCATTATTCTAAAAAAAATTGATTGCTAAGTACAATTTGTCAAATTTCGTTATGAACCCAATCATAAAAAGCAAAGGAATTTTCAAGTGCTACTCTTTAAATATACATTAGATAAAAATTCTATCATACAGAATAATTAATAGACTATATATTTCAATAAATTATTAAACGAATTAAACGAGTTAGAGTAAAAAGAAATTAAGTTTAAGAATTCATAATCTAATTAATCTAAGACGAATATAGAACAGGGATGATGAGATTAGGAGAGTCAGTTGGTTCGGTTCGGATGGTTCAAATTAAATAATGACATTTTATTCAATAACTTCAAATTTTATTGATCAAAACAACGTTCTTTTATTAAAATAATATCATTTTATTATCGATTGAATCAAGTTTCAAAGTATTCAAATTCGATTGACCAATCTTAAGTAGCCCAACTTGAGATTAACTAAACTTCAATCTAGATTTAAACAGAGAAAAAGAAAAAAAAAACTTAGATTCTTAAGATGCAAACCTTAAAAGTTGATGTCTGATGAAGAGAAAGAACTTGTGTCTCGACTAACAACATACTTAGGATCTTAGTTATAGTCTTCCTTGTCTATCTTAAAGCTCTCATAGAGATCTGGTCTATTATATCGCTTGTGATTTTTTGTTATCTCCGTAACCTTTTATTCAGGATCCTCAAGACTTAACTACTTTTTAGAAAACAATAAAATGAATATTATAAATAAGGAAATATAAGTAAAGTGACCAAGTATTTATACATAAAATGTATAAAAAAAAGCCACGCACAATTTATAATTCATTAATTACATAAAACTTTCTACATAAATCCCTGTTTTTTTTGGGTCTAACAATATTAAAAGAGTACATTCCCAGAGTCGTGGGATATCATCTCACAAGACTCATCTAAAAGCTACCCTTTTATTGGATCACACAACACAACACAACACAAGACAACATAACATAAGCAGTCTGATTCTGATGATATAAATAAAAGCTTATGTCATAATTATTAATTAGAGTGTCCCATTCTTAGCATTCAGACATGTATCCACAGCTTCATCAACTGTCAAGAAGACCTTTCCTCCAATCTTTCCCACAAAGTTGGAAAGTCTTAACTTGTGAATCACTTGCCACCTTGGATTGGTGATAGCCAGCTGAGAGATATAAATGGCACAAGTATAATAAGTTCTTCCCTTCTATTTTACTATTTTTTTAAAATGATGTTATAGTAAAATTAAATTTTTCCTTCAGAAAAAAATTAAATTTAAATGAATTTAGACTCAGGCTCAGGTTTTCCGAGCCTCGACCTGTCCGAGCACATTACAAACATACCTCGATGCCATTTGACACAAGATTCTTATGAAGTTCTTCCAGGGAAGCGATTCCTGATATGTCGATGTTTACTAAATCTGCCAAATATACATCAATTGATGAACGCCAGCACTCTGAGAACCGTAATATAAATCCTCAATCCGCAATTTAAAGCTATCTTGATTTAGTCAGACACTTACTGGACATGTCAAGTATCACAAGCTGAGCACTGTTTTTCCCATTTTCTTCTACATTTCCTTCTTCTTGATCTTCAGTTGCCCGCTTTATGATCCTTAAAGCAAAGAAGAATAAGATTAACAAAAGTTAGAGCACACTATTGATGCTAATGGCTCTGCAGATTGACACAAGGTACTTGAATATACTTTTCTTTAACGAAGTTGGCGTTTGCGAAACAAATCAACCCGGACTTGACTCGGAGTACTAATACACGAGAGGGCTTAATTGCCATAGGATATTGATGAACATCGCAGAAGATATCAGTTTCAGGGATTCTTCCAAGAACTTCTGTTCCAGGTTGGATTGATGTGATAATGATCTTCACGAATGATATTGTCACCTGAAACATCACACATAAGTGTATGTTCGTTCAAAAGAACAAGTTGTGTGTTAAAATTTTGATGGAAGATACGATCTTACTGCAGCAAGTAGGCCAATTTCGACAGATACAAACAACACTCCAAAGAAGGCTCCAATGCAAGCCAGGAAATCTAGTTTATCAATCTTCCAAATCTTGTAAGCTTCGTTCAGGTCAATTAGTCCTGGCAGAGCAGAAAGTATGATTGAAGCTAAGATTGCAGTGGGAGTGAAGTACAAGAGTTTTGTGAACAATTCCAGGGAGATGATCACTGTCAAGGTCATAACAATGTTAGACATTGCAGTCTCACATCCTGCACTGAAATTCACCGCGCTTCGAGAAAATGAACCTGCGAAACCGACAAGTGTTTTAAGGTTGATTCATGAGTATCTTATGGAGACCAGCTACAATATAAGATTGAGGTTTAGTCTCAAAGATCCCACCAGTTGCAACATAGCAAGAAGAGAAAGATCCAAAGATGTTCATGAATCCCATTGCAATCATTTCTTTGTTTCCATCTATGTGGTACCCTTTCATGGAAGCGAAAGACCGGCCGACCGCAATCGCTTCCTGCAACCAGAAAATGCAGAGAATCATGGAAATTCAGATTGGATACTTCCCAGAAGTTGTATTCTCACGTAATAGATGCTTACAGCTAAAGCAACAACTGCAACAAGAAGTCCAATTTTAGCCACTTCCCCAGTATGTGAGCCATGAAACTGTAACTGTTGGACTGAGCTTGGGTTAAAACCCCCTTTGATGTGTTTTAAGATGTTGACTCCGTGTTTATCAGCTCTTGTCAAGAACACAACTAGAGTTGACAGTACCACAGATATCAGAGGAGCAATGGCTGCCAACCAGAAGAGCTTCTTGTTCCTCTTTCCCTAGTAGAATTAGAATATTACTAATGGGCGTGACAACATTTGAAGAGAATATGGGGATCAGAAATTGCTACCTGAACTTACCACAAACCTCGTAATCAGGATGAAACATAAGAAAGAACATCCGAGGATGCAATTCTGCGGATTCCACTGTGAACCAGAGAAGGAAAATGGGATGAATTAACGGTTCCAAGGTACACTGAACAGTTCAGAGAATTTATAACAGCAGACAAGTCAGAAATGAAATATCGTTACAGATTGATGAACTGCTATCCAAGTAGCTTCAAGGACAGAGGTAATGTCAGTCTTGTTTGTGAAGTGAGTAAGCCCAAGAAGACCCTTTAGTTGTTGAAGGCCAATAACAACCGCAGCGCCTGCCATGAACCCAACAACTGCTGCATGGGAAAGAAAATCAACCAGAAATCCCAACCTGAAGACCCAAAACCGAGGAATAGAGTATGATCCATATTTGCACTGAAAAAAAACGATGTTAAAATCTAATCTAATCAGGGTCATGAACCTGAGTAGTCCAAAGGCAGCTTGAAATATTCCTGTGAAAAAAGTTGTGGTAAGGACAAGATTCCTGTAAGCAACTGGATTCTCCACAGGGTCTTCCAGTTTCGTAACCATTGAAGCCAAAAGAAGAGAAACTACAGCTACAGGTCCAATGGCTATTTCTCTTGAAGTTCCCATGACAGCGTATATCAGAGGCGGGACAATACTCGTGTCTGAGCAGTACAAGTATCAAGTATTTTCAGACATAACAAATTTGCAAACAAATTGGAACTCAAGTGGTAAAACCAATGTAACTTACAGAGGCCATATTGAGGATCAAGCCTTGCCAGAGTAGCATACCCAATGCTCTGCATGAAACTTCATATCAGCAAGCAAAGAACCTTCAAATTCATAACAGAAAAACCTGACAGTGTTCACCTGAGGAATGCAGAGGCTAGCAAGAGTTAGGCCAGCTAGTAGATCATTCTTGAACTTGGTTGCCTTGTAGTTTCTAGACCAGCAAAGGATCGGAAACATTTGTTGCAACAAAGTGAGGACAGGATTGAACCCAGTTTTTGCGTGAAATTTGCCACCTTCAGGTAGAACATAATCCATGAGCTCACGCCATGGACTCGGTGGCTCAGGAGCACTGAGCACCCACTTGGTTCTCTCTGCCTTCCTCTCATTTTTCTCGAGGTCAAGCATTTCTTGGGCTGTTGGTGTTGTTTCAACAGCAAAAGTATCCATTGATTGAAGTGCTTGGGAGAACTTGGGACTGTTCTCATCAGCAAAAGTATCCATTAATTGAAGTGTTTGGGAGAACTTGGGACTGTTCTCTCTGCTCTTCACTCTTGCTTTGAAGGAGAAAACATTATCATGCCAAGGAATGGTCCTCCGAGGAGCACCAGAGCTTTACAAGATGGTGTGATGCTAAAGTGCATGGACCCTGTGAGCACTTTGTATAAATAGAGACTACCAAGTTTGATGGTTGAGGAATTTCATTAATGACTTATTTTATCGTTAAGTTCTTCGAATCTGGGTAGTAAATAGGTGTTCATGGTAGGGTAATATGATCCGTTCATAAGTAACCTGAACCTGAACCTGAATATCAGGTTCGACAATTTTACGAACCTGAACCTGAACCTGAACCTAAAGAACCTATAGGATCGGTTAACCTATTTTTAGGTTCGGTTATCAGGGTAACCAGAACCTATTCA
>JAOQMR010000213.1:1656751-1669537 GCA_027563865.1 Erythroxylum pelleterianum
ACCTAATTTTTCAGGTTCGGTTCGAACCGAACCTGAACTCAGGTTTGGTTAACCTTATTTACAGGTTCGGTTCATGCAGTTCAGGTTCGGTTCACAGGTTCGTGGGTTTTCTTGAACACTCATGTAAATTCATTCTCTTTATTTGATTTTGGGTAAATTTAATAAACATCCTTTTAAGAAATCTTTTTAAAAAACTCATTAATATTTAAAAATCTTGAAAAGATTCATTCTAATGTTTGCAACCATTTCTATTAGACTTCGGTTAAAAAATGATAATGAAACATATCTAATATGATCACTATAGTCGACTAATCAAATTTTACTAATATAGTAACTCAAAGTAACTCTTAAACTTGACCCTAAGTAATTAAATTCGAAATAAATTATTAATTTAAATCAATTTTAATTAGTTTTGTTTGAATTTAAGAGTTAAGTCAAATTGTCGTGTAAATAGTATTTGATTAATATAAATGTAATATTTATACCGTGTGTATTTCGTTGTTATTTTTTAACAAAATTTTTTTAGAAATTTGAAAACTAGGAGTTTTTTTTGAAAAATTTAAAGATCAAGATTTTAAAAAAATTAGACCTTATTTGAAAAAAAAATTATGTGACAAGTAAGGTATAACACTGCTATACGGAACCTACGACCATCCACACACATAGCAACCAAATTTCTGTACAATCATTCAAGGTATGTAATTCTATTCAATGTTATACATATACATATTACAAAACTCTCCAATGCCTAACATTATCATTTAACAGTAGTAATACATCTTTATATTTACACAGTAATCCAAAAGAAAATATATAATTTCCTTTTTTATTACATATGCAATCATATGTAACAAAAAAAAACATTCCAAAAGTATTTTTTCTTTTTGTTGACCTTGGTTTTTACAGATGTTCTTTATACCTTACTCCTATGACTTGGACCTACATGGATTAACACTCGTGCTAAGCTTGAAAGCTTAGTAAGGAAACACTTAGTTTAGATAAACACTCACAACAGTCATCGGACAAGCATACACATTCAGAAACATCACAACTCATATACATACATTCACATTTATGAACCAAAAATTGATACTCAATGCTCATATAAACAATGATGGCATACTTAAGCAAAGTACATAATGCAAATATGCTTCAACATATTATCCATATATCGAAAATGAACATTTATAAGACAAATATTAATATTCAACGTTCATTGATACAAATTATTAATATAATTGCATATCATTACAATTCATCATTACAACCAATACAAATGCTCATCAATACCAATTATTTATGTTGTCATGATGTATTTCTCATTTATGGCTGTTAAGTTTTCTTTCTGTGTTAAGCCTACACATTTTTTGTGGATGTGGATAGCGGTTGTTGTAGATATCTGAAGGTATCGAACTGTAGATATCCGAAGGTATCAAACTGTAGACACCGGTGGTGTCAAACTGTAACAGTTGCACTATAACCCTATAGGAATGCCCATTTATCCACTTCTAAGACAATAGAGTAGGTACTGTAACATTTCTTTTAACTATTTGCCAATTTCATAATTCATATATTGACAAGTCATATGATATGCATTTCAAATAATAAAATATGTATCTGTGTTTAGACATACAAGTCATAACTTATCATGTTGGAACCCCACCCTGGTGAGACACGTGTTCGACGTCCTACATGACATCTGGACGTGTATTTCACAAGGGAGGGATTCCTCACCACGAAAATTAACTCAAAACAGACTTATTTTAATGTCATCCGAACAGATCTCGTAAGATTCACCCTAATAATCCTCAAATAAAATTGATCTACTTAGGGCTCATAATTAAATCCGATTCCTAAGCTAAAATGGAATTCCCTTTCTCTAGAGTAAATAGAATCAAAAATTTTCTCATACGAATTCCTCTAGCTCAAGAATTTACTAAAATGCGGACGCATGATCTAAATTTTCATCCAATTGCTTCACTTTGAATGTATCCATAATTTCAACTTAATTCCAAAATTCTCGAATTTGCATAAAAAGGTGGAAAATATTTTTAGAAGACCAATGCTGTGAAAATCGGGTCAAACAGAGGTCGGACGAAAAAATTATGAGCAATATAGTGAAAAAAAATTTTAAAAAAATTCTGGCGCAAAATTCAGACAATTTAAAAAAAACTACTGAAACTTCAAAAATTAAATAACTTTTTACCTAGAATTCCAAAGTTGACAAAATTAATGCCAAAAGAAAACTGAACTAAAACTCTACAACTTTCAAGAATGATTTAAAACCTAAATTGGTCATTAAGGGGGTCAAAAATCGCTGCAAAAATACTGCCCAAATAAAAAATCCTAAACCAGCCCAAAAGTTTGAAAAATTATATCTTTTGATACAATAGTCGAAAAATGTCATATTTTGCCTCATTAGAAAGATGAAAAGATGCTTTACAACTTTCATAAAGGAAACAAAAATCAATTTAATCATTAAAAAAGGTAAAAACTTGCTTAAAGTTGTTGCCTATATAATTACCAAATGAACAGTAACATTGTCCCAAATGAATAGTAACTGCAATCTTTCAGACCTTATAACTTCTTCATCCTAAATCCAAATATGACATATTATATACTCATGGAAAGGTCTAAACATGTACTACAATCTTCAAGAAGACCTCCCAACCTAATTCAAGCTTTAAGAGGGTCTCAAACCTAATTGAAGTTGCTGTCAAATTTTGTAAAAATTTTGACAGTACCTCCTTTAAAAATTTAACTAGCCAATCTTTAATTTTCTCGTCCAAACTCCATACCTGCACAAAACTACTTCAATCTTCCAAATCTCAATCATCCAACTACTAAACCAATCCAAATAATCTCATCAATTCACTCAAATGGCAGCAATCATAATTTCTTCTTTTTGTCAATTTCAAACTATACACTATTACATTTTTATGAAACAAACACAAGATACATTTCAAATTCAATTCTTTTACATTTACATGAAAACATAGTTAATACAAAGCCTTAGAGGGCATTTTAGCGTGAATACATCGAAAGTTCAAAGGACAAAATACAAAGAACATCAATTGTCCAAAATGCTATCTAAAGCTTTGTTTTCAAAAGTATGACTTCAAAAGCAAAAAGCATCGGAGTAATGCCTCAATCTCGATGCGATAACTCGATTTCTCGCTCGCTGCCTGCGGAGGGGAGAGAGGGGTGTGAGCTCTACGGCTCAGTGGGTAACAATTTAATACTCAAGCATAAATATACAAAAATTGCTTAAACAATTATTTTCAAGTCAATATTTACCAACATTATTTTCCAATAAGATAAAGCATTTATAAAGTCAACAAAAACACTACAAAAGCACATAATCACATAACAAATGGTTTGAGTGATCCAAACAGAACGTACTACACATTTCCGCCAAGCGGTCATGTGTAGCCGTGAACAGAGGGGAGTCCGTGAGGAGCTCCTGTGCCACTAGCGGGCAGGCGGGAGAAGCCTATAAATAGACAAGTGCACTTGCTAACGGAAGGGATCACTACAAACCCAAATAATCATGCATCTTCACATCATTCACACTTAATTGCCTAACACGACATTTTTCCGAAATCATATAATCTAATCTTTTTCATTTGTCAAACAATTTTGCAAACATTTCCATATATATTTACATGTAAAAGACATCTAATACAAGTTCAAATCATCATAAATAATAATTCATTTAAAAGTTACAAGTCATAGGAAAGCATTTAATGACATTTATTGCAAGGCAATTAATTTGCTTATTAACTCAAATATTAAAAAGTCACCCACCTTAAATCCTTAAGCTTTATTCTTGGATCAATTGCCTTCCCTCTAACTCCCCTTGCCTTTCTTGACCTTTATTAAACACAGGATTTCAACCTAACATGAGTTTTCAAAAATTGACAATTCTAAGGAAAGGACAACATGAAAAAAAAACCTACATAACCTTTCCTAAGCCATTAAAACTAAAATCCATCTATTATTTCCAAAAAAAAATCGAAATTCTCTTACCTTATGAATGACCCACGAATTTCTCTTCTTGCTTCTAATGGAAGCTTAGACCTTCCCTTTCCTTTTTCTTTTAAGGAAACTCTCTCAATCCCTTTTCTAAACCAAGATAATCCAAAGCCCTAACATTTCTTCTTCTTCTTCTTCTTCTTCTTCTTCTTCTTCTTCTTCTCTCCTCTTAGCCGAAAGTCTCTCCCTCTCTTTTCTTTTTGAAGTTTCGTGAGTCTTCTTTCAAAAGACTTAAATCATTTACTCCTTAACTAAAACCTAAGCCTTTACTATGTAGTTTCAACATCCTCTCCTTATACATACGACATTCTTCATTTGCTTCTTCTCCTTTTGATTTTTTTTGTAAGCTTCCTTCACCTAAAACGACAATGCTTCTTCTTCCTTCATTCTTCTTTTAATTCCACCTATAAAGACTAACAAGCCCCTCCTTAAAAATCCTTAAGCCTTACAAACCTAAGTAAACTTCCTAATTTGCCCTTACACCATCTTAATCATTTAATCCTAATAATTCATCAAAAATTCTAATTTAACTAAAAACCCTTCATTTAATTCTAACAAAAAAAATTAGCAAACTAAACCTCAAAAATAATTTAAACAACCCTATTTAATAAGGAAAGAAATCGGGGCCCAACATATCACCACTAAAAAGGTGTCAAAATTACACTTGTATAATCATACTATACACATATGAGCAATAAATATGCACATAAATCATTTTTGTACATGTAATTTGCATTATGCTCAATCTTAAATTCCAAAGTTCAATTACTCAATTCACATATGTTAAGTCCTATTTCATTTATTTCTAGGTACTTGAAAAGTTTCATACACATTCAAAAGGTTTGGATAAGATTTGATAAAAATCGGAAATAAAAACTATGTCACAGTTGTGACAGACACTTTCTCTATTCATACCACTACTTGTTCCTTAATATTCATATTCAAAATGTCAAAACTGGTGTTTCTAGGTCTTCTAGACATTTCTCCCTCTATGTCTCTCATTTCTATATCACTAACAATCAGGTCATTTGGACTCTTAACTCATAAGTTATAGATCAAATATCACAAAATGCTCTAAAATAGGGATAACATCAGGTCATCATTTTCGATATCAATTTCCAAAGTCATAAAGCTAGAATTAAGTTAGAGTTCCTTGTAGAGATGTTTATCTCTATGTTTTATGTTTCATATGCAACTAAAATCACACAATTTGGAGGTCTTTAGGTTGAGTTATGACTCAAATAATGTGACTGACTCAAACAAACCCTAGACAGAATTTCACGACACTATACTCTCTTGTCATATACAACCAAGCTCATGCAAAGTAACACCAAAAATCATCCCTACAACTATTCCATATCCAAATGAATCTTTATAACCATTTAAACATTCACACAAAAAGAAATTAAACTAAGTAAAGTCCCAAACCTTAAAATTGGCAAAGCAGTTCTTCTAATATTTTTCCTTCCCTTCCTCTTTGGCTTTGCTTGAATTACCAAGTGAAAAATGATGGGATGAAGAAGGTGAAATAGAGAGGAGAAAAATCTGAAGTTAAACTATCAAAGTGTCATCCATCTCCCCTTTCCATATGCCTTTTCATGATTTTTCTAGTCTTAGACATATGTTTCAATCCCATTGAACCATATGTCACAATCTCATTGAACCGCATGTCTCAATACTATTGGACCATATGTTGCAATTTTATCAGACCATGTGTTACAATCCTATTAGACACACATGCTTTAATCTTATTGGTCCATAAGTTGATTATAGGAAAATTACATAGTGGTCCTTCTTCTTCCTTTAATTCCCACATAGCCTATAATCTTATCAATTTATTTCACTCCCCTATGTCTTAAGTTTCTAATGACATAAATTTCATACATTTTGGTTAATTATATTGGGAGTTATATCCTAAAAACGACAACATGTTCGAAAACAGGGACAATAGTCAGAGCTCAACGTCAAACATAATTAAAAACTCTTAGAGGCAGAATCAGATTTTGGTTTCTTCATTAAAGCTTTAGACATATGTCTCTAGTTTAATCTACAATTAAAATTATCCAATTTGGAGTTCTACAGGATAAGATATAGCCAAATTACAGAAATTTGTTCAGTGGACCCTATCCACTCAGCGAATTATACATCCCAAATCAACTAACTTCGATCTTATTATGGAAGAGCAACACAAAAATATATCCAATTTAACCAAAAAAATCTCATTTACTTATGGAATACTTCTTTTATCAATTCCCCTCATATCACATTCATAAATCCAAGCAAACATATCAAAATTTTCCATACATATTTTACGTTTAAGTATGCATGTTGAAGTGAACAAATTATCCATTTACCCTTGTCTTTTACATTAAGTTCCATTATATCTCTTAATATACTTAGATGTACTTAATTCATGATGTTCATTTCTTAATACACCCTAGACATGCTATAATACTTCCAGGATATATGTTGGGGCGTTACATAAGTTCTATGTCTTTTAACCTTGATTTTAAGTTTGCCCTTAATTAGAGGGTGAATTTTGGAGCATTTGGTAAAGCTGCTCTTGTGATCATAAGATTACAGATTCAAGTCATGAAAATAACCTCTTTGTAAAAATGTAAAGGAAAGACTACGTACATCATAACCCTTCCCACCTTGTGCATTAGATACGTTGACTTTTTTACTTTTTAAATTATTATTTTACATATGAATAAGAAATTATTACGAATTATTAAAAATAATAATATAAGTAAATTAGAAAATATGTGGATTCAAGAGTAACAAATTTATGTAAAACTTATGGATGAAATTTTAAATTTTACAAAATGGTTGCCTTTTTATTATAAATTTATTGTATGTTCATCTCTACATATTGATATTATACTTTAAATTATAACACAACGAGTCAATTTTTTATTGCTTCTACTGTTTTAATATTCCATTTTATATTTCTCAATTCTAAATTCTATAAATTCTACTATTTTAAGTTGATGGGTTCTTACAAATATTTATGTTTGCATCTCCACCCGAGTTTAGTGTATATTAGATGTTAGCTTTTCTAAAGGTAAGGATAAGTTCTTTTAATATTCAAAAATCAAAAAAGGAATATCTATATATAGAAGAAAATGAAAGAGAAAAAACAGGGAATCTACTATCCACCTTAGCTTCTTCCACATATTGCCTTACGAGATTAAAATTATTTTTGACCGTACAAAATCGCATAAAGGAAAACTATGGTGGAATTCCACTTTTTATTCACGCAAAAAATAAATAATTAGATACCATACCATTATAAGAAACGAACATCTTTATATTTTATCATAAAGTGTTATTAAGTATGAAAAATTAGATAATTAAATTTAACTAAAGTTCAATTCAAAATTTATTAAAAATTTAAGCTTATATTTAATTTGAGTCATGAAATTAATAACTCTTTTTCTTAATTTAATATGATTCATTATAAAAGTTTTTATTTAGGCCAAGTCCATAAACCCATATTTTAAAAACATTTTAATGAGAATACAAAAGAAAAATAATTTATTGAACTATTTATTAAAATATGTAAAGTTGCTTAATTTGAAAGCAAAATATACTATCTTACAATCATATGTATGAAATATTAATCTAATTCATAATAAAATTAAATTAGATAAACATTTATAAAAATGTATAACTTTAATATAAGATCTTAATAGTAAAATATTATATTAATATTAATTAATTTAAAATAAATATTAAAAAATATATAACAATGACGACGACTACAACAACAACAATAACATGGTAGAAAAAGCTCTAAATTAAAATATTTGTAATTTACATATAATTGGATACAAATTGAACTATTTTTTTATTTTTTTATAATCCACTTCTTGATCTATGCACAACGTAACTGTTTATTATAGAATGAGGTAGGTGAAGTGGAGTGAACACTACAAGTATCCACCATTGAAGGGAAGAAACCTGGAACAAAAAAAAAAACAGAAACATGGGCTTTCTCATTTAATGGAAGTCTTTTAACCTGGAAAGTTCTATTATTGTTCCTTTTTGACAGGGTATGTTTCACTTGCCGATTTTATTTTATCAGCAGATGAAGATGTTCACTTCTTAGTGCTATCTGCATTAAACCCATTCTTGTTCGTGGTGTTAACGTTCCATTTCCAATCAGTAGGACCATAGCTTTTGTCGATTGCAACTGGTGGGACGGAGGTTGGGTGGCGGTGGCGTATTGACATGAATATATATATATATATATACAAGTTTGTCTTTTTCTCAAGCATTCTTACCTGACTCGCTGCTCTACAGTTAATGGCTTTCACGTTGTGGGTGCCAAGCCTCGATCTTACTCTTGGAACCGTTTTCACCACCTTGTAAGTCATTTGCAGGGACAAGGTCTCCATTTAGTAAACGTTTTTGTGACTTGAGAGGGAGATGAAGAACAATTGTGTTGTTCTTAGTCTCTGAGCTTGATTTATAACTTATAAACATTGTGAACAATGATAGGTCTAGTCTTGCAAGGGTCGTTTGTTCTTTTCCTATTACATTGGATATGTTGAACGTAATTTTGGATGGGAGCTCCGAGCCAGTTTTAGTTGGTAAGGTTGTCTTTTACTTGGTCTTCGCTTAAAAAATGTCTATAATCTTAAGGAAGAAGGTCTTGTGGTCGTGGAAGGTGAAGCGGAGTGATGAAGATGCATATGGGCTCGAACTCGATTACGTTGATGGTGGGCTCAAAGGTAAACTTCATCAACCATTGTAGGTTTTGGACAACTAGCAAACCTAACCACGTTAGAGCTGGCCCAGAGGTAAACTTTGATGCGAACCAAACGTACGACTAGTAATGAGCTGATCGGAGACCCTAACGCCTATTAGGACCGATTTCAATTAAAAAAATGTCATTTTAGTATAATTGATCAAAATATCATTATTTTAATCTTTAAACTTATACATATATATCAAAATGACATCATTTTAGTTAATTATAATAAAATAATATCATTTTAAATCTTTCAAGAATTAATCTAAGTGCTTGTTTAGATAGATTTTTTAGAGGTCAATAAGTACTTTTTTCCACCACAAAAGCTTTTTTTTAAGAAAAATAGATGTTTGATTGTAAAATTAAAAAGCACTTTTTTAATATATATGATTTTTTTGGCAACTAAAATACAATTTTTTAAGAAGCTCAAATTTAGAGCTTCTTAAAAACGCCTCTCAACTGACTTTTTCGAGTGGATTTTTCAGATCAATTAATGAGCCTATTTTTTAGTTTATTTTTTCCTTATGTTTTACACATGATTTCTACAATACCCACAAACTCATCTTCATGTTTATCTTACAAACGCGTCTTCTCTAATCTCTTGCATGTTGTTTAATATACTTTAAATAATACTTATATACATAAATAATTTTTATTACAAACTAAAATATAGTTAAAATTAAAAGTACTATTTATTTTTATGTTGTCAAAAATTTTACTGTATGAAACTCTTTCAAAAAAGCTCTTTTTTAAATGAGAGTCAAACAGTTAATTGGCTTCTTAAAAAAACTCTTCTCATAAAAAATTTACAGAAAAAAATTTTACTGACAAACGATCTACTACTAATATAAGTCCAACCAAACATAGGCTAAAACTTAATCTAAAATCTGATCAATTTAAACTAAATTTGTTGGCTTTAAGTGAGTTAATATTATTAATCCTAACCCTAAGTGACAAATCAACTTCGAATGTAAACTATTAAAAGTTAAAATTTATAATAATTTATCAATCACGAGTTTTGAATAATATTTTGCAATATTTCTAAATGTCCCAATTTTTTAGTAACCTTTTATGCTAAAGTCTACTTGGAGAGTCCCTTTCGTTTTATAAACCCTGTCAATTGGACCACTTTAGGTGACCCCATCAAAGAAGTAGCTATCAACAATAAAAGAAGCAAGCATATTGAATAAATGTTGGTGTCAAACTTGTGCCACGTTAAAATTGGACAAGCACATAGCATCCAAGCCAATCTTCCACGAAAACGGTTGTTGACAAGGACACTCTTTGCTCTTTTCAATAGTCTATAAACTTTCATTCCCCTTGATTTAAGTGGTCGTCAGAAGAAATTCAACTTTTGGAGGTTAGGATTTAAGGGTAGCAATTAATTAGATTTGAAATCCATAAGTATTGAACTTAAACTTTAATTTTATTAACCAATTTGAATTTAAATTAAAGTTTGATTATACCTTAAAAAATAGGTTAGAATATGATATAATATTAAATCGATCAAAAGAGTATGAATTTATTAAAAAATTAATAAAAAAATGGGTTTAAGATTTTTTATATTAAGTTTAAATTTGATTAAATTAAATTTTATTAATTAAATCAAAAATCAAACTTGTTTCTTTTTTGGAAATTCTCTTTGAAATCCCTCCTTAAGGTTGTTAATTTATTGATGCTAACATAATTGACAGGTTTTATTAATTTTAAATTATTAATTCATTGGCTAATTTATTTAAATGTGTAATTACATTTACATGCTTATGCAACGTGCACTTAAAATCAATGTTTTAGAAATTTAATCAAAAATTAAACCGATAAAACAAAAAGTTTAAGTTTTAGAAGATTCAATCCATACTAGATTATTATAAAACCAGCTAAAGATTAAATAAATTAAAGGATTTGAAATATAATTGAAAGAGATTTCTTTTACCTATCGAATTGAAGAATTTAAAATTAAATTAAAGATTTTAAATAAAAATTAATTGACTTTTAATAACAAGATTTATTAAAGTAAATCGAATTAGAAAGTTGAAAACTAAACCGAAAAGTTAACCGATTCAAGATTTTTACGATTAAATTGACCGAACCTATTGAATTTTTTTATTATTACTTAAATCACAATTGTTACAAATTCTTTCTTTATTTTTATTTCAAATTTTTAGTTATCCTTAAAGTTTTTTTAAATATATAGTTATTATTTTTCAAATACGTAATAAATAAAATATTAATAACATATAATTACGTCCTGGAAAAAAAAACTCTTAACTTAATTAAATTGAATAATTTTTTTTTGAAAAAGTCATTTTTGCCCTGAAAAAGAATAGTGATGTATGCCAAACTTTTGCTGCAAATTCAAGTTTGTAGACATATGCTTCAGTTCAACACTGAACGAAAGCGAACTCGATCGTCTTTTGTGCTTAATAGGTTAAAAGATTCGGTACCATTTCTTGGATTAGAATCAAAAGTCAAAGAAACTTCCAAATTTTCAAATTCACGGTAATACCGTGTAATAAGTAATACAAATTTTATTACGTGTCCGGGATTAAATATGAAAGGATTAAAAACAAAAGTAATGCGAAATATCAAATTTCGGTTTCATCTCTACTTCCGATGTCAATTTCGATCTCCAAACAATCACAAATCTTCCGTAATCTTTATGGAAAGTGTTTCCCGACACGAGTTTTAAGTCTTTTTACAATTTTCTCAAATACATAAGCTCTCTTAATAGGTTAGAGATTCTTTATACTTTCAATTCATATGAGCAAATGCAAGAGACTTTAACCTTTATATAGCTTTTATATTGAGCTTACTCATCACAAGGCGGACATGAGTTCGATCCACGCTAATTGAGATCCATTTTTCACCTAGACTTCAACTCATTAATCTAGATCATTTATTAGGTCACTTTATTATATTTATTTGGATTAAATTATATAATTTAACCGAAAAAATTATTTAAAAATTGAAAAATACAATTAATAATTTTCAACCTTTATAGAAAATGACAAAATTGTACGGATCCCTTCATTGATTATTACACCAATCTCGAGTTAGGTAAAAGGAATCTAAGAAAAGGGATCGGAACATTAAATTTTATATTTAGTTATACAAATATATAACATGAGAAGTTCGTTTTAAATTTTATTTTTTAAACTTAAATTTGAGTGTGAACCTAATTTTATTAAAATTGAATTTTATATATTGATTTTGAACTTAATTCAAACTATTTTTATTAACATTTAAAAATTAGATCGAAAGCTTAACTAATAAAATAAGATATTTAAAATTTAAAATTTTAAATCATCACAAAACTAGTTAATGATTAAACAAAATTGATTAATTTGAAGTATGATTAAAGAAGATTATTTTTAACCATTGGTATGAATTCCGTACCGTACCAGCTCTAGCTAGAAATCGGTACCGGTACGGGAATAGGTGGTATCGGTGAAAAATACCGATCGGTACCGGTCAATTTCAGCGGTACCGGTCGGTATTCAAAATACTGGTCAAATACCGGCCGGTACCGAAAATTTTTAAAAATTGGGGGGACTTTTTTGCAAAATTTTAGAAAATTTTCAAAATTTCCCTCCCTCCTTCCCCCCCTTTTTTAAAAAGTTTTTAAAATAATAATAAATATTTTATTACTAATAATAATTATAAATTAAATATAACTTAAAAACAAATTATTTTTATTTTATTAATAATAAGTTATTTTTATTTTATTAATTATTACTAATAAATTATTTTTATTTAAATTTATTTTAATATTTAAAATAATTTTATTAATAAATACTAATAAATATGTTTATAAATAATAATTTTAAAATGATTTATTTTAAGAAATAAAAAATTTTAAGTTATTATTTATAAACTAATATTTATTTTATATATTTTCAATTATTAAATCAAAACTTATATATTTTAAAATTAATTATATTTATTAATAATTATTAAATTAATTTTATATATTAAATAAAATTGTGATTATGTCT
>JAOQMR010000213.1:1671496-1685014 GCA_027563865.1 Erythroxylum pelleterianum
TTTATGATAATGGGCTGTGAATGTGTGGACTAAGCCCAAATCAGTCTATGGGGTGAGACTGATCGATCGGCCTATGGAATTGGGCTCGGGCCTAATATATCCGACCCAACCATATATCATATCTCAACTCAAAACTTTAAACTAATAAATTATGAGTTGTGTAACTTACTTCAAAATTATTTCTCAATCCAACGTGGGATTACTTCCAAAAAAAACCTAGAAAAAAAAAGAAGCAAATTTTGGTGTGGTGTGTACTGCGAGTGACTCAGCTCATGTGCACGAAGCATCTCACATAAGCCACAAGCCACATTTTGTGGTCAGTGGTTCTTGGTCCAGTCCTCTGGATGTTCACATGACCCTGACCCCTTTACAGTCTCATGATTGCATCTTGGAAATAGTATCGTGTTCTGTGCTATTTTTGTTTAGCTTTTCATTTTTGCATCTTGGAAATAATTTTGTGTTCTTTGCTATTTTTGTTTTGCTTTTTATTTTTTATGATGAAAATTTAAATTTTTTAATATTTAAATAATAGATTTGATGCGAAACTCGTATTTAAAAATCAACCTAAATCTTAATTAGAATGTTTTCAATTCTTTGGAAAAAGATGATATTATTTTGATTTGCAATTTTAAGAAATTAAAATGAAAAAAATTATCTTTAAAGCTAAAATAATATGGTTTTGAATGATTCAAATAAAATTCATGTCGAATTCGAACTATCCCTTCCCCTAATTCAATCAAACTTACGTGACAATTTTATTGAAATATACGTGGGATAAACTCCCACGTGAAAATAATATATAATATTGAATATGCATATAAGCCTAGTTAATTACTGCTCCTATCATCAATTAATTTTAGGATATAATCTCTTTAGAGTTTGTATGTGTTCAGTTTCTCGAGGCTTAATCTTATAAAACTTAACATTGTAGCAAAGCAAGTTGCTATTACATTAATCGTCACCACCATGACACAATAGATTGTATCACGTGTTGAGCCTTAAATTAGCCCACACGTGAGAGGAACGTGTTAAATATAAGTGAGAATTTGTCCCACGTAGAAAGAATATATGACCTTGAGCATCCATATAAGCTTAATGAGTTACTCCTCCTATTACTAATTGGTTGTATGATAGAATCTCTTTTGAACTTATATGTGCTCAGTTTATTTGAGTGTAATTTTACAAAATATAACAAATATTGGGGACAAAGGAAAAGGCCATTGAGTAAGAGGTCGTTTGGCTCCACTTCTGTTTTTCTGTTATTGTTTTTGGTTTTTGTTTCCTGTTTTTTGTTTATGTTTTTTCCTTAAAAAATCGAAAGCCTACTTGATTGAGATTTGTAATATAAAAATTAAAAACAAAAACATGTTTGGTTAAAATTTGTAATAAAAAACTAAAAACAAAAACATGCTTGGTTTTATTATCCTGTTTCTATTTTTTGTAATTATACTCTTATGTGTAATAATTATAATACAATACATTATATTTTTAAATTAATTAATTATCATTATATCTAAAATTAAAATATATGCAAATCAAATATTATTAAAAAAATTACACATTAATTGTATATAATAGAAATACATAAATTAGAAATTATATTAAGTTATTCTAATCAATAAAATATGCCTATCATACTATAATACTTGAAAACATAATAGTACTATCATTTACAAAAAGAAACATAATCAATTAGAAATAATAAAATCACTCCACATTTTTCTAGCAATTTCATCTCACTTACAAGACATACCTCGAAGTTGTGCTGGAGTGATATTATATTCCACTTGAGAACTTGTATCTTCATTTTCACTTTCCCTAATTTGTTCTTCATTTTAAGCACAACTTTCAAATAATTCATCGCTTTATCTATACAATCTAATATGGTTGTCTATAACACAACAAGCAACAACAATGTATTTTTATTTCTTCATATCATAACTCGACATGTTTTTAAGTATAGAGAATCTTACTTTTAAAACGCCAAAATATCTTTCAATAACATTTATTAATGAAGAATGCCTGTAGTTAAAAAATTCATATGGACCTTGAGGTCTTTCTCTACCTCTATAATCTCGCAAATGATATCTTTCACCTCAATATGGTGAAAGAAATCTAAGCATATTAGTGTAGCCCGAATCAACCAAATAGTACTTATCTAACATATAAAGAACATAATATTAACAAAAAATATTTAAAATGAATCATAATTACTATATTTATTTAAAATAATGTATTACCTTGTGGAGGTATAGGAAATTGATTTGTTGGATTTGTCACTGTTTCTAAAAGAACTTGAGAGTCATTTGCAATACCTTCCCATTCAGCCATTACATATGTAAAGCACGTGTCAAATGAGCAACAACACATAATATTTTGGGTTAGATTAATTCTTTTGCCCGTATGGTATTTGTTCATTGGTTGGAACATGTATATCAATATGTGTATCATCGATTGGTTCTACATAATCATCAAAATTAAAATATATATTAAAATAATTATTAATCATAAGAACATAATTAAATAGTAATTAAATATATGAATATACCTGAAAATATGGAAAGAATTTTGAATTATGTTGAATCTCAAAAGGTGAATTAGTAAAAGATGGTGGAGTAATGAATCTTTTTACAAGACGATTAACTGCATATAAGAGTTTACGAAACTACTTCGAAATTATCTAGTCGAATGTTGAAAGCATTCTACATTGACTCTAGTTGTCTCATTATGCCTTATAGTCATCAAGAAAATTGCTATTTGTTCCTCCACAGTCAAATGACTTGTTGCCTTTAAGCCTCGTAAACTCTTCAACTCATCACATAAGTCCAAGAAGATTATCTTTCTCATTCTTAAGTTTTCATAAATCCTTATAGGATTCCCATTCAAAAGTTTCGTTATCCAATCATGACTTGGTAGAGCAGAAGTTCTAAATGGTTACTTTTGTAAACGAAAATATTTGTTCTCTCTCCTAGCTAGAGAAATAATGATTACCTTCTTATGCTCATTATCAGAATCTAATTCGAAATCTATGTATCTACAATGATAACATTAAATAATTAACAAAAGATTCAATCAAAAAGTTTAACCGAATGTGGACAAAATATCCATACATTAAGTCAAATATTCATACAAATCACATACTTAAAATGTTCAAACTATGGAATAATGTTTAAAATAAAAGTGTCAAATTAATAAGAATTCGATATGCAATAACATGAAAATATAACTAAAGCGACATAATTCAATATAGCTTTCTTGTATCTATCATCTTCATAAAAATATCCATATAAAGTGGAGAATCATGTAAAGCCTTTATAGCTTTTCCATATTGCACATTGTCAGCACCCAATTCATCTAAGGACTTTATACATTCCATCATTATATTACACTCTTGAGATATACTCTCTATGGTGGATGATGTTTCACTCAGTTTTTTTACAAGTAAATCATTCTTCCTTTTTGATTGTTCACCAAGTACAACTAAGACCTCTTTTACAATGTTAGAATGTGTCTTCTTTACCTTCTTATTCTTAGGAGATTTCTTTCTCTTAGATATAAAACTTATATCTCGATCTTCTTTTTCATTATACGAGTAATCTTCATCAACATCGTTTTCATGTTCATCTTCTGTACTATTCATTGGAGATTTAGTTGATAGATGTACATACACACCAATTGTAGTAGTATCTCAAAAAATATGACACAAGTCTGCAAAATTCCTTACATCCTTTTTTCTTGAATCTGTGAGTCATTTTATACACCTATAATAGTGAAAAATGAATATGAGAATAAATATTGTATAATATGATACATTAATTAAAAAAGACATATTTTACCTTAAATAGATTTTCTCAACATTCATTTGTAGTATTAACTTTACCAGTAAGAGAGTTGTAGCTGATTCCTATTTCTTTCAATAAGTTTTTGAAATTCTTCAATTTAGCCCTTATTCCATTATACTTATTCTTCAATTAAATATCAGTATACTCTTTATTGAATTTTGCTTGAAGCCTTGCCTTAATATCATTCCAACCAGATTTGGAAAAGGTAGTAGTCATTCGATTTTCTTTCTTCACTTCATCAACCATCAAGGAGATTAAAAAAATCTCTATGGTATCATTCCATACCCCATCTTTTTCATTTATTTCTACACAATCATTGGGATCATTCACATTGTTCAAACATTCTATCACTAAATGTAACCACATATGAGTGACATGAATCATATCAATTTCTACAAATTATTAAATGGTAAATGTAGGGGGTATTTGGGTGTTACAGTAAACATGGTTCAAAATAAACATGAGACAACCATATTAAATGCTAAATTGCATAAAGTGCATGGAAATGATTGAACAAAAATAAAGGTGTAAATTTGATTCTATAGCATAAAAATAAAGATGTAAATTTAAGCAAATTCATAATATATGCATGATGGTCAAGCCAGTAGCCCCACTTCAACTCTTTTCATTGCCGTAAGCCTCTCTCTGTCTCCACTCTTTGTTCTCCCCTCACTATTAATTGACTTGACAAATTAATATGTTGGACCACCCTACTATTTACTCTTCTTTCCTCTTCGCAAGCTCTCTTCTTTTCCTCTTTCCCGCAACTTTTTGTTCTCCCCTCACTATGCACTGATTTGACAAATTAATATGTTGGACCGCCCTACTCTTCACTCTTCTTTCCTCTCCGCAAGCTCTCTTCTTTTCCTCTTTCACGCAATCTTCTTATCTTAGAAACCATTTCTCTTTATGTCAATATATTAAACGGCTTCAAGGAAATTCTCCAAAGCTTTCGCCATTTAAGCAACAATTCAAAACTAGAGCTTTAAGAATTACTATCCTGTTCTAAATAGTGGTGATGGTAAATGAAACGAGCATTTTATTGCAAAAATAGAGTCTTCAAGGAGTACATTGACCAATTAGAAACGTGAATACGAACGTGAATAATGATACCGCCAAAATATCAGGTGCTTTGAGATAGTTACCAATGTTCCAAACCTAGGAACACAACTACTTGTTCATCGGAGCTAATTCTTACTAATGAACTAGACGTTCCTGAAATTGTAACCCTTTTACTTTAAAGATAAATAAATGATCTCATCTTCACTTAAGACTAGCAAGCTACTTTCATACTATAGCTTTCCATTCACTTTTTCTACTTCAAGATTTGTCAAAGCACGAGGAGGGATGTCGTTATATCCCTCAGCTAGGTGATCAAGTTGCATATCTGAGATAGGTATCACGTCGTTATGTTATCCCTGAGCACTGTCCAGTGAGAAACACAAGAAGGGCCTCTCTCATGAAACAAAACAACATTGATGAAGTTAATGAATTAATTTTAATTATGCTACAATAACATACTGTAGCATAACATGCACTCTTTTGTGTGATTTCGAAGAAGAGAAGGTGATGGACCTGTTATGTTTCAACGCAAATAACAGCAGTTGAGCAACAAGTTACAACACACACATAAGCATATGAAAACAAACATGAAAATCACAGACGGTAGAAAACGCAGGAGAGGGTAGAAGACGACAAAAGACGTAGAAATCATAGCCGGTAGAAAACGCAGAAGAAGGCTGAAGACAACAAAATACACAGTGAGAGAGAAATAGCAGAAGAGACTGAAGACGAAGTCGGCGCAGGGAAATTGTTTTCGTTAAATATAAAAAATTGTTTTCAAAATATATCGAAACATCTTTCTTACATTTTCAAAATATCATTGTCGTTTTTTTAGACAACAAAAAACGAAAATATCTTTAACCAAACAAGTTTTGTGAGACTGTTTCATTTTTTACAAAAACAACCAAAAAAAGGAAACCAAACACCTCGTAAAGTTTTGGAAAGCCAACAACAATAAGATAAAGGTTTAGGTAAATACATACAAACCTTCTTTCTTTTTTTAAACTTGGTTTATAAAATAGGAGTAGAAAGATGCTACTTGTTGTTCCTATTATTCCAACAAGAGACTTCAAACGGTTAAGGAAAAAAAAAGTTTTATATTACTTGAATTATTGTTAAAAAATACAAAATTAATTTTATTTTTTTAAACTTAAAACCACGTTAATTTTTAATGCAATGTCATTGAGATTATGATCATTGTATGTCATAAATTAACCAAGTATTATAAAAATTATTTATATAATAATTAAATAATATTTACAACAACAACAACACTCAGTAAAAATTTTGCTGAAACGCAAGGTCCAAAGAGATTTAATAATACGTAACCTTATACTTAATTAAAAGAAATATTGTTTCTAAATAATCAAATTATATAAGTTTAATATATTAAAAAATTAAGCTAAGCACTAAAATATTAAAACATTAAATTGCACCCAACCATCACCAACCGGTAGTTTCATGGGAATCAAATTGTAGGAATAAGAATACATGTGGTGTGAATTGATCGAGAATCGAATCAACTTTTGTTAGAATCAAATCAGGTCAAGTAGTCAACCATACAAAATGTTTTACTTCAGTACTTTTTGTCAGTATCATATTGAGCTAACTATGGGATGCAGTAATTGAACTCCAACTAAACTAAACTAAACATTGAATGGTAACCACACCAGGAAGACCCCGACAACACAAAAACAAAATCAACCCATAAAATAAAAAACTACAAACTCTATTATGTTATAATTAAAAACTCCAACCTGGATGAATTCTACTGTAACATTTTTGAACCTTTTAATTTTTTTTGATTCGATTTAATTAATAATTTTTATGGTTAAAAACTGATTAGTTTATTAATTAATTTATTAATTTTTATAAATTAATAATTTTTATAAATAAAAATAAATAAATAAATTTTTCATTTAATAATCTCTTTTTTAAATTAAACTTAAATTATTTTATTGATAACAAAAATTTATTTCAATTATATTTCAAATTCTTTGATTTTATTTAATATTTAACCGATTCTATGACAATTTAATATCAGTTGAATCTTTTGAAACTTTACTGGTTTAACTTTAGATCTGATTTTTAAAATATCACTACTATGAGTTTTTATAGATTCGATTTTTTCCCTTAAACTTCAAGTTGAAAATAGAAAATTGTTATGGATTAAATTTTATTATTAATTATTGAAATTTAATTTATCACTTAATTTAAATTTATAATTTATTTGAAATTATTCTCACGCATTTAAAAATAATAGTTATATATATTTATTAATAAACAATAAATAAGCTTAATATACAATTACATCACTTTCTTCTTAAATTCTGTATGTTTTTGTCATTAATATATATGTTAATAATAGTAAATTTCATAATTATTTTTGAGTGTACATTAAAAAGTTATCGTATACACATAATAACTTATGAATTACATATTTTGTATATGTTAATTTAATGAATTAATAATTAATAATTAAACAATATATCTGACCTATTTAATAATTATAAGTTCAATGTATATTTATTTCTGATTCGTCATCCTGTAAATCGCTAAAATGAAGAACAACAACCTTCAATACTAAATCGTCCTCAAATTGCTAAAATGATAAGTAATTTAATAAAGATATGAGTTTTGGTATAGTTTAATTAATTTTCAAAAAATCTCAAAATTTTAAAAAATTATGATAATTTTTACAAAGTAAAAATAAGGTGAAAAACAGGAACATTAGACATATACTAATCAAATATTGTTAATATAATAATTTGATATAACTTTTAAATTTAATTCAAATCAATAATTTATTAAAATTAGGACAACAATAATAACTCAGTAAAATTTAGACAAACATGAGGCTTGAAAAGGTCCAATATATGCAGCATTATTCTTAACTAATAGAAAATTTGTTTCTGAATGACCCACAAAAAATATTAATAGATAAATAAATAAATAAAGTACTATAATAATAATAATGAGGAGGAGGAGGAGGAGGAGGAGGAGGAAATTTATAAAAAATAATAATGATAATAATTAAATAATAATTTATTATAATTATTTTTAATTATTTATTTAGTTAGATTCAAATTTAATAATTAAATTGAGTTATTATGTTAATAGTATTTAATTAATTAATGCATATTATTCATAAAAATGTATTTCATAATTGTTTTTAATAGAAACCTTAAAAATTCATTAAAAATTAAAAATATAATTATTAAAAAAAATTTAAACAAAATTTTAAATGTTAGTTAAACAAAAAATAACACTTTTTTTTCCCCTTAACAATATTTACTCCCCCCTTCTTACACATTGGTGCCCACATCAAGAACAATACTCTGTTTAAATCTCGCACGTGTCCACTGGTACGTGCGGTCCATATGACTCTCCAGCGTTTTGCATGGTCAAGCTTTGCTCATGAAGCGAGGGCCTATAATAAGTGGTGAGTGGGGTCCACGTCCACCCAGATTTTGCCACGTCTATTTATACACCTTTTGGGTTGCTGCTGCTGATCGGTATAGCTTACACATTCAGATTATTATTTCTTCTCTGTTCTCTCCTCTCTCTTGTCTTTGCTCTGATACAGCGGTCTCTGTATCTCATTACATAAAAATGTTTATCGAGCAGTTTAAGGTTGAGTCTCCTAATGTGAAGTACTCAGAGGGAGAGATTCACTCTGTGTACAACTACGAGACCACCGAGGTTGTTCATGAGAACAGAGATGGTGCCTATCAGTGGGTGGTCAAGCCAAAAACTATTAAATATGAATTTAAGACCGATACCCATGTCCCTAAACTAGGGTCTGTCACTAAATGCTCGTATAACCCATTTCGTTTTTCGTGATTATTCTATCTGGGTTAATGTCAAATTTCTGAATTTATGCATTTCTTTTAGGGTTATGCTCGTGGGTTGGGGAGGCAACAATGGGTCAACACTTACCGGTGGTGTTATAGCGAACAGAGAGTGAGTTTGCTTACCCTGTTGTTTGTAACGGGAAGTAACGGTATAAAGTTGGGATCTTTGGTCGGTGGGGCTATACCTGGAATATTAAATTTGTTACGAGTGGGAGGGTTCTTGACTTCTTGTGGAAGATTTACAAATTTGTTTGTATTCAATTTTTATGTCTCGTTTTTGATTATGGGTATTGGATTTGATGTGTTTTTTAACAGAGGAATTTCTTGGGCAACAAAGGACAAGGTTCAACAGGCTAATTACTTCGGCTCGCTGACCCAGGCATCGGCAATTCGCGTTGGGTCTTTTAATGGAGAGGAAATTTACGCTCCATTCAAGAGCCTCCTTCCCATGGTATTTGATATGCTCTGTTTAGTCTTTATCTTTCTTAACCTTTTGTGGTTAGATGTTTGATTGATGGCATATGGTTGAATGAATTAATACAGGTGAACCCTGATGATATTGTTTTTGGAGGATGGGACATAAGTGATATGAACTTGGCAGATTCCATGGCCAGGGCTAGGGTTCTGGACATTGATTTGCAAAAGCAACTTAGACCCTACATGGAATCTATGGTCCCGCTTCCTGGAATTTATGACCCTGATTTCATTGCTGCTAATCAAGGCTCACGTGCCAACAATGTGATCAAGGGCACCAAGAAAGAACAGGTTCAGCAAATTGTCAAAGATATCAGGTACTGTAATCACTTAATTTTTCTTATCTTTAATCTTCTAAAGGTCACGTTTTGTTTTCCATTATGTGACCATCATGATTATACAGGGAGTTTAAGGAGAAAAACAAAGTGGAAAAGGTTGTTGTTCTGTGGACAGCAAACACAGAAAGGTACAGTAATGTTGTTGTTGGGCTAAATGACACTGTGGACAACCTCTTGACTTCTTTAGATAAGAATGAAGCTGAGATTTCTCCATCAACTTTGTATGCATTGGCATGTGTTTTCGAAGATGTTCCTTTCATCAATGGCAGCCCGCAGAACACCTTCGTTCCAGGTACTTCAGCATCCAAGTTTTAACGTTATCTTACAAAGAAGCTAGTTATCCAATTACTTGGGGAAGTGTTGAACATTCTGTTTGCTATAATCATGTGTACAGGGCTTATTGATTTGGCTATTAAGAGGAACAGTTTGATTGGTGGTGATGACTTCAAGAGTGGTCAGACCAAGATGAAATCTGTGTTGGTTGATTTCCTCGTTGGTGCTGGTATTAAGGTATGAGAGGTTCGGTGTAACAACAATGTCTATCTTTCTTTGTTCAGTTATTGACATGATATTGATGGGAAGTTTATTATATTGGTAATTACGCAGCCAACATCAATAGTTAGTTACAATCATTTGGGAAACAACGACGGCATGAATCTCTCTGCACCCCAAACTTTCCGTTCCAAGGAGATCTCGAAAAGTAACGTTGTCGATGACATGGTCTCCAGCAACGCCATCCTCTATGAGCCTGGTGAGCATCCTGATCATGTTGTGGTCATCAAGGTATTCTCTCCTCTCCATCTCCTAAATTAAGTTCATTAAATTATGGAAAAACATAGGAACCATCATTTTTTGGTGACCCTCAGGTCATGATGGCCAATATTGCACGAATTACTCTTGTATATCATAAATCATTTGTTGGTGTGCAGAGAGAATTAATTATGATGATACCATCAAAATGACGTCCGTGTAGTTGGTTCAAATTTGATTTGTTGTGTCTCGTGTAGTATGTCCCATATGTTGGAGACAGCAAGAGGGCTATGGATGAGTACACATCAGAGATATTCATGGGTGGCAAGAACACTATAGTGTTGCATAACACTTGTGAGGACTCCCTCTTGGCTGCACCCATCATCCTGGATCTTGTGCTCCTTGCAGAGCTGAGCACTAGAATCCAGCTCAAAGCTGAAGGAGAGGTGTGTTTCTGTGCTTGCCAAAAGAAGAAAAAATTTGTTGAATCGCTTTGTTTCACTCACAAGATTTAACGTTTTTTCTATCCCAATACAGGGCAAGTTTCACAGTTTCCATCCTGTGGCTACCATTCTGAGTTACCTCACCAAGGCTCCTCTTGTAAGTTCCATTCCTCTAACCAAAAACCGTTTCGCACTTGATGTGACTGCTTTTTTATATGGTGTTAATGTGATGAAAGCGATGGGGAATTGAATATGTGATGTGACCTTAGATGCCCTTTTATTCATGCAAATCATGGCTCAGGATCCATTAAAGAACTTACCTTTATCACAAGTAACAAAGTGAATTGATGGGAATTATATGATGTTAGATGAGGTTCTTGCTTTAATCTCTTGCTATATCTTATAACCATTTCAGTTATTTGATCACTTATTGTGGTATGAAATCCTCTTGTTGGTAAAAACAGGTTCCCCCAGGCACCCCAGTGGTAAATGCACTGTCAAAGCAGCGTGCAATGCTTGAGAACATACTGAGAGCTTGTGTTGGTTTGGCTCCTGAAAATAACATGATATTAGAGTACAAGTAAATTGGTGAAGTAAGATGAAGAAGACTGGTCCCAGAATTTCCAATCGTTCACTAGACCTGTGTGGGTCATTGCTCCTTGTTTTTTGTTGGTTTCTTCCCATTTATGTGATGAAAGTATGTAATATGTTTTGAGTTTTCTGTTCCTTTTTTTTTTTAATTTTTCAGCTTATGTCTCTCTGCAGCCCGTCCACTTAGGCTCTTCAGCGACCAAGTTCATCCTTTGTGTCGAACAGGACATAAATGTAATGCTGAAAAAGGCCTGTGTAGTTATTCGACTTTTCATCTCCTGGCATCTTTTACATTTGCACTGAACCAAAACCCTAATTAGATCTTTTACATCCAAACTGGACAACAAAGTGATTCAAGTGGGTTGAATCATGATTGATTATCACTTAAAATACGTTAATTCTTTAATTTGATGTAATCTCACTTTTTATCTCTTAAAATAAAATAAATATTATTTTTCTTATTTAAACATCAAAAAATATCTAAAGCAAAAGAGGCAGATCCAATTAAAATAACAAAACAAAAGGTATAATTTTATACATCACTTGAATGTGCAGTAAGATTAACAAGAACTGTTACTCCTTCCTGTCTGAGAAAGTGCAACTTCCGCTTCATAATTTAGCTTCTGATATAGTCAATTTTAAATGGTCCCTTGTGTCTCCTAAGCCATACATGTGGAGGGGTCTAAAGGGTAACAGGTGCCCTCCGTAGTTTCTGTATCCGTAAGCAGACATTACCTCTTTAGGGGCATGGGCATGGACAAGATGATGGTCCCTGTAATACCCAAATACTCCCTGCGAGGATACATGGATGCCACCCAAGACAGAACAAACAAAACCAAACATCACACTGGTATTTATTTTATGTAGTTACTCAAACCTACACACATATATTACATATCATAAATCTCGGAACAAAAATCCAAAGAATAGTTACAGGCCCAAACACGCGAAACAAACTACAATTTCGAGAAATGTAAAACAGACTCCTTTGGCCATTGCGGTTGACTCGTCCCAGTCTTTAATCTCCTCGCTCTGAACCTACACGGGGCAAATCCATCGTGCTAAGCTTATAGCTTAGTGAGTAATCATTTATCTACATTAATCGATTTCTTTTCACAATAACAATATAAGCAGTCAGAACAGATTTTAACAGAACAAAACAAATCAGAAGTCCATAAATAGAAGTGAATAAACAGAAGTCCATAAAACAGAAGTGTATAAACAGAAGTCCATAAAACAGAAGTGGGTAACGGGACTTATACAGGAGAGACCGAAGTCTCGACACCGAAGTATCACAGTAGAGACCAAAATCTCGACACCGAAATGTCCATATCAGAAGCCACCGAAGTGTCTCAGAAGACCGAAGACTCGACACCGAAGTGTCCATATCAGAAGCCACCGAAGTGTCTCAGAAGACCGAAGTCTCGACACCGAAGTGTCAGAAGATACCGAAGTGTCACAGAAACAGCTGCAGACCCTTCTAGGCATGCCTATTTACCCACAACTCGGACAGAATAAATCATTTCAGACATTTCATGTGCAATAAAATTAGCACTTCTAATAAAATAATCATGCAACAATCGCCTCGAACGTTCATTGTCCGGAACAGTACACATTAACATTCATTGTCCGAAACCAATTTGCAATTCAGTACACATTCATCAAAATCACTTTTACTTCAGTAAACAAATCAAAGTGAGACCATCTCAGGTCTCTTACAAAAACAACTCAAAGTGAGACCATTCCAGGTATTGCATATGTATAATGCATGTTCATGACAAATTTCCGGGATTCTTCTTCTGTTCATAAATACATATACTACTGTTCACAAATACGTACTAGTACTGTTCATAAATACGTGTATCTCTGGCACTGTTGACTATTCACTGTTCACTATTTACTGTACACATCACTATTCACTGTGCATTATTCATCACTGTGCACTGTTCACACTATTCACTATTCATCACTGTACACTATTCATCATCTTCAACGTCGAACTCTGTAACTTCTTTTTTTCATTTTTCTTTCTTTTCTTCTCAATTCTTTTAGCATCATCACTTAAAAACTAACCTATTTCGCAAGTTCAACCTATCAGAATCATCCAAATCTTCAAACATGATAAATCTAAAACTTTCCTTCCCCCTTTCTCTTATCCTCCCAT
>JAOQMR010000213.1:1685114-1698953 GCA_027563865.1 Erythroxylum pelleterianum
ATATTAATATTGTCCGAATCAATCCGAAGTTTCATTAAACCAACTTACCCGGAAAATGCCATGAATGCATGCCAAAATCTAACCCCTAATTTGGGGCATTACAGTCCCAACATCTTGAGAGTTGCTCTTTTAACTTCAGCCTTGTTTGGTTGATGGCTGACCAACTAATTTTTTAGTTGGTTGATCAAAATCAATTGTTTGACTTCATCAATAAGCTATTCTAGTTGTTTGGTTGTTGGTTGATTCAACCCAACCAGCTAAAAATTAGAAGCTCCTTGTGAGTAGCTTTTTGGGCAATTTTGCCCTTAAATTTTCAACCCAAATGTCAATTTTGCCCTGATTCAACCCAAATGTCAATTTTGCCCTTAAATTTTGTTCAATCTCTTTTGCTCTATTTGAATTGTTTTGTTAAACTTTATTTAGATTGTTATATTTTATGTTTGGATGTATCATCATTATTATTATTGTTGTTGTTGTTGTTGTTGTTGTTGTTGTTGTTGCTGCTGTTGTTGTTGTTGCTGCTGCTATTGTTGTTGTTGTTGTTGTTATTGTTGTTATTGTTATTATTATTATTATTATTATTATTATTATTATTATTATTATTATTATTATTATATGTTCTATGTTCTATGTTTTTTATTATAGTTATAAACTTAATTTTTGTAGAATTAAATATTTAAAATCTAAATTCCTATAAAAATATTCAACGAAATATTAAGATATATAATATTCATACCCTTATTTTTTTTTAAAGTCGTGCCCTCATAAGTTATTTTACACATAAACAGTTAATACTAAACATTTAATTTTGCCAAACATCAAATGACAAACAATTAATGCAATCTGCTGGTCAAATCAGCTAACAGGTAATGCAATCAGCCAATTATCAAACAGGGCCTTCTTAAATTAAAAAACGTTTAAAATTCACCTAAACATGTAGGGATTACAATATAACTATTAAAGAAACACCTACCATTATGAGGATTATACATCAATACTTGAAAAATTGAACCAGCTCGGCAATTCCACTGTAAAAATATTGAATCAGATAATTTTTTGGTTTGATTTCAATTTTTTAATTAAATTTACTTTAATAATTTTATTAAAAATCAATCAATTTATAAATTAATTAGTCAATTTTAAAAAAGTAGTCATTTTTATAAATCAAAATAAATTATTTATTTTTATTTAAAATTCAAATTTTTTGATAAGTAAGAAAAATCTCATTCAATCATGTTTTAATTATTTAATTTTAATCAATATTTAGTAGGTTTTATAACGGTCTAATATCAATTGAACTTGTCAAACTTTAAATACCTTATCTTACTTATTAAACTTGTCTTATTTTTAAAAAATTGATATACACCATATATCCATGTTAAAAGATATATTAAAATTGAAATGGAACATAGATACTTGGAAATAGAGTGTTTTTTTTTTCTTAAAAGGTGTGAGTAGGACTAAGCTTACGCTTGGTTTATGACTGTTTCGTCTTAATCCAAGGCCTTCTCATAACATGATTTGAGCCCATTTATATCCATTCAAAACACCACCTTAACATGGTAGTATAATTAGAAGCTAATTGAGCTGCGGATTGACTAGCAAACTACGCCAATAATTTCACTCTTGGTATCTATTGATATCCAAACTCGCCTGAGGGTTGCTCTTCTATCCTACTAGAGGATAGCTAGCTTAGTTTTCGTATACTTCTCCTACCGAGTCAAAAAAAGAAGACAATTGCCATTAAACTATTAAGTTCACTCTTTAAGTTTTTTAAATCAATCATTTAACATCTATTGTTTTAGATTATAATGCCGATTCAGTTCATCTGTAGAGATCTAAGATCAATTCATGTAGAACTATGGGTCCAATTAGTATGCTGGTAAAAGTTTTGGTAGAACTAATATCCTTTATGTGCCAACTAATTTAAAGGTCTAATATTATAATTATAATGCCATAAGTTGTTGAAATATAAGTGAGAGTTCGTCCCACGTAGAAAGAATATATGGCCTTGAGCATGAATATAAGCTCAGTAAGTTACTCCTCTTATTATCAATTGGTTTTAGGATGAAATCTCATTTTGGCACGTATGTGCTCAATCTTATGAAATTTGACATGATGTCAAAGCTGGTTGTTCTTGGATCAGCCGTTACCACCTTGACTGGATAGACTGTGTCAAGTGTTGTCCTTAAATTAGCTCACACGTGAGGAGGACGTGCTGAAATATAAGTAAGAGTTTGTCCCATATGGAAAGAATATATGGCCTTGAGTATGCATATAAGCTCAGTGAATTACTCCTTCTATTATCAATTGGGTTAGGATGGAACATCATTTGGCCATGTATGTGCTCAGTATTTGAGCTCAATATTTTAAAATTTAACATGATATCAAAATAGGTTGCTCTTGAATTAGCTATCACCACCTTGACACGATAGACTGTGTCAAGTGTTAACCTTAAATTAGCCCACACATGAGAAGGGCGTGTTGAAATATAAGTGAGAGTTTGTTCCACATGGAAAGAATATATGGCCTTGAGTATTCATATAAGCCCAGTGAGTTACTCCTCCTATTATCAATTAGTTTTAGGATGGAACTAATGACAATTCAAATAACATACAGTTGAACTTATTATTTAATTCTAAATCATTAATTCATTTATTCGAAATATTCAATACTTAGTTACTTATTGCAAATTCTACGGTTATAAAAAATTGTTAGAAATTGAATTTCTTTTTAATTTTTTAGTTTGGTTTATTTTAATAACTCTTGTTGTTAAAAATAAATCAGTTTATTAATTAATTGGTTAATTTTTATAAATTAATAATTTCTTATAAACTAACATAAATCAAATCATTTTTATTTAATAATCTCTTTTTTAACTAATCTTTAAATTCTTTGATAAATAAGTACAGTCATATTTCAAATTCATCAATTTTATTTAATCTTTAATATGTTTTATGACGGTTTAATGCCGGTTGAATTTTTTAAACCTTAAGTTTCTTATTTTATCGGTTTAACTTGCGGTATACTTTTTAAACCGTTGATAATTTCTGTCATTATATCGAAATTCACACCTTTTTTGTGAACTCTTACAAAAGATTCGATTATATAAAATACATATTCTCTTTAATAATTATATGAACTGATTATATTTTCTTGCATTATTGGGAAGCCGGTGAAGGAACTAGAGGGCCATTGACTCATAGTAAACAATTCACTACATATCTATTAAGCTTTGGTGCCATTTATGATGAGCCGAAAGAGAAAACCGTGTATTAGTTTTATAATGTTTTGGAATCTGTTGTGACCTATGCAAGAGTTGACAGGGGAGATAATTAATGTTGGTATCATGATGTATTTAATTAATCAAAGCGTAATCTGTGGGAATTGAACAAGTCAAGTAGGCTTCAATTTAATGGACCTTTTGTGTACTCTTATGTTTGGTTCGCATAATTGAACAGATAAACTACGTAAGTACAGTAAAATTATCTTTAGTTGTGAGGTGGACTAAACTTAGAATAGGTTTGTTCGGTTGATCTTAAGTTTAATTATCGAAAGTGTTCCTAATAAAGACAGTTTAGCACTCAATTTATTAGGAGTTGGGAGGTGATATGTATATAAAGAAATTTGTCAATGATAACTTATTTTGAGACATCTTCTTTCTATAGATAATTCTTTAAAGAGTGTAGTTGAACTCCAAATGTCACAGTATCAATGTTTTCAAGATCAAATCAGGAGTTAAATTAGTAAGACAAGAAATTTAAAATTTAAAAGGTTTAATTAATATTAGACCGTCATAAAATCAGTTAAAGTACGAAGGAAAATGAAAATACACGTAATTTAGAAATTTTCATTCTTTTAGACTTTCGTTAAAAAATAATTGTAAAAAGCACGTAACTCGAGTATTATATTATTATCTTAGATTAAGTTTAATTAATCCGTGTTAGGTATAAGAGTTAAGTTGAATTGTTGTGTGAATAGTAGTTAATTTATCTATATATAATATTCATGCCTTGTATTTTTACTACTATTTTTAAAGAAAGTATAAAAGAAATTAAAAACCAAAAATTTCTAAAATTAGATTTTTTAAAAAATTACTTAAATCACATGGTATCTTTTGTCCTATTTCCTTGTCATTGACATTTAAGTTTCTTACCACACTTGATCCAAGAAAGTGGTTTCATCTGATTTGGATTCGTTCTGGTTGAGCAGACAAAAGCTACCTTCTCCTTGCTCATCTGATGTTGAGATTATATAAAAACAATTTTCTTATAATACTCACAACAGTTCATATCAAACAGAATTCCTACACTTGGACCTATCCTTGTGTCAGGATTTACTAGCCAAGGGTCAGTTTCAGGTAGACAATTTCTATGAAAGGTAAGCCTCCCAAAAAATAATTGATGCGTGCAAAGGTTTCCTTGAACCAGAAAGAGATTGGCCCTCGAGTGCAGAGGTAGAATGAAGCTTGATTGCAAGACCTACCTCGCTCTCTATAAGAACGGTGCGTTCCGAGGTATGAAGTGAGAGAGAAGGGATTTCATAATTGAGGCTTAGAATAAGACGATCTTTTCATTTATTTTTTTTCATGAACGTTTATAAGATCCTTCATTTTAGTTTAGTTGTATACGGTATAGCCTTAACCTTAAAGTTAAGTTTAAATGTTATATTTTTTTATAAAAAAAGGAAGCAACCAAGCAAAATATTTACAGAGCCAACTGGGAGGTGGTCCCTAAAGTGACAAAAAAAGGTATGAGACTTTACATTAATTATCAAATCAATCAATAAAAGCTCCAAATGAATCTCTTTCAGTTTTTAATTCCTCCAAAACTATACAGCCAGCTGATGGTGCCATTAGATTCCTGAATTAATCCATGTGTTTTTAAAACTAGAACGAAAAAGAAGAAAAAAGTAATACATCTCAATCTCACATAATAACAATAATAATGATAATTTATTATAATTATCTTAATTTATTAATTTAAATCATATTTTATTGGATCATGTTAGATTTAAGAACTGAGTTATGTTACCGTAAGTGACATTTGATTAATTTATCGCTAATATTCATATTACGTGTGTTTTATTGTTATTTTTTAACTGAAGTTTAAGAAAAGAGGTTTTTCGAAAAGCTGATAATTAGAAATAGTTTGTCAAAAATTTTAAAAAACAAGTTTTTCTAATAATTCTTAAAATTGCATTTATGTTTTTTTACTTTAATTTTAATTAGAGTTTAAGAAAATTATGAATTTAGAAATTAAAAATTAAGAATTGTTATTAAATCAATCTGAACTCGTAGAATTAATTGAAGTGACCCACAAAAATTTAAAGTGGAATCTGTGCGTGGTGATGGCATTATTGATTGGAAGTAGTTTTCTTGTATAGTGGTTCCAAAGGCGGAAGGAAGGACATTTGTTCCCTTCACAAACGTTGATGTCCATTTCATGCCTTCCAAAAGCCACCCACTAAAATTGCTAGCTAGCTGCTTACACATCATCAAAATAAATACTCACTTTCAGAAAGTCGTTATCATACCTTGTTTGTCATTTTCCATTTTTTCTTTGGGACCATTCAAGTTTATTCGAAGTCTATATATATGTATCATCTTTGTATAAATACAAAAGAGGTTTCACCTTCTTCGTACTCTCGCAAAAACGGGAAGTTTCATAAAAATACAAAAAAAAAAAAGATTACGTCATCTTTAAACTTTCACAAAACGGAGAGCTTTCTGCACAGTCTGAAATCTCAATCGTTCTTTTCAAATATCTTTTATTGTTTTGGTGTATCATGTTCAATACTATAGATAGTCTTTGTGGTAGATTATTATAATAATAGTAATCTTAGGAAACTGAAATTTACATGTCATGCTTTCTGAAACATGAACAACCTAATAATTACAATTTTATGATAGATATTAGCAAAACATGAAGGCCTTGTTTGGTTAGCTACCCATCAGCTATTTTTTTAGTTGATTTGTTGTTTTAAGCTCTTTTAACCTGTCAAACAGCTACTAAAAGTGTTTGGAAAGTAGCAGATTTATTGGCTGTTTTAAAATAAACAGTCAAAAATAAAAACGCTCATTAAGCCAAAATTTTAAATATCAAAAGTCAATTGTGCCCTGTAAATTCTATTGCTAAGTTGCATAAGATTTTGCTGATTAAATTGTATTATTAATTAAGTTGCAATTAAATACCAAACGGGTTATTTTTCTTGTTAGTTCTAATATACAATAATTTCTGGTAAATAAGATAGCCTAGTTGAGGTTCCTACATAGCTACGTTTTGACGAATAACATTTGTTTTTATAATTATTTTATGCAGTTATAGGTTAGAAATAAAATGTTGACATTAAACGGAAATAAAAATAAAAAGAGTTGCATAAATTTCTCATAGATGATGAAATATTATAAGTGAACATGACTTTTCTAAAATTTAAAACTCATATAAGAATATTTACCGAAATACTAAAATATATAATATTCATACTCTTAAAATTTTTTTAAAAATTATACCTTTATAAGTCGTTAATTTTATCAAATATCTCTAACAAAAATATGATGGAATTGATTCCAAACAGGGTGAAATGTTATTATATAATCTGCTTTTTCATTGCATGTCTCATTCATAATATTTTTTCCTATCGAGATAATTTACGGTCGTCATACGCTTTCACTTTTGGGATAACACTGTAATACCCAAAGTCATTAATTTATGAGAAAAGATAGAGAATGATTATTTTAGTAGTCTTTGTGATTATCATAATTACTCGTTAATTTCATATCAAGCTAAACCAAATTTGTCAATCTCATGTATATAAAATGATGATTATATATTATGTAGGTTCCAACTAATAAGTAGGATTCAATTCTTCTCTTAAAATTACAGTGGACGGTTTTACAGAATATACTCGGTAGCTGATAAATATAGTAATATACGACACTATTTCAGTTGTTATTGGGAGTTATGAGCATTTATGGAGGAGCATGAAAGGCCAAACTAACAAATGGCTCCATTTTTCATCCGCCATTTTTGCCTCTCACCCGGAAATATATGATCGACTGATCATAAGCATCAAGCAGCAGCCACAGTACTCTCAGCTTTAGCAGAAGCCTTTGAACCTGTTGATGCATGTCCCTGATCTTCGTTCCTAGTTGCCATAATATTGTTATTGCACCTTTCTATTCTCTCGTCTTGTTTTATCTGTTGTTCTCTGCACTCTAAACTACAAAAAGCTGTATCACCCCTGCAGAATCAAGATTCATCAGAAAGAAAAAAAAAAGTATGAACAATCTAATCAATATCAGCCAAAAAAAAAAAAAGCAGACCAAGAAATAAATTAAGCTCTTGCTTTAGAGTCCAGCTAAATGAAAAAGCTGGAATGAAAATTGCTTGAATCCACCGTAAAGTTGCAAGAAACCTAAGCAAGAACAGAACTTTCCATCTACCAATCTCGAAAGCTATAACTTTCTGGGAATTTATCGATTTCCCGAGAAAAAACCTTTAAGAACATAGTGAACCTTAGATGTATATAAGAGAACCATAAAATAAGCTTCACAGACATACCTATACATGTAAATATCTTTCCCAGGAGCCAAACGGCGTTGGCAAAGGCCACAAGTTCTCAGAAAATGAGCAGTCTCCTCAAAACCACCACTGGTTCTGTGGTAGTACCTCGGAGACAACACCATGGAAGCCAAGGACCGTTGATCATCGTACTCATCGTACAGAACTACCTCATTATTACCGAAACTTATACCACTCATAACGTCCTTCTCGTTAAAGTTGTAAAGACTCACAGACTGCCCTCCTCCTGATTCTTGACCAACCACCGGCACCGTTTCGGTCTGATCAGACCTCGGCGGCGAAGAAGAAGAGTCGAAGGTGATGCCAGTCATGCTAGTGGTTCTTCTGATGGGTGGTCGTGGACGCTTTCCAAGCAACATATTATCTTTAGATGGCTTGCTAGATCTTACTTGTTTGGTGAGAAAATGAAAGAGAAAAGAACAAGAGATGACTTAGATGAAGTGGGAATGAGACGAGTCAGTGAATGAGTGAGCGAGGGAGAGTGAATGAAAGGTAGGGGATGATAAAAGAGAGTGGAGTAGACTCGGAGCGAATCTTGGCCGTTGCTTGCGGGCACCGGGTCATAAGAACACCACGTCACGCTTCTTTGCTTCCTTTACTTAACCCATCTATTTCTTCTTTAATTTATTATTTTATTATTTTGCAAACATAGGTATGTCACTTTTCATTATTTTATTTTTTTGTGTTTGTCTATTTTTTAAATTTATTTATCAATATCTTTAAGGACTAATTATTAGCTGTGCTCATGATCAACCTTGCCAAATAAACATAATTTTATTTTATTAAATTTTGTTTTTATTACTTACAATAAAGTTGATCATAAATGATTACTAATAATTGGTCATAAAGTATATTTCTATGTTTAAATAATATTTTATAAGCCACTATCCTTCGTTTTTATGAGATATAACAAATTCAAAACATCTAAAATTTGAAATTTAATAAATTTGTCGAACTTTTAAAATTTTTAATTTAGTTATTAACCTTTTAAAACTCGTATATATTTCATGCCGAAATATTGTTTTTATTGCTATAAACATTTTTTTATTGATGTAACTAATATATAAGCACCCACGTGATATTTGATAAATATAATGATTAAAAAATTCGATCGGATGTACAGTACAAATTTTAAATTGTTCAATTTTTTATATCAATTTTAACTTTTCGATTCAATTTACTTTAATAAATTTTGTTATTCAAAACTAATCAATTTATTAACTAAGCAGTCAAATTTTGTAAAATAACAAGTCCTTACAAATTAAAATAAATCAATTAATTTTATTCAACAATCTTTTTAAAATTTTTATTAGATAAAGACAATCTCTTTCAATTATATTTTAAATTTTTTAATTTTATTCAATCTTTACTCGATTTTATGATGGTTTAATAATGACTAAACTTTTTAAATTTTAAACCTCTTGTCTTATTAGTTCAAATTTGATATGTAAAAAGAATTTAAAGAGCTTAATAATAAAAGGACATTTAAGCACATAACATTAGCATAAGTCTTATTCAGGAAAGTAACTCATAACTTCTGAAGTTCTGTCCAAATCCAAAGAGAAATATCTTTTGACCTGTTAATTTGTATCCAAAGTCTTGTGGACCAAATATTTTTGCAACAATAATGTTTTAAGTGTGAAGACTTAAGATTGAAAGAATATAAAAATTTCAATTTAATTGAATTTAAAGACTTAGGCAAAGTTGGTAATTTGGACCTTATTTGTTCTAAATTAAGTTGAATAAAATAACCTTTTCATATTTATTTTTAATAATTAAGTTGATAAAAATAATATTATTTTAATTTTCTACCGGATAAACTAACTCGAACCCGACTCAACTCATTATCTTCTCGACTTGTCAATTATCAATTAAGTTATGTTAAATTGATATACTATAAGCACTAAACTATACCAGTTCGAGTTAGATTCTATTTAAAAAGATAACTCAAAGTCAAATTAACCCATTGTTATTTTTACTTATCAATTATTAATTAAGTCATGTCAAATTGACATATTATAAACACAAACATACCTATTTGGGTTAAAATCTATCCAAAAAATAATTCAAATTTGACCTAATCTATTATCGATCTTACTCATCAATTATCAATTAAGTCATATCAAATTAATATATTATAAGTAGGGGTTGTTGAGTTGGTGGAATGGGAAGTATGAAGTGAAAGGGTCCTGATATTCAAATTCTCCAACTTACGCTCTCTCGATCGAGTCTGTCGTACAGGGTTTGCTTAGTATAGAGTACTCGATTGGCGTGATGTGCAAGTTATTGTATCAATCCAAAGATTTACCTAGTACACATTCAAAAAATAACAAAGGCAAATTCTTTGGTTAAAAAAACGCAATTAATTGAGCTAAATTTTATCTAAAAAATGAGTGGAACCAGACTCAATCTAATATCATTCTTTCTCGTCAATTATTAATTAAACTATATCAAATTGACATACTCAACCTGTTATCAAATTCTACTGGCCAATTATCAAATTAAGTCATGTCAGATTGATACATTACGAGCACTAAAACCGTATAGTGTGAGTGAAACTGAGGAGTGAACAAAAACCAGGCGTACACGGTGAGCATAGGGAACAATGGAATGGACGCAACAAAAGTCTCTGTCACTTCTTGTGAAAGCTCGACATTAATTGTTCATATGTTCTGTGTTTGCACGCTTTCTATGTACCATTGGCCATAAAATCGTTTGATTTGATCACTGTCAAACAAACAGTAACTTACCTGTTTTCCAATTTCAACGAGAGTAATTTTAATTACACTTATCAACTGATTTAGGGAATGTTTTTATCACTAGTGTGTGTGTGTCAGTGTCAAATAATTAAGGTTTCGATTTCACGTATGTTTTGTTACTGTAATGTTACACATAACACTACATCGTTTTAGATCAGGACAGAAAATCTGATGCCTTTAGATTCATAAGAGAGGTTAAAACATATGTATTATATATATAATTTAATAATACTGTTGATTAGCTTATAGCATTATATTGTTTCTGTTGCTTTTCAATTTTTCATATTCACTTCAAAAAGATTAAACAAAACTAATGTTCTAAAAAACTGAATCAATTTAGTCGATATAACAATGAAAACCTCAAATAAGATAATTTTTCAATTCGATTTTTAACTTTCTCATTCAAATTAATTTAATAATCTTTGTTATTAAAGACCGATCAGTTTATTAATTAATTAGTTATTTTTCGTAAACTAGTAAATTTTTATTAAAAAAATTAACTGATCACATTTCATATGACATTTTTCTTTTTCCATTAGACTTTAAATTTTGACGGGCAAAGATATTTTTCTTTAATCATATTTTAAATTATTTAGTTTTATGCAATCTTTAACTAGTTTTATAATGATTTAATACCAGTTAAACCTTTTAAATCTTAAACTTCTTGTCTTACAGTTTTAACATTCGGTTCGGTTTTAAAAAACATTAAACAAAACAATAAGGATGAAAAAAATTAATACTTTAAAATTAGCGTTGTTTTTTATTTTTTATGTAATATCTAATTTAACTTAGTGAATCTAATTATAAAATGTGTTTTTCCCCCTACCTATCAACTCCTTAAAATGAAAAAAAAAAAGCAAAGTACGAAATATACACAATTCTAACGTAGAAAGAACTCAAATGAAATCATCTGTTTCAGTTATTCTGCTCCATTAAATCTTATCCATATATTTATATGGAGTCTACTTAAATGTGTGGATGAGATTTAATATCACATAATAAAAATATCATAAGAAACAGAAAATGTGATCGGGAACAAATATATATATATATATATATATATAAAGTACGGTCACCTACTCCATTCTATTCTTAGTTTGATGACTCATCAGAACAATAATTTTCTTGGCCACTCTCTGTAGTTAATGCATCAATTATTATATTAGCACACTTAACTCTCAAGCTTTTCTACAAATTATTGAGATGACTTTCTGTCAATTATTGGGGTCCCCTGTCGCTGTGGTACAATCTCTCATGCATGTGAGCTAACAACTTCAAATTTTATAAACATGCCTCCTTCAATCACTACTAACTATGTAATCGGACTCAAATACAGTTAATTTATTAAATTATTTATATAAAATTTTAGGAGTATTAGATTTTAAAGTACTATTTTTTTAATTTTTCAATTTAGTACTTAAATTTCAATTAATTTAACTATTTTTTATTAATTTTGTTGATTTGACTAATTGGGTGTATTAATTCATGTGAATGCTTAATTTTACAAGTTTTGAATTTAATTGTTAAATTATAAAAAGTTGACTACTTAATTTAAAAAAATTAAAATTTAAGTGCCAAATTGAAAAAACATCAAAAGATTTTATACTTTAAAATATGTTATTCTAAAACTTTAATCACTATTATCTAGTCGAGCTTGGATGGAATTGATTACAACTAAGATAAACGAAAACTACCTCATAAAAGAAATACCATAGGCATCAACTCATATAATCAAGGAAAGGGCTTCAGAAATATCATCACAAACTTAAAAAATTTGAATCAATGCCATGACCCAATTTAGCCAGACAATTTGCTGCAAAATTACCTTCACGAAGCACATGCCTAATAGAACAACTTCAATTCCTAGCAAGTAAAGCTTGAATATTCACAACCAAAACAGTTAGGGGATGTGAAGAGATAACGCCACAAGTCACCATTCACACCGCCTCCATCCCACCAAGATAGTTAAAACACCAATTCAAAACAAATATCTTATTACACAAATTAAACAAAATATAGTTGAACGTATGAGAATGTGTAAAGCATGGGTTAATATACGAGGGACTAGATCTCCTGTTTCTATTAACCAGTTTCAATTCTGTACCGGTTAATCCTATTCAGACAATGACACCCACGTAAATATGTGGAAAAAATGAACTGACACACAAGAGGAAAATACTATTTTGGAACAAAGGATTTCGTGTGTGATACATGAGATGTGATTTTGATCACTAAAATGGAAATGGGCACGCAAGCACAAGTGCTTGGATGAAGAGAAAAAGGATGAAACATGAGATGAGGTGTGTAATAATGGATGTTTCCTACCATAGCAACTTAAAAGGCATTATAGGCAAAGATGCAATGATGGGTGCATAAAGGACACAGTCCCTCCTACCATCTTAGTCCCACTGTGTTTATGTGTATTTGTGTGCAAGGCAATTATTATATGCACTCATCAGCCACATCATTGGGAGCCCAGAAAAGGGCATCCCCACACCAGACATCAATTATGGATTCCAATACTTTTTCTTCTTCCAATAACTCACTTTCTCCTGAATTCCATGGGCTGTTCTCATGAAGACAAAAGCCCAGATTCTGTATAGATTTCTGAGTAAAAGACACGAGAATTTTATTTAGTCTAAGTAATTTTATAAAAACTGATAATTTTTTAAGGTTTTCCCAAAACCTTTTTGTGGTTTTGAATTTTTAAAAAACTCCTTTTAATTTTTTATTAAGAATAATAACAAATAATTATAAAATGAACATTAAATATGAAATAACCAAATGATACCAATTCAATATAGTGTTAAATTTAATATAAAGTGATTAATCTTAATATAAAATAATAATTTATTATAATAATCTTATTTGAGTTTAATTAGTTTGAGTGAAATTTAAGAATGTAGCACCCCCTTACCGCAGAGTACACACCGAGACGTCCGTAGGTCATTCCGGTACATATCCTACGATAAGGGTGAGCTACGATCGATCACTACATTCACTTCACATGGCATCATAATAAAGCATCAATATAAAAAGCACAATCTTTTTGAAACCAACTTTTTCCTCATTTCATTCCATCAAAATCAAAGGTCTACATGTTTTTCATCTCTTCTATCTGTACGTCAATCAAAAACCTAGTACAAAAATTACTACATGAAAGAGGAAAAGTATCAAATCTATCTAAGCCATCCCAAAAAGTCCCAGCTGACTGACCTTTAAGCTATGACTTCTCTTGCCAGACACAATTTACACGGCTGGAAAAGTCTCTCTGTAGCTAAGAGTCTACTCTCGGTCCTGAAAAGATAACATTGTAATTTTGGTGAGTTTTGCGAACTCAATGAGGTAACCATCATCGGTAGTTCACTCAATTCATGTAACATATCAAAACATATCACACTTATTTCACAATATCAGTTTGATCATAATTAACACACGTGCACTTAAGCATAAGAAATCTTGCATTTCACTTAATCAAACATATGTAACACAATGCA
>JAOQMR010000213.1:1703641-1775152 GCA_027563865.1 Erythroxylum pelleterianum
AACGAAATCGACATTTCACGAACACGAGATCATGGATACAGGTACGCACAAAATTATTGTCGATCCGATAAATGATTTACATATTATGGTTAGATTAATGATTAGGAATCTGGAATTGTTATGAATATGTATTGTACATATTTAGTATACATAAATGACAGTATCAATCACAATAACAATAGACATCGGACTAGGTCCGGCATTCAACTTTTGAGTTGAGAATCAAAAAATCATTTAGGCAAACACATTCACATTCAAGCAGCACTTCTAATATCATTTCCATGTATCAAAACGCCTTGGACAAATATTGTCTATAATCCAGTACACAGACAACACATTTCAGTACAATTCAATAAGATAGTAACACAGTTCAGTGTTATACAAATTAAGAAAGTGAGACCACGTTACTCACAGTATGCTTCAAACAGTTATTGCCTTGAATTCCCAGCAATGTTTGGATGTTGTCGTTCAATGCGCTCCTTTATACACATAATACATGCATTATTTACGAAAAAATGTTTGAACTTTTTTCAATTTTTTAATTATAGCCTGAACTTTAAAAGTAGCAATAAAATGTCTAAACTTTAATTTTTTTTCGATTTTAGCCCGAACTTTAAAAGGTAATAATAAAATGCTCAAATTTTCAATTCTAACTCGATATTAATGTTTTTGTTAAGTTTGCTGATGTGACTTGCTACGTATTTGAGAAACCTTAACTATTAATAAACGTAAGCCAAAATTAACACAACAAATGAAGATTAATAAAACGATGTCGTTTAATCACATAATTGAAATGATGTTATTGTTTAAAAATGATCTAAATCAAATTACGCAGCCTCGATGACCTTACGCTTTAATTTCAGTTTTTTCTTTTGTTTTCAGTTTGTTCTCTGGACGCCCTTATCCTTCGATTTTTAGATTATGCAGCCACGACGACCTTACGTTTTCATTTCAGTTTTTCCTTTTGTTTTCAATTTGTTCTTTCGACGCTCTCACCTTCCAATTTTTATATTATGCAGCTCTCACACCCTCACACTAAGGGCATCAGAGAACACACTAAAAACGAAGAGCTTACTAGTGCAATACGCTATAATGTGAGAGTAGATTGAGGTGTCATAAAACAAACAGAAAACAAATGGCTGAGGATATCAAGAGAATAATAGATAACGTCAAGTTATAATTAAAGAAAATTGAAAGTTTGAACATTTTATTGCCACTTTTCAAGTTTAGACTAGAAATAAAAATTTGAAAATTTTGACATTTTATTGCTACTTTTTAAAATTTAGACTATAATTAAAAGATTGAAAAAAATTTGATTTTTTTAATTAACCCAATATAACATTTGGCCTCGTCTGTCAATAGAATTCAAACCTTTTAAAATAGTATCATTTTGATTTTATTTTTTAAAATAACGTTAATTTGATTTAAAATTTCTTACTTTACAAATTAAAACAATCCTCTTAGCTATTAATCTAATGAGTTCTTTACTTAGTCTAAACATTTTCTTGTAATGACTTGTTTATTTTATTTATTTATTTGTCTTCTTTTTTGTTTTTGTATTTATTTACTTATTTTTATCTCTCACTTTTAATTTTTACCTTATTTTGTATTTATTTTATCATTTTATACTTAATTTTTATTTACTTATTTTATTGTTAATATTATCCTTATGCCTATTTTTTACTTGTATATATTTTAATTATTATTTTTATCATTTTATTATGCATCTTTTAAATATTTGCATCTTTTTCTGAAAACGCAAAGAATTTGGCCGGTAAACGCAAAACCAAAGTTTACAGGCTACTGAGAGTATCATGATTGTGGTGTGGAGCTAATTAACATTAATAGTTAGTAATCAAAATAGCACAAAAAAACAACCTTCAAATACAATGAGTTAGCTAGATATTCCGCATTATCACCCAATAGTCAAGGTTATATGGGACCTGATCCTTTGGCCGGGTACTCTAGCCCTACCATGTGCCAGAGCATCTAAGCCATCCATTTAGGTACTGGGTCAGAGGATCTAAAGGCAAGTTATATAGGCTGCGTTTGGTCAACATTGAATCAGCTAAAAATTAGCCGATTCATGTTTTTCAATTGTTTGACTATGTTTGGTAAGAACATAAATAATTAGCTGATTTATATTAAAATGCTGAATTTTGAAAAACTGCGCAATAGCAACGTTTTGAGTAGCTTTTTTTATCTTTAGCTAAATATCTGCAAGTGAAAAATCAATTATACCTATCTAAATAAACAAAGCCATACATTAATTAATTTTTGCAAGTCAATTTATGCCTAATTACAATCATATTTTATGTTTGGATGTATCATGATGACGACGACGACGACTATTATTATTATTATTGTTGTTGTTGTTGTTAATAATAATAATAATAATATTATTATTATTATTATATTTTCTATATTTTTTATTAGAGTTATAAAATTCATTTTTGTAGAATGAAATATCTAAAATCTAAATTTCTGTAAGAATATTCAACGAAATACTAATATATATGATATTCATATCCTTATATATTTTTTAGATTTATGTCATTATAAGTCATTTTACACATAAACAGCTAATACTAAACAACTAATTTTATCAAACATTTTTAACAAACAACTAATGTAATCCGTCAGTCAAATCAGCTGATATAATCATCTATCAGCTAACAGCTAATGCAATCAGTTGATTGCCAAACAGGGTCATAATCTATGTTTGTGTATGCTGATGTAGGTGAGGAGTTGTTGGGTCAAGTTCTGTTGGAACAGCTCTATTAAAATAAATTTATTTTATTTTAAACTCGATTAAAATAAATTTAATTTAATTTAAATTAATAATTTAAAATAGTTATAATAAATTATTAGTTTGAGTCGAACTTAATTAATTTTGCTCAAATTTAAACTGGATCAAATCGTCATATAAGTAGCATTGACTAGTAAAACCATTTTGAAATCGAGAAATTTCTATTGAAACCAGTGCTGTCCAAGAATAATTAGCCGATCTGGATTTGTGAATTATTATAGATTATTTGGAGGTAGAATGGAAAAAATTAGGAGATGAAAAAAAGAAAAAAGAAAAATATTATAAATAGAATCTATTTAGATAAAATAAAATTTAAAATTATAAATAGAATAAATAGTTATAATAATACATAATTAGAATTAGAATTAGAATAATATATAATATATAAATTAGAATATTATATTTAAAAAATTTAGAGAATCTTAAAAATTAAAGAAAAAATTTTAATTTACAAAAAAATATATCTCTTTTAGCATAAAATAAACTATTAAGTCCTAACATAAATAGCTTTACAAGGGGGAAAAAAAAAGGCACCCATAATTTCCTCCAAAAATCTTTTTTACGAGTGATATATAATAGAAAGAACATGGAAAAGTTGCGATTCAATTCCCAAAAGGCCCGGATTTTCAGGAGCCGATTGGGAGTTTTCGGGGGAAAACAGAGGGCAATCTCGTCAATCTGCACATTTCCCAAGAAAAACACACCTCTGGACCTTTTCTCGTGCACACTCATCTATCTCCTAACATCAGTCAAGCAACAACTGACCAACTCAACACATGATGTTAATTCTTGTTTTAGCGCCACCCCATTTTCATCCTACATTGTACTGCTCATGGATGCTTGTTTGAGAGTGAAAATGTCCAAATGCACCAGAGCGAGTAAAAAGGTCGCATCTTTCGTGGCTCAGTAGGTCTGTCTAGTTGGTCTTAGTTGGATTGGAATGAACGTAGATGTTACACACAAATCGAGACAATTTCTCTGTTATCAACTTTTGCAGATTCCTCTCTCTCTCTCTGTTTATCTCTGTCTTTCAATACATCACTTTTCTTGTTTTTCATCATTCTGGTGTATAACGCTCTCGAAGATATGTATGCATTTCCTGGCAAAACCTGAACTTTTTTGGAGACTCATTACTTCTTGTAGGATTTCGTGCTCTAATTGCTTTGGTTTTGTCAATCTTTCAGGTTTCCGTTAATGGGTGTGGTTTAATGATTCCCCAACTACACTACTCTCTTTTGCTTGTTCTTTGGTGTTAAAAGCTTGCTCATCTTCTTTGAAAACAACTACTCCTCTTTGCTTTATTTTGTTTTTCTTTTGGCTTATCTGTTCAGTCCCACTTCTTCTTCTTCTTCGATTTGCACTGCCTGCCCGGGTCTTGTCACCATCCCTAGTTGAAGGCTTTATTCAATTAGGTTTCTCGTTAAACGCACGACAGGGGAACGTCTGTGGCTGGAAAAAGGTTGCTCTGTTCTAGAGAAAGGTGAGGGTTTTGGACAGAAAGGGTTTTGAGTTTTATCTTTTTTTATCGTTTATACTGTTTTGCTGTGTCTGTGAGTTTGTTCAAGTCTGATTTTTTTTTTTTGACAAATGAAATGCTTTACTTTTAGTGAAGAGTTGGGTTGTTCGAACTCTTGGTGGATATATTGAGCTCATACAGGGCCATTTTTAAGAGACTTCTGTTTGATACTGAGAAATGCAGATACTCTGATGAACTGGGCTGGATAGTTCGTGAAATTTTGGTTCTTCAAGCTCTTTTTTCATCTATAGATACTTAGCTTCCAAAAGCTAGAGTTGATTTGGTGAAGCTCCTCCTAATAGTCACTCCAAGAAATGGGTTCAGCGAGCTCCAAAGCACAGAGAAATGACGCTTTGCGTCTATGCAGAGAACGCATGAAGTTCATAAAGCAAGCAATTGATTCAAGGTACAATCTTGCAGCAGCTCATGTCTCTTACGTTAATTCTCTTAAGAACGTTGGCATAGCTCTGCGAAGGTTTGCTGAGGCTGAAGTTGTAACAGAGTCCTCTCTATCTACAACGTCAGCCACTGAGCTTGACAAGACTCCATCACATTCCTCGTACCCCTCTCCCTCTCCTTCCCACAATGCAGAGGTCCCGGATTCACCATTGCACAACGAAAGCCCTGTTTCTCCTCAGGTTGTGAATATGAATTACATGAGAGCTGGTGGTGGTACTAATGCAGTGACTGTTAAAGTTGACTTGAACAATAATTGTGTTGATGGTTTTGTGGAGGATGATTGTCTTGGATTCTCCATGCCAATGCCGCCTCCGCCACCTCCACCTCCTTTCGAGTCAGGTAGCTCTTGGGATTATTTTGATCCTAGCGATAATTGTGACAGCTTCAGGTTTATTGGGCACAATGAGTTGAATATGGATTTTGATTATATGGGAGGGTGGACTGAGTTTAACACTGAAAAGTTTGGTGTTCCCCAAAATGTGGTAGACGTAAAGGGAAAATGCCCAAATACTGGTTTAGAAAGAAACACACAATTACAAGAAGGAAGCTTGAGACCTCAGGGAAAGGAAAAAAGTGTTAAAATCTCTGATATGCAAATGCAAGCAACTTCAAATGGAAATTTTGGTATAAGAGTAGAAGGTAAGGCCCCTTCTAATAAATTGATGGGAGTTAAAGGTTCTACAGGACAAGCACTCGATAGCCAATTGAGGAAAGCAGAAACAGTGCAAAATGGTGGCGGTCTGGTTCTTGAGCAATCAGGTTCTAATAGGGAGAAACCTGGGGCAGCAAAATATTTATCTGCTGACAGGGAAGATCCATCAGAATATATTACCCATAGAGCCAAGGATTTTCTTTCGAGCATAAAGGATATCGAACATCGTTTCTTTAGAGCCTCGGAATCTGGCAAGGAAGTGGCCAGGATGCTTGAAGCTAGCAACATCAGAGTTGGATATTCAGAGGCAAAAGGTAGAGTTACTTTGGTGGATGACTAAACAGTTAATGACTTTGGTGTCTTTATTTACAAACTGTTGGTGGTGAAAAGGTTTATCTTGCTTTGTGGATCTTTCTCCTAATACTCTTGGACTACTTTGTTTCTTGCAGGGAGCACATCCACCTTAGACATGTTAGCTGCTTTGCCACGTGTGTGCTGTCGCGGTAATACTGCTCTTGTTTCTCATGGTAAGTTCGAGGTTTCCATAAGTCACACTTGAAGTGAAAAATGTAGGGTTGTAGGTGTTCTTTACTTCTACGTTATTTGTTAGGGAGTTATATGTTGTATGTATTTCAGAACATGGCGCTAATCCATAGCAGTTAGATGTTTACCTTCCAACCAGCAGGGGAACTTGTTTGGATTTGGAATGTTTCTGTTTTCGTCCATTCATATGAAGTTATTTTCCTCTCTGCTTTTTCGTTATGTAAATTCTTCAATACTGTTGCAGAACCTGTGGAGCATGCCACTAAGGTCATTACCTGGAAGCGAACAACATCTTCAAGGTCATCTTCATCGAAAAGTCCACTTGTTACGACAACAAAAGATGATGTGTCTGACAGTGGTAGTGATTTTATGGAAGAATTCTGCATGATTGCAGGTAGTCATTCCTCCACACTCGACCGGCTGTTTGCCTGGGAAAGAAAACTCCATGACGAAGTTAAGGTATTTTTTCATAAAGTCTAGAGGTGTTCTTTTCGTTCTTTTGAAGATCTAATGTCCAGCATTTGGCCTTATAGTTTATCAAAATGTCATGAATAATGGCTTATGTTGCACCTCTTTTATGTGCTTACTTCTGATACGAATTTCTGCAGGCCAGTGAATCTATCAGGAAAGAGTATGATCGAAAGTGTGACCAACTTAGGCACCAGTTTGCCAAGGATGTTAGTCCTAATGTCATTGACAAGACCCGAGCAGTTGTGAAGGATTTGCATTCTCGGATAAGAGTTGCAATTCATTCTGTAGATTCAATATCCAAGCGGATTGAGAAAATGAGAGATGAAGAGTTGCAGCCACAACTTCTAGAGCTGATTCAGGGGTGAGTTGGGGAACTGAGAACTATGACATATATATTCTATCTCATTGTTCTGACATTAATTTAGTGATTCTATGGATGAGCTTGTGACTCACTGGTGGAGAAGGTAAAAATGCCTTCTCTTCCACTGGGATTCAAATGTTTGTGGAACCTATAAACTTCCTTACAAACCGAAAGAGAAGTTAGGGATCTTGATGTTCTAAGGATGTGGACTAAATCCCTGTACTGGGTATGAATAATTAGTTCATTGGAATTATCAGATTTATGATCAATAAACATGTGCAGATTGATCAGAATGTGGAAGGCCATGCTTGAATGCCATCATACACAGTACATCACCATCTCGTTGGCATACCATTCACGGAGCACCACAGGAATTCCGCAGGGAGATACTCGTAAACAAATCATGGCTGAGCTTCAGCAGGAGATCGAGTGGTTTGGCTTGAGCTTTGCCAATTGGGTTAATAGCCATGCATCCTATGTCGAAGCTCTTAATGGGTGGCTGCAGAACTGCATTTTGCTGCCACAGGAGCGTTCCAAGAACAAGAGGCCTTTCTCCCCGCGTCGGCTCCTAGCCCCTCCTATATTTGTTCTATGCCGTGACTGGTCTGCAGGAATAAGAGAATTGCCATCTGAGGAACTCGGAAATGCCATTAAGGCCTTCCTAGCTGATCTGAACCATTTAATTGAGCAACACGCAGACCAGACACAAACTGAGGAGAATGTAGTCGATCCAAACAACGCAGAATCCGAGGGCAAAGAGGATGAGAAGAATTCCAACGTATCAACAAATTTGTGCTGTATACATGCTAGTTTGACAAAGGTTCTTGACAGACTGAATAAGTTCTCTGAGGCATCACTTAAGATGTACGAGGATATCAGACAGAAAAGTGAGGCAGCTCAAATGGCATACTTGAATTACAAGCCAGTGAGATATTAGAGCTTTCATCTGTGTTATATATAATCATTTCTGAGTCTGGTTGGAGATTAAAATAGAAACATGTATATGTCAAAGTGTTGTTTCAATCATGTGAAAAAACCAGATATTTGAGTAGTGCAGAATATAACTTGACCAGAGTTAGCAACAGTGCGCTGTTTTTTCCTTTCAGTTGTTCTCTGCAGTACTCTGCATATGAGCAAGTTGCAAATTTCTTTAAAACTTTAATCCAATATTTCACGTGGTCTCCTACACAAATCATAATTCTTTTGAACAACACATTCTTGAAGCGAGCAAAATCCATATAACTCACAATTTTTTTTTGCGTTGGAAGACCAACTAAGGGTGAGTTCACTAACAACTACCATTGGGCTTTCCGATAAGAATCGTAAGTTACATATTTCTGTCCAGCGTGTCACAATGACATGTACTGATGTACATGGAAGTTCTATAATTCCTTTATTATTCCAACATGAGTGTCCAGAGTAAGGTTTGAGAGAAGCTATATACTAACCCTTCAAGCAAAACTCCTCATAAGGAGCTGTTGAATTTCTCTGTTGTTGAGAGTTTGCTCTCTTGAAACTAGAAACCAACATACTGTGTGTACTGACTGTAAGCTTCTGACTGCATGGCAATCGGAGCACGAGTAACAAAGTGTGGAAGATCAAATGCATCTATGAGCTCTCTTGCAATGTTCCTGACTTGGAAACTCAGGTACTCAGTCAGTTTGTGTATTGCCTGCATAAGAGGAAAATATTCTTTAACATTCCTATTCCTTCCTATTATCATGTGAAAACAGGAAAGCAATCCTGCGACCTTGTGATTCTGTGTATATCAATACCTTAGCTTTGTTTGGAGCAACATAGTCGACGTTACGATAGGTCCCTATGTCCTTCCAGATTCGGTCCAAGGCGTAAAGATCACAGACAAGTTTCAAAGCAGCTCTAGAACATGGATCAGGGCAGCTGGCATAGTAAAGACAAGTTCAGCAGCAAATTAACAGCATTAATTAGATAGAGAGAATTTCTGATTCCAAGATTAGGAAATACTTCTGTACAGCTTCAATAAACTTTGCAAGGATGACCGACTCGATATGCGACTCTGCAAGTGTGAGAAGGTGATTCAAGCATCTGTTCCAAGCACCAAAGCCACCAAGAGTTTTGCTGTGCTTCCGAAGTCGTACGGCTACGCTCTGAAGCAATCTAGATGTTCGATACTGAAACATAAACAGTAATAAAAGTTGTAAATACAGGTACCTTGTTCTGCCAGTTGCAGCATTTTTCAGACAGCATCAATTCAAAACTTACTCTGAAGGCATCCAACTGGAATTTAGGATCTCGCAAGTGTTCTTCACCTTCCCAACGTGCAGTTACAGGATTGGGCTGAGACAGATATGTGTTCATAGATTCTCTCAAATAGTTCCATGTAACTGTCAGAGTCCCACCTTGGAACTTTTCCTGATACTGCTTCAAAAGAAAGCCAGCAACCTGCATTACAAGTAAATCCTCAGATAAATTCAGTGCCAGATTGCTTCTCATGTAAGTGGCTAGATAAAGAAGCTTCTTAATTATAATTTCCATAAGCACTACTTCAGAAAGTCTCCAGCAAAACCAAAACAAAGATTTCAAAAAAGAGAATAATGCATTCATAATTGCCTGTTCAAATTAAATTCAGGATTACCATCGAGCTGCAATTTTTAAGAAAGATCAATACCATCCTAAGTGATTGACGTCAACCAGCATTCCAGTCTGCAAATAATAGCTTCACATACTCCTGAAATATACCATCCATGAGATGACCTAATTCCAGAGCTTTTGAATAACTAGAAATATGACGGGAAAGCCTCCAGGGCTTACTGTAGCTGTAATTATATACCTCAAGGAACAAGCTACAAAGATGACCACAACATTCTAGCTACTATACTTCTTCAAACCCATTGCCTTTTCAGGGTGAGTGTAGATGCAGAGTGTCAACTCTTGCCCTAGATCTATCTAATTATTCAAACCTACCCGAGTCAACTCCCTAAATTGGATAAATGAATTATGCCATAAATAAGCTATTAGTTCACACGTGATTTTAAAGCAACGAGTAATGTAATAGATTTGAGCACAACCTGTTGTAACAGAACCGTGTTGTCTCCTTCAAATGTTTGAAAAATGTCATGATCATTTCTCAAACTCCCAAACCGGTTGACAGCAGCATATCCATGTCCACCACATGCTTCCCTGCAAATGCTCAATGATTTTGCCGTATATGATGTCACATAAGCCTTGAGACCTGAAGACAGTGTATGAACATCTCCAACCAGTTGCTCGTCCTGAGTCTTTTTCATCTCAGAATACCTCTCCACCAAATGCACAGAGGCAAAATGGAATGCGTAAGTTGAAGCCAGCATTGGCATTAACTTGTGCTGATGAGACTGATAATCAATTATACTGACTTCAGGCTGCTTGGGAGGGCCAAACTGCTGTCGCAATAAAGAATATCGGGTAGCAATTATTACCGCAATCTTCAAAACACTGACCGACGAATATGCAAGGCCAACACGTCCACCAACAAGCTCCCCTAATGTAGCAGCAAATCGTCTATTTATGGTAGGAAGACTACTGGTGTACTTGCCATCCCGTGAAACATCTCCGAACCGATTAAGAAGATTATCTCGTGGAATTCTTACTGAGTTGAATTTCAGTGCTCCATTATCTACCCCATTCAGGCCAACCTTCTGCCCACAATCATGTATTTCAATTCGTGGAAGTGTCTGGTGGGTATTCATGTCCCTTATTGGAACAATGAAGGCGTGAACACCCATATCAGAGACCCCTTTTTCATCATGGGTAGGCAACATTAACTTGGCAAAAACAGTGGCAAATTTTCCATGAACAGCAGCATTGCCAATCCACCATTTGATGGCCCCATCATTTGGTGTGTTGATTATAAATTCATCTGTAATTGGGTCAAAAGTTGCAAGGGTTTGAAGGCCTTGAACATTGGAACCTGTAAGCATAAAAGTAAAAAGTCAATAATAGTGTTTCAAAAAAAAATAAAGAGGAGAAACATAAGATATACAGAGCAAATCAGGTCAAATGCATACTCTCAATCTTAAATCACTATGCAAGGTCAAAAACAGATTTATTCAAACGAGCACAGAGTTATAGACACAATAAAAGAACAGAAGTGCAGAGGGACAATGAATGACCATAATCGTCCTGTAGTCATTCCTAGTTGCAACAAAAAAAAATTGAGACATGAAACCCAGATCATATTCCATATCAGGAACATCTTTAATTTTTACATTCCAAATCTGAAATCACAAATTATATCAGATTCGTTCCCAGAACAGTTCACAAGGAGCAAGTAAGATACATCTTCAGGGAGTTGTTCTTCTCATAGTAATGTTCTATCTTTTCTTCATTCTCAAATGGTATAAAGAACCAATAGTCAGTTTGAATCTCTCTAGACCCCAAAAAAAAATGTTTGAACTTGGTGAATCATGTATCACTCACAATAACAAGCAGAAGAAACTTAACAAGAAGCAACAACAGATATCTCATTCAAGCAAAAACCCCGCAGAATCAAATGGAAACTTACCATGATGAAGCTCTGTCATGGCAAAACAACCAGGATAGTCCAAGTTGTCAATACCGTCAAAGTACTTGTCCCTATGCTTTTTAGTACCTAAGTTGAGAACTGAGCCTCCCCAGAGACTGCACAAATAATATCTAAACATCAGTGACACGACATTAACAAACAAGTTTGAAGCTAAAGAATATCATCAAGTATTGGCATGGAATTGTAGATCAAAAGGTGACCGGCATTAAAAACAAACATCCAATCTCCAATTTGATCGTCTCGAACAAAAGATCAAACAAAGTATTAACCAAAAACTGAATATCCCAAACACGATCACTCATCCTGATCTCAATGCAGCGAAAGAACAAACCTGTACTGAACACCCATCTTAATCCCAAGCGACATGTCGAAGGCACCAGCGGCCTCAACAATGGCAAAATACTTAGAAGGATCCTCCGCCACATACCTAAAAGGCCTAATCCCAGCTTCCCTCACCAAACCCGAGAGCTGTCTCCAGCACAGCTCTCTATACTCGTCTTTCGGAATCTCAAGTGGGGTCTGCAAGTCAGGCCTGGACACGAAATACTCAAACACCTTCTCCTGCAGGTCCCTGTGCTTCCCTCTCATGTACACGCTCAATCTCTTTGTGTCCACCGAAAGCTTGGTCGCCTTAGCGCATGTTAACATGGTTAGTTGGTCCAGAGGGCGTTCCACCGGTGCCAGGTGCAGCGAAAGCCGTCGTATGCGGCGGTTCGCAATTATGGTCTCGTCGTCCGGCGTGGAATTCGTGTCTCTCTGCTCCATTTTCTTTGCGTGAAGGTGTGATTGTGAAGAAAACTAAAATTGCAAGGAAAGTAGTTTCCATCTTAGTTACATATAGCGGCACAATGCAGAGGGTACGTGTTCAAATGCCACTTGGCTAGTTATTATTGCACCTTATCGAGGCAGTTAATGATGGCGCGCATTCAAACGGGACGGGATCCTCTGCCCATTTGATGCATATTTGATGTTTATGCCAAATAATTAACTTTAGATTTGCTTCCTTTGTTTATTTTTAATTATTGATTAAGCAATTAATTAAACTTATTCCTATGGATAGGGAAGAAACGTGTAAACGGATGAGTATAATTTTTTAGTTCAAGAAGTTTCTAAAATAGTGGATAGACTTTGAACCATTTGCTTGTTTCTCACGTTTATATATTACGACCTTATATAATTTTTATTGACTTTGATTAAAAATGATATTCGTCAACACTTAGTTGAAGTCTCGCTAAAATACAAAATTTTGAGAGATATAATAATATACAATTTTACCCTTTATCGAGTAAAGAGGTTGTTGATTAAAAATTATTTAAGGGCATAATATATACATGACTTTGGTTAAATATTGTTCAGTTTGTTCACATGTGGTACTTCTAAGTATTCATTTTAGATAGAAAAATAAGGTTCATGACCCATCATTTATTAAACAAATGTGACTTATGAAGCCATCTTCTTCATTACAATTAATAAATAAAGTGATGTGTTCTTACTTGTTAGGCCCGTTCAAAGAGAAAAGTATTAAGAAATTGAATAAATTTGAATTGATCAAAGTTTGAGTTTAAAAATATTAGGTTAAGTTGAATTAATTTGAGTTAAAATAACATTATTTTATCTAATTTTAAAAAAATTAATGATTAAAAAATCAATTGATTCGAAGTCATTTAATTCCGTCTTACTTTCAACTCGAGTTTTGAGTAGCAATGTGGTATCAGAGCTCAGGTATGGGATTAAGGCTTAGCCCCACGTCGCAGGTTCGAATCTTAGAATGGACTCGACCAGTGTGAATCTCCCATGACACTCAGAAATGACGACTGGGAGGCGTTGTGCTTGCGCGGATGCATGGTGGACTTAAGTAACTTGATTCCGCCCTACCTTCAACTCGAGTTTTGGGTAGCAAAGTACCGGCTTAACCTAAAAAATTTTAAATTGATCAACTTTTTGATTGAGTTTTTAACTTTTACTGTTTAATTTACTTTAATAATTATTGTTGTTAAAAATTGATCAATTTATTAATATAGATTTTTGTAAATTAATAAGTTATTGTAAACCAAAATAAATAAATAAAATTTTATTTAACAATTTTTTAATTAAACTTCAAATTATTCTAGAGGTAAAACAATCTATTTCAATATTATTTTAAATTCTTTAATTTTATTTAATTAATAGTTGGTTTTATGACGGTTCAATCCTAATTGAATCTTTTAAACCTTAAATCTCTTGCTTAACCGATTTAGCATTTAGTTTGATTTTTTAAACTTTGCAAAAAGTTGTTAATTTTCCACATATATATATCAAAATTTTTGGAGTAAGGTTATGGGCCAATTGGGATATGATTTGGATCTCAAGATTGATGTTGGTTGGGTGGGCTACTGTGAATCGGGTCAGGACCCGAACTTGAAATAGTTCCCGCCTTCAACCAAATTCGACTTTTGGGGTTTCTTTCCTCCACTCTCCAAAGCGCGAAATGAGAGAGTTAAGAGTGTCAAATTTGACTGATCCTTTCCTCAGCATAAAGCTACTTCCTTTATCTACAGATCCGGCGAATCGGTCGTTCAGGTTAGTATCTCCGGCATCCTCAAACTCTCTGGGCTTTTGTCGAAATCTTCATTTTTTCAACAACGTATGGTGTACGTATTGAGTTAAAAACTCTGTGCACATTTGAAATCTTGCATAAGGTAGTGCCTAATTAATTGTTCATTCTGTTCTTGGGATGATTTTGAAGGTTTCTGAGGCGGTCCATGTGAACGAAATAGAAAGTTTTTTTCAATTATTTGGTGAGAATTTGTGTTGTTTGGATCTGTGGATCTTTGGTGTATTGCGGTTTTTGTTGGATTTGGCTAATTAGGGAAGTGGGTTCTGAAAATTGGCGATCCTGCGAAGTGGGTTCTTGGTTTCTAGTTTCTGTAACAACTATGAGTGGGGATAATTTCTCAATTGGGGTTTCCAAAACACGGGGCGTCTTGGAAGATTTGACTAATCGGCCAGCGAGAAGGAAGTTTTCGCTGATTTCGGATGGTTTGGGGCTTAAATCTGGAGATGGATATGGAGAAAATGTAGGAAATGAAACTGAGGATTCACGTTTCCCGAAACAAGTATGTGTAGAAGTTGAAAACTTAACGAAGGAAAAGTGTAAAACTAAATTGGAAGTTGATATTGGTAACTTAGAAAAGAAACAATATTGCAAAGTTTCACACGAGAAAATCTTGTCTCTGGACTCCCGTGACCAAACTGAAATTAAGGAATCTGAACTTGTTTGCGATAGTCTTGAATTGGTCAAGGGTTGTGCTTCAAGAGATAGTTGTGCTTCAAGTGGTTCTATCGCCACCAGTTCAGACCGAAGTAAGAAACGGAGTGATGAAGTTGTGCTCACTTCTGATGCTACAACTAGCAATTTGATAGGTCAGTGGCTTACTACTGCTCATATTGGCCCTGGTGATTTAAAGGATCATTCTGTTGTTAACATGGCCACTAGCAATTGTGATTCTGTTGAGTGGTCAAAGCTGCCGGAGTCTCAAGAATCCATATCTTTTGGGTTCACTAGGTGCACAACTCTCAAGCCAGATGACTACGCTAATCTGAGTAAGAGTGCAGAATTGCTCAAAGCTTGCTCTTGTTCTTGTTGCCTGAAAGGTGACCAATTAACCTTGTTTTCATTAGCAATTTGACCATTGCAGTTCTGATGATAGATAAACTAATATAGTGTTGTACAATGTGGCAATCAGCTGCTTATATGTGGTCGGACCTACATTACCAGGACATCAAGGGCCGAATAGCAGGTGAGTTTTTGTAGGACAAGTTGAGCGTCAATTGAGTTGGCATTGTCATTTGTTCCGACTACTGTGATTTGTTGCTACGAATTTCCTCTGTTCACTATTGTAGTGTTGAGGAAGAGTCAGAAAGAAGCCAGCATCATGATCAACAAGTTTTCCAAAGGAAAACAAAGTGATGTTCAAGGCCAAGGAAAATCCAGGAAATCCGTGAAACTAGAGTCTGACCTCACGGATCAGTGGAGGTCCCTCTTTCATTACATGGATGGCATATTTGGTCATGAAAGCAATCAGCTTGTGAGTGCAATAATAGCCTCTTTAATTATTTGCACTTTTCATTGCAGAATGGTCCCTCCTATACATCCAATTTGAAAGTACTTGCGTTATTTTCATCCCAAATTTATCTGTAGCTGGGGTTTCCAGATAGAAGTCCTCGAAATTTGGTTCGGTTTGAAGAAAATTTTCTAGTGTGTTATGAACCTTCAACTTCTACTTTGATTGTTCATGCATATTTAAACATTTTTTACAGGAAGCTAAATTTGTCTCGCTGAGAGATTTGAGAGAAACTTGCAAGACAGATCTCGAGAGGATCACTGGCTTGCCTTCAGATAAGACTTAGTGCACTGCCTCCCAGCACCTACTTTTTCTTAGTTGTAAGAGAATGAAATTTGTACTTCTGTAATTCTACATATACTTAAAACCTTTGAAATATCTGTTGTCGTTATTACATACATTATCAAAGTTTGTCTTCTATCAAGCATGAAAACTGTCATTCTTAATAGCCTGTGGTGATATATTAAGTCGAGGACCACCAGTATTTAGTTAGAAAAAGAATTTTCCGTAGCATTGCAATGCCAATGTCCAAGTAGGGTCAACATGATCAAATTTTAAAATTTGACTGCTAAATTTCACCTCTTGCTGTTTCCAAACCTGTTGGATTCCCCTTCTGTAGATAAAATCTGGTGTAGTACATGTCTGATCGATTTGACAGAACTTGGTACACGTCTGTAGACGGTCCACGACTATTTATCCAGAGCAACCATCTGTGATCGATGTGATAGAACAGGATGACCCTTTTGTCTGTTTTAGAGAACAGTGTACATCAACCTTGACAAGTCAATTCGCATAAGATGGATCAGGATTAAACTTCTTCAATCAGAATGACTAGTAAGTTTACAAGATTCGTATAGCTATCTTCATCTTATAGTATACGTTATATTGATAGTGTGATGAATATCTCATTTTGTGGTTGAATCCTTTACTTGGTTGGTTGAAGAAGTTGTTATGCAACGAAACTTGCGTTGCATCATGCTTTAGAACATGTGTCACAGTAGCATTACTGTTACCTAACTTATATAGTATCTCATATTAGACAGATCGTTACTCAATTCAGGTAGGTTAGAAGTTAGAACATGAGAAAGATGTCCGAATTGTCTAGACGGCATCAATTGCGTGAAAGATGAGAATATAGTTGGTGTCATTTCTAATAAATGTAGATGGTGACTCTTCAAGATGGCTTGATTGATCCTTAGGCCTGCTGGTCCTGAAAGTCAGGCCTCCTAAATGTAACCAGCCCTTGGAGACTGCTCAGTACTCGGCATCCAGCTTCTTTCCCTTGCAGGTAAAAACTCGTGGCCTAGTAACCCTAGACTAGGTGACAATGGTACTTTAATTCTTAGGGTTAATTATATTATAAATTTTATATTAAAAAATATAGCTTATTTTTAATAATCATTTTGATATATTTTATTAGTTTCACTATTTATTCATAACTTCAAGATAAATTCTTATTGAAATTTCAATTATTTCAGATTAAAAATAAATGAAAATTTAATAAAATATGACAAAGATTTGTTATATTTTATTAATTTTCATTTATTCATAATTTTAAGATGATATTGTATTAGAGTTTAACATTGTTAATATTATGTCATTTTTAAAGCTAAAATATATGTGAAAATTAATAAAATATAATATCAAAATAATTTGAAAGTTAGATAATATTATAAAGTAATAAATTATAATTTTTAAAATATAAGAATTTAAATAAAAAATTGTATATAACTCTAATATTTATTTTGATAGAAAGGTTAAATCACAAAAAAAAGTGTTCGTGTATGTGATCGTAATCTTTAGTTTAATTGCATATGATATTATTTAATTTGTTTTATGAATTCGCATTCATTTAGAAAAGGTCAAGCAACCAATTAAGCTTTCCCCAAGTACTCTAGTGGCGATAGGATGTTGACACAACACACAAGTTCCCTTGTTAAAGTCTAAACCTAATCTCGAACATATGAAAGAATGAAATATTACATTTCAGAATTCTACAATGTAATAGAAAAATATAAATTTAATTAAAAAATCTGTTTGTGTCAAAAATCTCACATTAAACAATTGTGAGTGTATTCAACTATTTATAATAGTGTGCAAACTTCTCATTTCAAGTTAATTTTTGGGTGTGATTTAGGACTTTCAACTTGATATTAGAATCTGTTTGTCTCGATGGTTTGAGACGGTGCCCGATTCTGTCCCTTTACTCAACATGCCCAATAGATGTCCAGTCTTATTTTGACCTGAGGAGAGCATGTCAAGAATCTCAACATCGGACAATTGTGAGTGCATTCAATCATTTATGATAGTGTACAAACCTCCTCTCTCATACTAACTTTTGGGTGTGAATTAAACATTTTAACAGTTTGATTAAATTTATTATTTATGTGTTTCTTTCTAACTATTAACTTATAAAAACCCATTAATATTAGTTTGGATTTTAATTTTTACCATAATACAATGTTATTATCAACAAAAATGTACTATTAAAGTTATTTAATTTTACTAATTATGAGTAGTCCAATTTAATTTTGTAATTAATTAAGATTTTAAATGATAAATTTGTTCAAATTTACAATGTTAAGGAATTCATTAAATGCTCTAAAATGTTATATGTATCGTAGATATTAATTTATGTTATAAAGGAAAAATAAGAAGAAAATAAAGAAATATAAAATATAATAAAGATATGAACATCCTAATCCAAAAAAATGAACATTAATTACCAATTTTTATTATTTTTAACAGAATTAGTAACATAATTTTAAATTAATTGATATTTTATTTATATATTTGATTTCATTTAGAATTTAGATATACTACTTAATAATCAATTATTAAAAAATTCATATGAAATTAGTCAAATAATATTATTTAAAAATTTTAGAAACTAATTCAATTTTAACTTTGATCAATTAGATACTATAATTTAAAATTATATGAAATTTTTGTATTCTATATACATTCTTATTTATATTTTTATTATATATACTTCTTTATATATAGGTAATTAAATCAACTTAATACGACATTTACACCAAATTAAACCTAAATTCCTACAAGTAACATGTTTCCTTCTTCATTCCTTCTCTTCGATTTGATCTTTGATGTCGATTTGAGTTGGATTTTTGTGGACATTTCACAAAATTCAATCATAAAAAGGGAAAAAAAAAACACCTTAATGTCTTTACGAGTGACCCAAAGGTCTTTCCCAAAGAATAAGATAATGACAAATTGGCCACCACCCCGATTAGTCCTCGAAGAGCTAAAAATTTGAACGTTGGAAGTAGAAAAATGCCATCACCAGATGATGCCTTTTCACGACTAATCCTATTCCAAAGTCCTCTCATCAGTCATCACGCATCTTTCGTTGTGTTTGTCGCGTTCATGCATTCTCTTTTCTCTATACAAAATTTGTCTTTTCTTTATTGGAAGTAAAGGGTTGGAACTTGGAAGTACCAATTTTGGTAACGTGTTATTTAATAATTGGATTAAAGTACGGTCAGCTTAATCTTAATTTATTTGTAAAATTATATTTTATTAATAGAAACATTTATTTTTTAATTATAACATATATGTGAACTGCATTTTCCTTTTGATAAATTTTCAAGGATCACAAATTTATTTTTATTTGCACTGTATAAATTATTAATTATATATAACATTTCATAAATTACGTATATTAAGTAAATAAATAATAAACTCAATTAATAATTTATATTAATTTTGTTTTCAAAAATATATCAACCATAAAGTCCTAGATAAATGTCAACTTTGTGATCACTTATTCAAAAGTTTTAAGCTTTAAACTTTCAAAAAAGGTTTAAAGTTTAAACCACAAATCAAAAAATATAACTCATTTTTGACGTTTGAAAGGATGACAATAAAACAAAAAGCATGCTTAATAATTTATGATATTTACATAAAAATAGGGAGAATAATGGCTCAGTCTGAAATTCTTAAATTCAAATTTACTCGAAATGTCAGGAATTTTACATCGGACAATTATGAAGGCATTCAAGAATTTATAATAGTGTGCAATCTTTTCCTTTTGCGTTAACTTTTGGGGTGAGTTAGGCCTTTCTAACATGGTATCAGAGCCAGTTTATCTCGATGATTTAGGGCGACGTTCGGTTATATCCTTTTATCCAACATGTCCATCATATGTCCAGTCCTACTCTGGACTAGGGGGTATGTCAGAAATTTTACATCAAATAATTATGAGGGCATTTAAAAATTTATAATAGTGTGCAAACCTCCTCTTCTTGAGTTAACTTTTAAAATAATTTAGGCCTTTCTAAGACGAAGCTTAATTCTTAAAAAAAATGTCATTTTATTTACAATAATTAAATCTCAAGTCGATCCGGGCAAACTATTGTCATTATTATGAAAAATAATAAAAACAATAAATAATCCGAACTATAACACAATCCTATATTTGCAATATGAACGTAGAGCGAGGTTGCGATTAAAAAACCAAAAAAAAAACGGTGCTTTGCGTAAGATATAAGTAATGTCCACGTCGGAAATTACGTGGAACTGCGTCAAAGTAGGACCCACTTTAGATCTTTGTAATCTATGTACCAAATTTAGTCAGCTGTCGCCCTGGTTCCTGGAGGCTTATTTCCTACGCTAACTCTGACTCAGAGGCCAACACGCTTCAAACTTCAAACTTTAATGATGTTTGTTTGACATCTTTCTTACAAGTTGCTGTATTATTGTACTTTAGTTATATATAATTTTCAATATTTTACATACTTTTAATACATTATATGGTCACCATTATTGTAAGAAAAATAAACTATAAAGTATTTAATTTTTAAAAATCCATATAAATTAAATTAAAATATTGTTTTTACTAATATGAATAATAAATGGATATTTATGTGAATTATTAAATTAAAAATTTTATAAAATTCATGACAAGGATATCAACAAAAGCATATAAGACAATTAGATAAACAACTATTCCATCAAGTTGCCCAACTTGATTCTAGTTCGAGAAGATATATTGACGAGTATTGTTCGGAACCAATAGTTTTGGAATAGGATGAAATGTTATAAGTAAGCTTTACGGTTGAAAACGTTGATAGATATTTTAGATTGTTCTTTAGTTATATCTTACTCATTCACTTATTATTGACACACAATGTATAAACCAAACACAAAATATTGGAAAATTATTGTGCGCATTTAGTGATTTATTACTCAATGTTGGTTTAGAAAATAATAATTATGGATTTTATTGGTACTTATTTGTTATTATTAAAAATTGTCCAGAGATAAATTCCATAATTATGAGAAAAAGAAAAGCAATTGATTAAAGGGTAAAATGGGACTCTAGACTAGAAGCCACGATCTTTGTCTTCAAAGAGAAGTAGTGTACACACTTGACAGGTGACAGGCGCCGCAATCCTTTTTCGGTTGGGCATTGTGGTGAGTGGTCAACATTAATATCACCCTCACGCTAAGCATCCCCACCATTCCCCTCAACTTGACTTTACTAAAAAGTTTGAGTCAGATGGAATTTAATTTTTAAAAAGTAATTTAAATTAAATTTAAAATTAATTTTCCACTTAAAAAGATATTATTTTTTTAATAATATTGGTTAGCTTATACTAGTAGAGTTTTTATTAATAGAATTTTTTTTGTGATCTTTTCTGAGAATAACTTTTCTAAAAAACCAGTTCACGGTTTGACTGTCATTTAAAAAAGAATTTTTTTGAAAGAGTTTTATACAGTATAGTGTTTGGTAGCATAAAAATAAAAAAGTAATTTTAATTTTAATTATATTTTATTTTGTAATAAAAATCATTTATGCATATAAAATTATTTAAAGTATGTTAAACAATATGCAAAGCACAATATATTAATTGTTATATAATTTTAAATCATATGAAATATATATCTAATCAAATATTTTATATGGATTGCAACATAAGTACAATTAATATCAAAAATAAATATTAAAACATATAAAAAAGCCAAATATACAAGATGAGTTTACAAGATAAATGTGAAGATTAGTTTGTGAGTATTGTGAGAATTATGTATAAACCATAAAGACTAAATGGACTAAAAATATGTTCATTAATTGATCTGGAAAATCTACTAAAAAGGTCATTTGAGAGGCTTCAAATTTGCGCTTATTAAAAAGTTATATTTTGGCTGTCAAAAAGTCGTATCTACTAAAAAAATATTTTTTTATTTTACAGTTAAACACCTATTTTTTAAAAAAATCTTTTGTAGTAAAAAAATGCTTATTAATCTCCCAAAAATTCATCCAAACTGGGACTTAATTTACAATCACTATTCACAACTATTCTTTATATATACATGGGTATATTAATTAAATTATTCACTAATATAATTATTTAAAATTAAATAACTTAATTTAAGTAATTCATATTATTTTAAGTGTCTTTTTTGTTAATTATTATAATTAAACTTAAATTAAGAATATTTAATTTTCAATCTCTTGAATTGGACCGATTTCTTGCATCTAATCCATATGTAATAATTATTGTTAATTATTATTATCCTGTAATGTTGTGTAATAATCATTGTTATCATGTAATGGGTTGTTGTTAGAGGTTGTCATCATTAATTAACCTTATTTTTCAGTATTAGAAAGTCATAGATCGGATAAGATCATCATAATCATTCTTTTAAGTCCACATAAATAATTTTACTAATTTAAATTTTTAGTATATGGTATTAATTTTTATGAAATTAAAATTAATTAAATTATTATAAAAGGGAAGTGAAATAATGATATAAGTCATATAAATTTATTAAATTATCTTAATAAAACTTGGTAATTTTTTTTGATATTTTTAATAGAGTAATATACATAATTTTATTAATAAATAAAATTATATAAATCTATGTGTTTCATTTTTTAATATAAGAATTTATGTTAATTAAGTGTGTTTAATTTGTGTTTATCCTTAATTAAGCATCACTAACGACAAAAGCTTCAGTAAATTCCAAAAGCAGACATCTGAAACTGAGTCTCGTAAGTGTGAACTGAAAAAACCTCAGCAAATTAACTAACTCCACGTGTACGGTTCAACTTACAACTGTCGCTCATTAACTACTTTGTGAAGCTTCCTCGCAACAGCCCACTGGCATCGAACGAATCGAACTTCGAATCTAACGCAGATCGCTGCCATTCTTAAACTGTAATTACAAAGAGAATGTAATAAGAACGAATTGGAAGGCCAAAACTGGAAAACGATTAGTTCTACTGTTTCGAGAGAGGAAGTAAACTATGTGCTTGAACTTGATGGGGGTCTATATAAGCTGAGATAAGGCTAAGCTTAAGAACACAACAGAGACACACACACACACACTCAATACAAACTGTTTTCTTTTCAAGTTTTCTTCTTTTTACTCCCTTATATTTGCTCTTTCCCGCTTCTGTGTATCCCTTTCTGTCAATCATCTGTCTTTCGACATTTCTGGGGCTTGTTTTCTTGTTGGGTTTTAAGTGGAAACTGTGTTTAGATACAAGAGCAACCTTATAAAGATTGTTCCTTTCTGAAAGCCAGGTGGTTCAGAATAGAGATCCAGGTTGATTTTCTGTCCTTTTTAGTCGTTTTCATCAACTTTGAGGCTTGTTTTGAGCCCCTCCAGTTGGTTTTCTCATCCAAGTTTAGGTCTTTCTGTTGTTTTTTCGGTGTAGAAAGTTAACATCTTTTTTCTTGGTTTTGGTTGTTTATTTTTTGGCTTAATAACAAGTTTGGCTTTAAGTTCTTTTGGTTGTTTATTGTTTCTTAGAAGGTATGGCAACAGCTATAGACGTTTATAGTAGTAAGACATCCTCTGTTTTCTCTGATTCTTGTAACGAGGAACTGATGAGAGCACTCGAACCTTTTATGAAGAGTGCTTCTTGTTCCTCTACTTCTGATTCTTCTTTTTCTTCTTACCCTTCTTGTTCTTATACTTCTGCAATGTCCTCACAGCCCAATTTTTACCCTGACTTTGGCTCCCCTTCGAGCACCCACATGTTTTCTCAGGGGTTCGAGCAGACGGGTTCAATTGGGCTGAATCACCTTACCCCATCACAAATCTTGCAAGTCCAAGCACAAATTTATGCTCAGAAGCAACAGGAGTTGGCTAATGTTGCTAAAGGATCAGTAGTTTGTAACCAAAGGCTTAAATTTCTTGGTCCAAAACCTGTCCCCATGAAACAATCTGCTTCACCTCCAAAGCCAACAAAGCTGTACAGAGGAGTGAGGCAGAGGCATTGGGGAAAGTGGGTTGCTGAGATCAGACTCCCTAAGAACAGAACAAGACTCTGGCTTGGCACTTTTGACACAGCCGAAGAAGCAGCTTTGGCTTATGATCAGGCCGCTTTTAAGTTAAGGGGAGAGTTCGCTAGGCTCAACTTTCCAAATCTTCGCCGCCAAGGAGCTCATGTCTCTGGAGAATTTGGTGTCTACAAGCCTCTCCATTCCTCCGTTGATGCGAAGTTGGAAGCTATTTGTCAAAGCTTGGCTAACTCTCAGAAACCGGGGAAAACAGGCCAGTCCTCTTCTCGTTCTGATTCAGAGACCACTCTGTCATCCCCTTTACGTGCGAAATTGGAAGGTGATTATCCTCTGGAAAGTGAACTCAAAAGGGAGTTTGAAGTCGAGAATTACAAGGTGGAGAACTTGTCTTCATCACCAGCTTTATCAGATGAGTCCATTCCAGGATCTTTTTCACCTGAATCTGAGATTTCCTTCTGGGATTTCTCCAATTCTTCACAGTGGGATGAAACAGATTACTTTGGCTTGGATAAATACCCTTCTGTTGAGATGGACTGGGCAGCCATCTAAAGACTCAAATTATCATGTATCTTTGGTCTTCTTTTTCCTTGCCGTCATATTTTGATGTTTGTTTTAGTGTCATCAGTAGCTTCTGCAATGGAATTTTTGGCAATTGCAGAGGTCTGAGTTAGGTGAATGTATGTAGAGTAATTGGTATGTCAATATGTAAGAGCTCAACCCTCCATCTCGGTCTGGCAGGTACTTTTTGATCCTTGCTTGGCCATGGAAGGGTCTCTGAGTTTAGTTTATGTAATGTAATATTTTAGGAATGTAATCAAGGTTTTCGGTGTTATGTGAAATCAAATTTTATTTATATTTAGAAATATATAATGCGTTATTTTTTGTTTACACCGAAAATAAAATCAAAATAAAATCAAAGAGAATAGCTTTGATAATCTAATCCCTACGAAGGGATCGAGGAAAAAAGTGGCCACGTATATCGCGGTGTAAAGCATCCAAAAGACTCCATGGAAGCACGGGGAGGAACTGAATATCCGGCGCTGCAATCGAAGCTAGCGATGCCAGAAGATCCGCAAGGCGTATGGTCCATCTGGACATCCCAAGCCTGACGAATTAATTCTTTGAATTCTTGTCACCAAAAGAGAATGGTCAGTCAGGAACAGAAGAGGAAAGAATATTAATTACCTCAAAGCAGTCCACTTCTAGAAGCATACGTCGATACCCCCAATTCCAAGCTAGCAGCAACCCCGAGTACACCCCGTCGATACCCCCAATCCCAAGCTAGCAGCAACCTCGAGTACACCCCGTAGAGTTCGGCCAGTAGCAGAGAGCCAACTCCAATCCGCTATAAGAAGCCACTGCATCAGTGTCCCTGACAGTTACGAATAAGACCTCCAACAGACGCAATATTACACCCTAACTGCACGGCTCTATCCGTATTTAACTTAACCCAATCGGCTGAGGGCGGAGTCTACCCAACTAAGGATCCCAAAGGCAGCTCCTGCGACGGAAAAATTCGATGTTCCATTTCACTGGCTTTAATGATCCAATTCGTGTAAGTCATAACGATAGTAATCCCGTTGGAAGGCAAATCCGTCTAAAAAATGTTACCATTCCTCCACTTCCACATCAACCAACAGCCAACCCTAAAAATAATAGCCCACGCAGCCTGATGGAATTGCACCTGAAGATGAAGGTTAAAATGCAACCATTGGCCTTCCTCCTGGCGAAAAATATATAATGTGTTATTAATGTATAATAATTAGATATTCTACTGCTATATAAATAAAAATAAGATTTAAATTCATTTTATATTATAATGTGAATTTAAATTCATTTTTCTTAAATAATAATTTTTAATATTATATTATTTCATTAAAAATCTTACTTCTAATCAAACCGTTCTTAACTTCAATTATTGGCTATGTATGATCCATATTAGATCTGTCCATCTTATCTCTTCTATATTCTTAACAGCCCATCTTTGTCACAATATCGATTCAAGTACAAAATAAAATACTATCATTTCCGGATAATTAGACATCTAATTCGTAATCACAACAACCTAATTATAAGAATGGAGCTCTACTAATTGAGCTATATCTCCGAGCCCAGAAGAGCATGCATGAAGGAGTATCAATGCAAATGGTCAAAACGTTTTGATAATGACTTCTAAGTATTGATTTTAAGCTCAGCAATCTTTCTTGACCAACTGGTTATGCTTCATCTGCACGGTAAGTACGTTTTGAATTTTGAAAAGAATGTGAATTTGGCATACATTCAACTTAAATTTTTGTATAAAATAATAGATAATAATTTAATAATTAATACGAAATCTTCAAAGAAGTTTAAGAGATTCGAATCCAAAAGCTAGAATTGCTCGTATCAACCAAGTCATGAAGGTGACAAAAAGTAGGTGTGTGACTGATTCAAATGGCATTTTTTCCAAGTTGGGATTCAATTATTGTCAATTTGTGGTCCTCTTAAATATTTTCAATCATGTCTATTTTGGAGCCTTAATGGCCATTCCGAAATGTTTGAAAGATATGTAAATTTATTTGATATATATTTTAAAAATAACAATTAAATTTTTTATAAAATATAGAAAAGCCAAAAAGATGGAAAGATGAAAAATTTTGAGCTTGGAATTGAACTCGAGAACAAAATGACATTATTTTAATTGAAACGGCCTTAAATTTATTTTTATTATTAAAATAAAAATTAAAAAAATTAAACTTTAAATTAGACTTATGTTCAGGCACAATAACGTCATTTTAATTAAAACAATATTAATTTTTATTTTAAATTTTAAAAATAAAAAATTTAGGCTAAGTAGGCTTCTGCTACCTAGGCCCAATTGAGGAGAGGACAAACTCACTTCCTCCAACGGTGGTCGGGCCTGCGACTGGGAGCCCCTAGGGTTGGGGATCAACCTTTAGTTGGAACAAGAAGAGGACAAACTCACTCGGTACTAATGTAATAATAATAAGGGTAAAGGAAATATATTTTTCTCTAGTTTAAGAATTTTTAGAAAATTTTCATTATCTTTAAAATTTTTTAATTTTTAATTTTCAAAAAGTTCTTAAATTTTTATTAAAAATAACGACGAAATACACGTAATATAAACATCATACTTGTACTAATTAAATGTTATTTATATAACAATTCAACCAAATTCTTAACTCAAATAAAACTAATTAAATGCAATTCAAATTAATAATTTATTGTAATTATCTTAAATTATTAATTTAATTGAACTTAAATAATTTGGATCGTGTTTACAAATTGAGTTATCATGTCAGTGACATTTGATTAGTCTATATGTGATGTTCATACCGCAAATTTTTATGTTATTTTTTAATCCAAATCTAAGATATGTGATTTTCCTGATAAATTAAAAACTATTAAAAAAATTTATATCATTTTTCCTCTTTTACCCTAATGTAATACTACTAATAATAATAATAATTCATGCAAGTAAAGAGACTCTGACTTTTAAGCATTGCATTACATCATATCCAACATACACTTTCCTTTCTTATTAGCCTATAGTCTTGTGTTTTTTTTTCTATTGGCTTTAAAGTTGAAATGTGATTCAAAAGCATATCTTAAGAGGCCAAAAGAGGGGTGAATTGGATTTGGAAATCTGCAATCCTAAAGTCTCTTATTCCTTCAAAAGGTCAGGAGCTCTTGCCAAGTTGCTCTAATTGCACTTTACAGGTTTGAATGATAACGTACATTCACACTAACGTAAGTTAGGAATCTGATAGATAAAACTCAAGCCACCTATCTGTCAACCCGACAAACAACCCTTCAGATCATCAGCAAACTCAATCCTTCCATGACCATCTAATCAAATGCTCGTAAAGAACAAGAAAACAAAAAATGGGCACATCAATCTTCTGTCAATAAAACAAAAGAAAGAAGATAAGCCTTTGACAGAAGATAAGCCTTAGAATCTAGAGGGCTTTGTTTCCTTTTCTTCCAGTTGTTATCCAAGGATTCCAAAAACGAAAGAAAAAGGAAAGTGGAGTTAATTATAGCAAATGTATAAAGGGAGAGGAGAGAGGAGGAGAGACGGCTGCAATGGTGGAGGCCAGAGGGAAAGGGAATAAGGAGGAGGAGCACAACGGAAAGACTGAGTGAGAGGAGTGGAGTGGAGGCAAAATAAGAGAGGACGCTCGAAAAGACGGGACAAGTGCTAGTGTAGAAAAAGAGAAAATTAGGATTTTTTTAGTTAATTATTGAAAAAACTTAAACTTTATTTCGTTTTGTAATTTATGTGTCGAACTTTAGCAGGGATATCTTTCCCTCGTTTAATTCAGTAGCTTTTGGTTATTATCTTGCTTATGATAAAAAAAAATCTCGAACATTTTTTTTAATTCTAGCTCGACCTTATTATCTATGTTAAGTTCACTTATATAACTCATTAACTTGTCATGTATTCTAAAAACTCTAATTATTAATACACGTAGGTCAAAATTAACATAACAAACTAAAATCAATGAAACGACGTTATTGTTAAAAATAGAATCCTTAAATTAATTTACGTTGCCTCAACCTTTTATTTATTGTTTGTTTTTCTGACGTCCCAAACTACTCTCGCATTGTAGGGTACTGTATTAACAATCTCTTCGATTTTAGTTCGTTCTTTCAATACCCTCATCATGAGGGTATCAGAGCTGCGTAATTAAAAAATCGAAGGGTTCGAGCTTCGAGAGAATAAACTGAAAACGAAAAGAAAAACTAAAATTAAAGTGTGAGGTTATTAGGGCTGTGTAATCTGATTTAGGTCAATTTTACTTAACATAAACACTAACGTCGGACTATAATTAAAATAATAATAATAAAATTTAAGCATTTTATCGTCACTTTTTGAAATTCGTGAAAATTTTGAAAATTTTGAAAATTTGAATATTTTATTATAATTTTTTAAAATTCGGACTATAACTACAAAATTGAGTAAAATTTAAATGTTTTTGTAATTAATCCTTTTTTTGTGTGCATATACTCTAAATTCGAGTTAGATTTTACCGTAAAATCCAAAATTAACTATTATTTCTTAATATTTTTATGTTTCAAGTTATTTTAACTTGAAACATAAAAATATTAAGAAATAATAGTTTGATTAATCAATCTTAAAATAAATTCCATAAGTTTGACTAAATCTGACTATTTTTACACAATATAACACTTTTTTAAGATAAATTAATTTTAATATTTTAAATTACAGATAAAATATTTAATACATCTCAAATCTTTGTTTTGTAACATTATATATATAATTTAAGAAAATAGATATTCTTATATATTATTATATTGAGTTAATATTTAATAAAAATATTGTATAAGTAGATTATATTTTTTAATACAATTAAATATGTAATTAACGAAATTCAGAATTAAATACACAAATATGTTTTTCATAGTGTGTATCTATATATATATATAATATTACAAACTAAATTTTTAATACACACAAAATTTATAAAATATGTATTTTAAACTAATAATTTTAAAACTTTAGAATAAGTTACAAAGTAAATTCAAATGACGATTTAGAAACCCTGTAATTCCAATCTATTGATAAGAAACACTTACTAACGTAGCTCTAACGGAGTTGGGCTCATCGGACGTATGTTTTATCGAAGATGTCGAACGAGGACAGGAATGGAGTTCGTTGGTTCTACAGAAGAGGCCCAAATGAAATGGGCCGATGAGTTCACACTCGGGCCTTTTAGTATCGATTAGCCTCATCACCATCAACAATTCTTAAAACCCATATCCATAAAAATTGTTATTATATGTGTCTAAATTTCCCCTTAATATGAATGCTTGTGGAGTTTGATTTCCTCTAAAAAGGGTCTCGAGCTTGAGTGTTGTTAATGAGGTCCAAATTTTGGGTCTAACGAATGAAGCACTAACAACAAAAAGAATAATAATAATAATAATAATAATAATAATAATAATAATAATAATAATAATAATAATAATAATAATAATAATAATAACGACAACAATATTCCGGTAAAAACTGTGCTGAGACGCAAGGTCTAAAAATTTTTAAAAATACATAACCTTGTCTTTAATCAGTAGAGATGTTGTTTCAAATAAATTTACGAGAAAAAGAGGAAAAAATTATGTTGAGAACTTATTGTATAAGAAAAGGCTAAAAATAAAAATAAATAATAGCCGCATAAATTAGCGATACAATAAAATAAAAGTAAAATATTTTACATTAAAATAACAAGATAAAGAATAAAATAATATAAAAAATATTAATTATGATTGATCATATCTTTCTTATAGATTCACTTGAATTGAGTCGAATTAATTAGATCAATCTTTGGCTCCGTTTAATTTTTGCTTGATCAGTTAAAAAATAGCTTATTGAATAAATTTAGCTTATTGACTTTGGTAATCAGCTGGTCGTTAGTGTTTGGTAATCAGCTGATTGAGTTAGTTGATTGAACTCAATCAGTTAATTTTTAAAAAGCTCAAGAGGAGTAGCGTTTTGTGTTATCAGCTGTTAAATATTTGTTTAGCTGACGATTGTGCCCTCAGTTAATTCTTGTTTTCTGTACCATATTACAGCCATTTGTTTCAGAAATTATGTAGGCTTGTTATTTCTTTCCTGTCAAAGTCAAACCCCACTCATATATATTAAATTTTGATTAGATTAAAATTTTATTTAACTATAATATATTAATTTATTAAACAATTTATTATTCTTTACTAAAAATATTCAACGAAATACTAAGATATATAATATTTATACCCTTATAATTTTTTTAAAGTCATATCCTAATAAGTCATTTTATACATAAACGACTAATATTAAAAGGCCAATTTTATCAAACATCTTTAACAAACAACTAATACAATCAGTTGATTAAATCAATTGATATAATCAGTTATCAGCTACTAGCTAATAAAATCAATTAATTGGATTAGTTAAAAAACACAGTCGTGACGTTAAAAATGCTAATAATATTAAAACATAAAATTTGCATCCTAAATCAAAATGATTAAGGCGGCATAAAAAAAAACTACTTTATGCGTCAACTAATTTACTTTCCTTGAAAATTTTAAACAAAAAGATTCAAATTAAAGATAAAAAAATCAAAGCACCACTTAATTTTATTTCCTTCTCTTTGAAAAGCATAATCCAAGAGAACAGGTTAGAATGCCATTAGAAGTGCCCCTGGAGTATTGTTATTACTCTTTTGGTTTTATTAACACATCTAATTATTTTGGTATTTGTGTTTATTATTTGTCTAGTGCAACATAATTAGATTAGTCTACCTCATTGAACCTGTTAAAGACATTGCATCTAATCTATAAATTAAGAATAGTAATTCCTTTTTTTGCTAATGTTACTTAAAACTTGTGAAGTCAACATAGAAAGTACAGGAGTGTAGGGACTACGCTACCAAGTTTTAGCATTATATTACTTAGGCATTTTCTGTTAGTATGTAGTGGGAGCCTAATTACGTACTCCGGATCTACATGAAAGGATTAAAAGCGAAGATAATACGGAATATTTATATTTCGGTTCCATCTCTTTTTCCGATGCCGATTTCGAGCTTCAAACGTCTCCAAATCTTCCGGGGTCTTTAGTAAAAAGTGCTCACCGATTCACGGACTAGGCCTTTCTACAGTTTCCTCAAATCACGAGCTCTCTTAATGGGTCAGAGAACTTTATGCTCGTGAAGCTACTCTTGAGTAACTGCAAGAGACCTTAACCTTTATATAGCTTCCATATCGGACTTCCACATCACAAGGCTGATATGGATCCGGTCCACACTAATCGGAACCTATTTTTCACCCGAACTTTGATCCATTAATCTAGATCATTTATTGGGCCACTTTATTATTTTTATCTGGATCAAATGGCATAACTTAACCGATAATTAATTTAAAAACCAAAATTGCAATTAATGTTAGTCCAACTTTATGAGACATGGACAAAATTGTCCCCAGGGACAAAAATGTCTAACATTTTCACCTTTCAAACACAGCAAATTCAAGTTTTATAATTTGAATCAAACTTGATCGCAACTCTTTAAGAAAATTATGAAGAAAAAAGGCATCACATTCCCCTTGAACCGAGCTCCCACGAAGAACTTGTTTCCATTGAAGAGAAGCTACGAGATGGAAGGAAATGTCAAAAGCATTATAGTTTAGTAATCTACATTGTATTATTCGTCTTCCAAAATCAACATTATAAATTTCAGGCAATTATTCCAATTTGATTAAAAAATAAGAAATTTAATTCAAGTGAATCCAATTCTAGATTATATTGAATTTTTTTAATATAATGTTGATTTCCTCCAAAAAGGGTCTCGAGCTTCAGTGTTGTTCATGAGGTCTCAATTCTGGGTCTTACGAACGAAGCAATAAATAATAATAATAATAATAATAATAACAACAATGACAATAACAACAATAATTCGGTAAAAATTGTACTAAGACGCAAGGTCTAAAATATTTTAAAAATACATAACCTTATCTATAATTAGTAGAGATGTTGTTTCCAATAATTTTACAAGAAAAAGAGGGGAAAAATATGCTGAGAACTTATTCTAAAAGAAAAGGCTAAAAATAAAAATAAATAATAGCCGCATAAATTAGCAATACAATAAAATAAAAGTAAGAAATTTTACATTAAAATAACAAGATAAATAATAAAAAAATAATAAAAAAACAAATATTAATTATGATCGATCATATATTTCTTTTAGATTCGCTTGACTTGAGTCGAATTAATTAGAACAATCTTTGACCCCGTTTAGTTTTTGGCTGATCAGTCAAAAACTAGCTGATTGAATAAAGTTAGCTCATTGACTTTGTTGATCAGCTGGTCATTAGTGTATGGTAATCAACTGATTGAGTTAGTTGATTGAAACCAATCAGTTAATTTTTAAAAAGCTTAACAGGAGTAGCGTTTAGGGTTAATGTGTTATCGACTGTTAAATATTTGTTTAGCTGAAGGTTGTGCCCTCAATTAATTCTTGTTTTTTGTACCATATTACAACCATTTGTTTCAGAAATTATGTAGGCTTGTTATTCTTTTTCTGTCAGAGTCAAACCCTACTCATATATATTAAATTTTGATTAGATTAAAATTTTATTTAACTCTAATATATTAATTTATTAAATAGTTTATTATTCTTTACTCAGAATATTCAATGAAATACTAAGATCTATAATATTCATACCCTCATAATTTTTTTAAAGTCATGTCTTCATAATTCATTTTATACATAAACAGCTAATATTAAAGAGTCAATTTTATCAAACATTTTTAACAAACAACTAATACAATCTGTTGATTAAATCAACTGATATAATCAGTTATCAGCTAACAGTTAATAAAATCAACTAATTGTCAAACAAGGCTTCTATCTCTTTTATATCCATTGAAATTGGATTAGTTAAAAAACACAGCTGTGACGTTAAAAATGCTAATAATATTAAAACATAAAATTTGCATCCTAAATCAAAATGATTAAGGTGGCATAAAAACTACTTTATGCGCCAACTAATTTACTTTCCTTGACAATTTTAAACAAAAAAATTCAAATTAAAGATAAAAAAATCAAAGCACCACTTAATTTCATTTCCTCCTCTTTGAAAAGCATAATCCAGGAGAACATGTTAGAATGCCATTAGAAGTGCCCCTAGAGTATTGTTATTACTCTTTTGGTTTTGTTAACACATCTAATTATTTTGTTATTTGTGTTTATTATTTGTCTAGTGCAACATAATTAAATTAGTCTACGTCATTGAACCTGTTAAAGACATTGCATCTAATCTATAAATTAAGAGTAGTAATTCCTTTTTTGCTAATGTTACTTAAAACTTGTGAAGTCAACATAGAAAGTACAGGAGCGTAGGGGACTAAGCTACAAGTTTTAGCAATTATATTACTTGGCATTTTCTGTCAGTACGTAGTGGGGCCTTATTACGTACTCCGGATCTACATGAAAGAATTAAAAGCGAAGGTAATGCGGAATATCTAGATTTCGGTTCCATCTCTTTTTCCGATGTCGATTCTGAGCTCCAAACGTCTCCGAATCTTCCATGACCTTTAGTGAAAAATGCTCACGAGCTCACGGGCTAGGTCTTTCTAAATCACGAGCTCTCTTAATGGGTTAGAGAACTTTATGCTCATGAAGCTACTCTTGAGTAACTGCAGGAGACCTTAACCTTTATATAGCTTCCATATCGGACTTCCCCATCACAAGGCCGATATAAATTCGGTCCACACTAATCGAAACCCATTTTTCGCCCGAATTTCAATCCATTAATCTAGATTATTTATTGGGCCACTTTATTATCTTTATCTGGATTAAATGACGTAACTTAACTGATAATTAATTTAAAAATCAAAATTACAATTAATGTTAGTCCAACTTTACGAGACATGGACAAAATTGTCCCCAAGGACAAAAATGTCTAACATTTTCACCTTTCAAACACAGCAAATTCAAGTTTTAGAATTTGAATCAAACTTGATCGCAACTCTTTAAGAAAATTATGAAGAAAAAAAGCATCACATTCCCCTTGAACCGAGCTCCCACGAAGAACTGGTTTCCATTGAAGAGAAGCTACGAGATGGAAGGACATGTCAAAAGCATTATAGTCTAGTAATCTACATTGTACTATTCGTCTTTCAAAATCAACATTATAAATTTCAGGTAATTATTCCAATTTGATTAAAAAATAAGAAATTTAATTCAAGTGAATCCAATTTTAGATTATATTGAAAATTTTTAATTTCTGAATTTGGAATTAGAGTACATGTTTAAATCTAAACATTAGAGTACTTTTTAATAAAAATAACGTTATTTTAAAATTTTAACATAATTTTTAGGTCTAATCTAGCTTAATTCTAATACTATTTTTAAAGAAAATGGATCTAATTTTAAGTTGGATTTAAATTTTTAAAATTTTTTGAATTTCACATTAGACTTGGATTCGAATAATTGCTCGAAATTTTGATTATATTTTAAAATTAATTTTCTTAATAGAATAATATTATGTTAAAAAATTAATATAATTTTTAGTCTAATCTCATCTCTAAATGAGCTGCAGCTAACCCTCAAAAAAGAATGAAAAATGCTAAGAGCTTGGAGCTGTGGAAGATCCCATCGATTGGATTTTATGCCACTAAGATATCCCTCTTTTATCTTAAAACGATTACGTTCATACCTCAAGATTTTGGATGAACAATTTTTATATTACGTTACTTCCTTTTCACCTGCCCAATTGCATATTAGTTTCAATGAACTTGATGCTAAAAAATGGGTTGGCATATCTAGAAATGAGCTTGCGATCTTCAAAATCTTCTCTAGCTCATATCCCACATGTAGAACTTGGAATCGTTTGCCTCTCCCAAACACTTTGTTTGGCATGCGAACTTGGAATAAATATAACATATTCTGGACCACAAAATCATGCATGAACTTACTGTAGTTGATCTATTAGCTTTTATTAATGAAGAATCTCGATTTGATTGTGGAAATATCGTGTGTTTACTTTAAGGGTATATCTCCTCAACCCTCCAAAAGAATTCCCAGATGCTTGTATTACCAAGTTGATTCTTGCAATGGCTACATTTGACTCAACCACGTGTAGTAAGATTCTTTAGGTGGTTAAGTAATCTAACCTTTTCCTCTTTTCGGTAGATGCATCAAAATTTAATATGAATTCGCTATTTCAGTCTGTATGTACTCAAAAAGTAATAATTGTGAGTCATGGGGCATTACTGAATCTAATTTTTTGTGAATAGAGCATATGCAACCAAGTGGTGTGTATTTCATGATCAAACGGGTCGAAAGGAATTTTCAACTAAGACCATTTGTTCCATTCGGGATTTAAGACCACTTGGGTGGCTAGACCATCTTCAAAAGAATTTGATGACAGCAAATTGGTTTTTGTTAAAAGATTCTGTTTTTGAAAATGTTACAGTTTGAAGACGTCACACGTAGAATATAAAGAGTAATAGATGCTAAAATTGTTCAAGGAAGACTACCACTTTGTGAGGATGGAGACTAGGAACTCGCTTTAATGGATTCCATTCTTCTCTTTGGAAGGTTTCTTTATACTCTACTCTTCATAACCGTTGATAGTAGGAATCCGAAAAGCATTCCCAAGTGGATTCTTTGGAGATTAAAGGAAAGGCCGTACGTAAGAAAGAACCCAGATCAAGTTCAATTATTGATACTCATTTTTTAATCCAAAGACACTTAATTAGCTAGTAATTCCAATGTAAGTATACCGATTAGCATGAACCATCTAAGTTTAAGCAAATTCTAGGCGTTCCTAGATGTCTACGAGGATGCACATTCAGTTCGAATCTTTTAAAGTTCTATGTTTCCATAATTTCGTCGAAGGTTCATGTCTCTGTCGGATGCATTGCTCAGAGACAACGGTATCAACTTCTTCTATGGCTATGGTTTATCTCTCGATTGATATGAAAATGATTCCTGTCACGCACAACGTAAGAAAGCAAGACATTCTCCACTCTACTAAAAAGTATTCTGAATATTATGAATAAATATTTTAGTAGATATTTTAGCTACAATTATGAGTTGAATATTATTTTCATATAATCTAATAAATTTGTCTGTTTAATGTTATATTTATGCCTATGAATTGGGGGAATAAAAGTTAAAATAAATCGGTTTAGTGGTTTCCATAATCCACAATAACGGAGAAAATTCAGATTTCACCACTAAAGTTTGTTCTGATTTAATGTTCATCTTCTAGTATCTGTTACGTGTTCTCCCGTAATTTTTTATCAACGCGGACCTAAAATTAAATTTATAATACAACAGGTTTAAAGTTAAAAAGCTTCAATTAGACCGTCAGGATAAAAATTGAATAAAATTAAAGAACTTGAAACATGATTAAAAGATATTGTCCTTATTTATTAAAGAATTTGAAGTTTAGCTGAAAAAAGATTATTAAATGAAAATTAATTTATAAGAATTTATTAATTAACAAGAACTAATTGATTAAACAATAAATTGATCGATTTTTAAAAAATGTTATTAAAGTAAATTGAATTGAAAAGTTAAAAATTAAACAGTTTAAGAGTTTTACGGTTATATTGGCTGAACCGGTTAGATTTTCTAATTATAGATTTCCATATGCTAGAATATAATTGTTGTGAACTTGACAAAATTATGTACGGGTTTGCGAAAGAATTTATTAAGAATAAAATTTAGATTATTTTAATGCGTTTTAGCTATTGAATATATCGGTTTATTTATGTGACTTTGGTCACATCAAATCCTCTGTTCCAGTTACTTTATTCCATTAAATCTTATCCACATATTTATGTGGAATCTACATAAATGAGTGGATAAAATTTAACGGAACATAATAGGAACACCATAATCGAAACAGAAAATCTAATCCGTAAACAACCTACCTTTAATCTCTTTATAATAGTACGTGCGTATTAAAATTGAACAAATAATGCAAAATAACTCCTTCAAAATTATCAAGGTAAAGGCTTTTTCAAAATTAGAATTGGACCTGAATTCTCTAAGCTTAGATCTGTCTGAGACCCAACTATTTTAAGTAAAACAATGTCATTTTGTTTAAAATAATTAAGCCTCAAGTTAATTTAAACCTAAGCTTAACTTATAGACCGATTCATTGAAAACAACTAAATTTAAGCTCATAAATCAGAAATTATCATCTCTACCAAAATGATAAAAAGTAAAAAGTCAGTTCAAGGAATATCAACTTACTAATGACAAAAAAGCCGACTTGAAATTAAAAATAAATTTTTGATTCAATAAAAGAGTTTATTTGTTAAAATGTGTTTAAAGTCTAAATAAATTTTATTTAACTCTAATTGAATTTGAGTTCAAACTTATCAACTTTATATTCAAATTAGGACCTTAAAAAATTTTCGAATTTGGTAACAAATCACTATCACTTCTAATTTGGTCTTTTTTACTCATTTTATTTGAATATCGTATAATTTATTGATGATATGTATAAATATAAGCATATGGAATATGAAATAATACCTTTCTATTAATTAGGAGTAAAACTGCGTATTACTAAATCTCTCTATATCTTGCGTATTAGTATATTTTAATCTCGTGATTCTTTAGATCTCAAGTATGTAATTGATTCCTGAATCAATTGCATAAATAAGATAATTGTATAAGTCTACACGAGGTAAATACTTCACTACATATAATAAATGCCTCCTTAGACCGCATCAGGTCAAAACAATTATAACTTGTTCGTTTTGCAAAAGAATCACGTCAAATCAAATTTCTGAACTTTTACACTAGATTCCCACTTATTTTTTTAACGGCCTCAAAAACGTGAACAAAGAACCATTTGTCACTTCACAATTAGATTATTTAAAATAAAATAAAATACGTAATTATCAAATGTGAATTTTTTAATCAAGAAATCGATGTCGGCCACGTGTAACTCCAACATGCCGACGTGGACCTTAGTAGGAAGGTCCCATTTAGATCAAATCACCAACTGTTTCAGTTGGAAATAGTTAAGTGATATGGTAAGTAAAGATAAAGGAAAAAGGCAAAAGGTACGGATTTATCTCAAAACCCTTCTTCTTTAAGTTTGTTTTGTCTTGTAATGTGATAGCGAATTTAAGTTTAAAAAAAAAGTGGGATAATTAGCAAGATAAAAATTCATTTTTAGACAAGAAAGTTGAGAGAACATCTCTTATATGATGAATTGGTTTATAGTAATTGGACCCCAAATTTGGACTAACTTGTTTTGCCGACCATTAACATGTTCAGGATAAGGACTTAGAACATAACATGATATCATTCGATGATGATGACAATGATGATTCTTCCAATTCATGTCGCTGATACGGAGGATAAGGACCAAATTTCTGAGGTTGAAAGCCTTCTTCCACGAGTTTAGTACCCAATTTTACGTGAGGGGGTAAAAAAAAAGAATAGTATAAGTAGAAATCTAAGTGAACCGACAAATTTAATACGGATTAATTACAAAGTTGTGTCATAATCAAAATCAATCAGAAGAAAGAAGAGTTCAAATCCTATTTGGGTTTTGAATAGGAAGAAGATGATGACTTAACATAATCCGTGGAGCTTGGAATCCAAGGAAGTCCATGCAATGTCACGTCGACCCTTTTGCCTGTAGGTAGGGTTAGTGGGTTTTAATGAATTTTTTTTAAAATGTCATTTTCTGGCCAAGTCGGCTTCCAACCACAATTTAGCCATTATATCAATAGTAATCAACCCAAATTATAATTCAAAGCTTGGAATGATGACTATACTCTTAGTTTGAGTTGCATTTTGGTAATGGTAGTCAAATGAGGATATTGAGTTATAAACGGTACAAGATAAGGAAAAGGTTCCAATATAATTTACATGGACGGTTATTTTTTTGTTTAACAAGCAAGTCCACTAATATTTTAAAATTTGGATTAGAAATTAAATTTAAAAAAAATATTTAAAGTTTAAAAGATTCTGCTTGCATTAAATCGTAATATATGAACAAATTTGAATAATTTGAAATAGTATTATAAAATATCTTTACTCAAAAAAGGCGTCGGAATTTAATCCAAAAAAAAAGTTTGTTAAATCAAAACTAATTAGTTTAATTTAGTTTTTAAGATTCAACTCTGACCTTCAATAATGAGTCATGTCGCCCGGCCAGAGGACGGGCCAATACTTCTAGGGGCAGACTCTTAAAACTTAAAAGTGTTCCCTTCACCATCTTCGTAGCTCGCGTACTTTTTAGGAGAGAAATAAAAAACGAAACATGAGACGTGCGGGAGAACGGAAGAGGGAATAGTAAAAAAAATTATAATAGATATAATATATTTTTTTATTATTTTTTGAGAAAAAAGGAATATAAAAATATCATTTATTTAATTATAATATATTATCAAACATTTTTTATTTTTTACTTATTTATTTCTTCCCATATTAATTAACCAAAGATGAGTAAACTAGATAGTGATTCCACCTTTAGCTTAAGTTAAGGCTTGAAATATTAAATTAAAATTTAAAAATTTTAAATAAATTAATATTTTTATAAATAAAAATACTATTTTAAATTAAAAATATTTAATAAAAATTAAGAATATCCCTCTTTTGGAATATATACATTTGACTTTAAGAATTATATTCTCACACATTGTCATATATATATATGCCGACAATGTGTGAGAAGACAATCTTTTTTCTTGCAAATATTTTGTATGAGGCGTGCGTCTCAACGCAACAAAATTCTTTGGTCAGGGGTTTGACTCCCACAAATCACCCTGGCAGATCAAAGGGACAATTCCTCAGATTTGGGCAGCTCCATAAGCGGGGGCCACTCTCTTGTGGGTTTCGGAACCCACCCAAACCAAAGTAGCTCAATGGTATGAGGCGTGCGTCTCAACGCAACAAAACCTTGAGGTTCTGAGTTCGACTCCCGCATGCCCCAACGGAGGGATAGGGTTCACTAAAGGGCTCACCTCAGGGACAATACCTGGCCGGTGAGGCTTCCGGCCCAAAACCAATATACAAAGTATTTGCAATTGTTATTACTCAAATACATATTTAATAAAATTTTGATATATATAATATCTCGTAAATTGCATAATTCGAGTATAATATTTAACGGAAAAAAAATCAAAAGTTGCTTTCTTTAAGATTACATATTATTAAAGTTATTGGAAAGAAGGATAAACAAATTAAAATAATATATAGTTAAAGTTACAAGTTACAACCATAAATAAAGGAAGAAAACGACTAATTGTCACTTATTGAAGAGCCACATCTCAACCATGGAACAATATAAAGTAGAAATACTACATAATGACTCATCCCCTCCATACCATATTATTTTAATCATACTTTAATCCCTTTTTTAATCCAAAGATCACATATATAATATTATCTTACCCCATGATTATTTGATTATTGGTAAGATAACTATACCCGAACAAGTTATATTTATAGAGTAGATAAGGCTTTAAAAAAAATGAATCACTCGAACTTGGTGTCCATAAAAGGTTCGTATCTAGTAAAGCCTTTTGAGAACGTAGATCGTTAGATGTCTATGGAATGATTTGTATGACTTTATGTGTACTTTCAAACGATTATACTTTCATTACTTTTGGTTAAATAGTAATCATATTAAAATACTAAGAAAAAAAACACATTTAAAATTCAAAAGGGTCGGCCGAAAATGAAGAAAATGACAAAAAGTAATGAGTCGGTAAATCCTAATAAGCAGTTTTGGATCAATTGAAGAGACATATGATAAAGCGTGTTGCCCAATATGGTGTTGAGGTCGGTCTTGTACTTGGACATATTCACCTAATTAGCCAATTTTAACATTGAAGTGAAATATATATTATTTTAAAATTGTGGTTTCATTTTGGGAAGAAATCACCAAATATCAATATTTTAACAAAAACCAACGGTTAATTTAACTTAATTTAGGGTAGTTATAGGCAGTTAACTTGTCGCAATAATTGACTTATAAATTCCAATTTTAGTATTGGAGAGAGAGAGAGAGAGGGAGAGAGAGAGAGAGATGAAAGCTCAATCTCTTAAAAAGAGCATTTCGAGTATTTGGCAAAGGTGATGGCTATGTTGTGATATTATGGATGTGAAAATAACATGGTAAGATTTGATTGAATTGATTTAGGGTTAAATAAAATGTTATTGTATTGTTTAAACTGATCTATGGATTTTCTAAATAAGTTTTAGTATATAATTTAATAAAAATATCATGTTTGAAACAATTAGCTTGAATAAAATGAAAAAAAATAAAATTTATTGATGTAATAATAATTAATTAAAATAATTCTCCCAGAAAATGTTAGAGTCTACTTATTTAATTTATTCCCATATGAAAATAGAGATGACATATTTAAAATAGTTAATATTTTACAAAATTTTTAAATTAGTGTCAAACTTTTAAAAATTTTCACTAACCTTTTAGATTTATACAAATCATCTCCAAATATTATTTTTGTTTATATGGTTAAAAAATGGACATCCATGTGCCATTTAATAAATGTGTCGTATAAGTAAAATAATATTTTAACCTGATTTATACAAGTTTTAAAAGATTAGTCATTAAATTAAAAATTTAGAATTAAATTAAAAAATCTTAAAAGATTCAATTCTTTTGAATACGTTATCTTAAAAGTATATTAAAAATATAAATTGGTTATTTTGTATTTCATTTTAAATAATATTTTTAATGCACTTCATATAACTCTTCCAAAGTACTCAATTTTCTGAAGAATAAAATCAACACAAAATTACAGATTTATTTCGTAATTAATCAATACAATTAATTAATTCTATAACTACAACATGCTAGATTTAAGAATTGAATGGACAATACCTAAAAATTAAGGAAACATTGAATTTATTGTTGTTTTTTGTGAAGCGGAGCGACAGAGATGCCAAGAATCAACTATTACTATTTCAAACCTGATTAGAAAACACGTACAGCTTTCAATGGGTGCGACTGTATTTAAGGTCAGCTCGTAGTAGGACCTTCTGTGCACTGCAAAACATGGGCCAAGTCTACCATCATAGCAAGCCTATGAATATAGACCCAATGACATGAATGAGAGAAGTACCATTGACATTTAATTAATTGGGGTTTGTACAAAATTATGCTTATTGTTTATTATGCTATTCTATAAAATTAATGATAAAATTATATCATTTTCTCCCTTTTTTTTCAATTGATTTAATTTTTAGCCATTTCTAGTAATTCCATAGCAAATTATTGAACCCCATCTTTTAAGAATTGAAGTTTTCTGTGAGTGTTTCGATGATTGAATGCACTTATTTGCACATAAGAGTCCATAAAATATTATCAATTTTTTTATAAGAAAATAATAGTTATTTATCCTTTTCTTTATTTCCCTACAAAAGTGAAACGGATAGAAAAGAAGCTACGACGGATCACGTTCAAAAGCCACCATACAAAGCGACAAATAAAGAAGAGACGAGAGAGATATATCGGACACATCCATCATCCGATACATCCATCCTTCGAGTATGATGCTTAGGGCAGGGGCCCTCAACTGTCATCTCCTTCGTGACAAGTTGGAGAGAAAAGCAAGCGTCGTGGGTGTGGGGGGTCCATCAACCCCATCATGCGGTGGCGCTACTATAGTGAGAGTTCGTCCCTCGTGGGTCCCACATCAAGCCGAAAGTTTAGGGGATGTGCCGGCGTGGCAGTTATTTCAGTTAGTTGTCTCTTTCTTCGGTTAGAGAAAAGAAAAGAAAAGACGCAAACTTTGGTTTCCTCTTCAATGTCGTGGAATCTCCAAAAGCTTCTGTCTTTTGAAAATGGACTCGAAATGTCAAGGTTAGAGACGATGTGTACAACTCGTCCAGTATTATTATTTGATTTTTTTAAAAAATGATATATATACGTGTATATATATTTATGCATGTATTATAATACGTAAGCTTCTAATCTAAAGAATAGTATATTTCTCATTAATTATGTTGATTTAAAAGAATTAAAAATGTATAAACTATAACATATATGATATGGAAGTAGGCTATCCTTTTTAAATTAGATACAAGGCACTCTACTATATCTCTTTTTATGTATTTAATAAGATATAATATTTAATAGATAGATATCTTTTTCTTTTTATGTATTTATGATATTTTTAGCAAAATAAAATAAAATAATTAGGTTAATTTTAAATAGAATGTAAACGGTGCTTCCGATTAACACGAATAATAAGTGTAGAATAACAAATATGCTACTTTAATGCGTTAAAATTAAATATAAAATTAATCATTGCATAATTAATTATTACTTATTTTAAAAATAATTTAGTTTAAAATCTGAATTATATTTGTTATAAAACACAATAAGCCGCCTGAAGTTGAATTTTGACAGTCAAAAGACGTAAAGACTCGATTTTTATTAATTACGCATATTAAATACCTATTTTTAAATATAATAAATTTGTCTAGTTAGTCAATATTCAAAACAGTGGAAAGTCAACCTTCTGAGCTTAATAATTGTGGTCGTATAGTACTTAATATCTGCATACTGCAGCTTGTCTCTGCGACTATAAGTGGACCATCTTGCTTAAGCCATTATGAGTTTCAAAGAGGCCGTCACTAATACGAAAACGATCCTTAAATGACCTAAAAGTTGATCGATCAATTCATACGCTATAATGCCCATTTCACGTCCGTACATAATTAATTAATTCACTTTAACTCTTTTCAATTTCATGTTACAAATTATTTTTATTCCTTTGTGATTATATTTAATAATAATTGATGATTATCAAAATATAAGAATTGAAATAAAAATTTTAAATAATAAAGGGTATAATATAAATAATTTAAAAATTATTGTTAGAATTTTCCCTTTTTAAGCTAGCAACTCGTAATAACCATCTTTTGTATCTATCCTGAATAGATTTTTAATACAAATAAAAATATGTAAATTCTATTGTAATTTAATATTTCATAAATTAAATACTTCAAATTAAATAATAGATTTGATTCACCCCCAAAATCTTAAAAGAAATTTCAAAATTCATACTTGGTGACAATTATGAGTTACCTTTTAATCTTTTATCATGTTAGAAGTGTCTAACTCACCCCTAAAAGCTAACTCAAGAGGGGAAGGTTTGCACACTATTATATATTCTTTAATGCCCTCATATTTGTTCGATGTGAGATTCCTGACACACCCCCTCAGTCCAAAGCAATACTGGACATCTGATGGACATATTAGGCAAAGGGACATAACCGGACATCGCCCCAAACTATCGAGACAAACTAACTTTGATACCATGTTAGAAGTGCTTAACTCGCCCCCAAAAATTAGATCAATAGAGAAAGGTTTGTACACTGTTATAAATTCTTGAATGCCCTTATAATTGTTTAAGATTCATGATATATCACTTGAGCTCACTCCTCCGGGCCACTTAGTATTTTTTTTCTCGAATGCACTAAAATTTTCCTAAAGTATAAGGCAGGCTCTATTTCCTTAGAATTTCAGAACTCATCATGGCACAACATCTCATAAATGTAAACTCCATGTTTGATTGTTCACATGAACATATATTATCACGTTAGTTGAAACACTTGAATATTACTTGTTTTCAGGTTCCCACCTGACGGGGAATTGCAGAAACAAAAGCAGAGCAGAAAGGAAAGAGCAGTCCCATCCCATCCCCAAAGTCTTCTCAAAAAACATCAAAAGACGCAATAAATCTTTTGCTCTTCCCTGGCAATTGGTTGTCACCAACAAAACTACCTCTCATCATTACTTGATTTACCCATGATGTGCTCTTAAGGAATAAGGACTGATCATCAAACTCTGTTTTCAGAAAGAAGCCGCATGAAATGAACTCCGGCATAATGTTAAAGCTAAGGCTCTAGTGCTGCCTCACTTCACCTGACACCCCAAGACGGCCCAGTCGGTAGAGGCCGAGTCGGTGGGATACAACAAAGTCAAAAACCCCACGTGTCAATTCTTAGGCCGACATGTTGAAAAGGTTTGGCTTTGCACGCGTAGATAGCAACTGGGTTTTTCATGTCTGAACTCCGGCCACGCAATCGACCCCACCAAACGACTCGACTCCTTGTCATTTGTTTGTTTTAACCAACCAACCATCAACCAATTTCACTTTCTTCCTACTCCTTTAGTTAGGTCAAGGTCATTTACAATACCTACCTTAACCACTTAATGCTGGAGAGAAAGAACATAACATAAGGTAGGTCTTTGATTAATGTTTAAGACGAACATAACACAAGGTAGGTCTTTGATTAATGTTTAAGACGACTGTCGAGTTAGAATGTTTGACTTGCTTGTGCCCAAAGTGCATCAACCACGAAACACCCTAGAACTCTCTACAATGGAGTATAATTTGACCAACTAGCTAACTTAGAACTTTTACAAGGTCTTGGTCGTGCCTACCCACAAGAACATTACAACCTAAAGATCCTCCTCCAAAGAGATTCCAAACATTAAAGGCTATTTATTCGAGTTTTTGAATTCCCTAAGCATTTTTAAAATTTTAATTCTCTAAACATTTTTAAAATTTTCCCATTAACTATTTTAGATCGGAATGAACTCATCTATTCATCAAATAATTTATTTAAAACGTATTAAAATATAGTGATTTTTATAGTCTTAATTTAATTACCATATTTTTAAAAGTTATTATTTATTTCTTATAATATTACTTAGTTATCATATAGGTTATTTGTTATATGTTGTTAATTTTTCTTCCTTTATAATATTACATTTTTAGAATTTGATATTGCATTGTTTTAAATAAAAATAGGTCAAAATTAAACAAAATATTGCATAATAGTTAAAAAACATTATAAAAATAATAATTTCTAAAATATACAAACTAAAACGAAAAATAAAGTTTTACCCAAGAAACTTTTAATTATCAAAAAGAAAAAGAAACACGTATAGCTTTAAGCCACAAGTTGTGTACTTGTCATGTATAATAATATATCAATCGTCACGCATGCATTCTTCATGGAGTTGACATCATTCACATCGACAGCCATGTGCTTCAAGAATCGAACTTGACCATCCATAATGCAAAAGACGCATATGACCAAAAACATGAATGTATAATTTACGTCCCAAGTATTCGACAAGAATAACATGTCGTTGTCATTGCTCTAGGCTCTCTCTGCCTCTCTAACATGTTCGATGCTAATTTATGGTCTAATCCTCCGCCGACTACTTGCTGGTCGGGGCAACTAACAAGTTGCAATGTGGCCCTCACCTAGTTCTGGTATGGACTTCACGAATACAAACTCACGGTATTGCTCCACGTGTGTGATTAGATTGCCTATGTGTTGAAAAGAGAGATGCTTAAGAACACGTGTGGTGTCTCAATGGACACAAACAATTGCTCGTGGCCATAACCATTTGCTCCTCCCGAGCCCTTAAACTAAAGGGGTCGTGGTAAAAAAACTATATAGACACCTCATAAAACCTACAAAGCTATGTTACAGTTTTTGTATGTGCGACATTGCGTTTCTTTTCATGCTTTTTAAATAGGGATTCGTGGATGTTTTTTGTTGGCTAGGCGGCCTACACTTTTAACCTTTGAGGCTTTAGTTTAAACAAAAGCAGATTAAGACGACCTGGTTTGAGTCAATTCCATTGTTGTGAGATGATAATATGCCTTCAATATTAAACTTAATCATACCATTTGAATAGCTTAAATATATGCTACTTGTATCAAAATAAGTACTTGAATAGTGGCTAAACGCAACCTAATTTCTTCTTAATTATATTATTTAATGTAATTAATTGGTAGTAAGTTCTGATAATTAAAGAGAATTTAATATCAAATCAAGGAAATTATTTATATGAGTTGTTAGCTATAGCAATGGAATTGATTCTTATTTCCATGATCGGTTAAAGAGAATCGATTTATATAGGAATCATTCCTCTTTTTTTATCTGTTCCTTTTCTCTATCTATTAAAACTATTATGGTCGGCTTGCATTATTGAGATTTAAGAGTATGTAACTTATCCCTTTAATTTAATCCCAATGGTAATATTTTAACAAAAATAAATAAATGCTTCAATTCAAAAAAGTTTAATATATTATAAAATCATAATTGCCATTTTTTTCTAAAAAAATATAAACTATTTATTAAAAATATTCACGTGATAAACAAAAGGAAAACAAGTGGTTCCCCTCTTTTAACTCGTTTCATTATATTTTAAGCTACGAACACTAACCTAGGATCACCCCTATGAACACACTATGTAGTACATGATCGATCAATAACTTATTATTGACAGAACATAAGATGTTTCATTAAACTTAGACACGGGTACATCTCATCTGGTATGGAAGCTAGCATAAATATAATGTTCCAAAAAAAAAGAAAAGCGTAGATTTAGGCGAAGAACACGGAATCACCTTTTAGATTATATAATTGTCCCTTTGCACTTTATTAGTTCACTTTTGTCCCACTTAATTATAAATTTATCAGCAACTACGTGTATTTTTCCTAAATAAACACCAAAGCATCACCACAACACATCGCCTCCTGTGTTTGACCAACCGAAAGATCCTGGCCTCTGCTAAAACTGCAGTGTGAACTGCTAATAAGATACGAACAAATGGCTAGGTTTAAGGTTTTCAAAGGAAGACCAAGATGCATGTGAAACATTCAGGAACGTGCCGACCATAATAATATGATCAGAATCTTTTACTTTCCTTCTGTTAACTCATTTGATTATGAAATTAAAACAAGTGTAATGATCAAGACTCAAGACCCAAATCTCCAAGTCTGAAGAGTTTATTATTTTATTATGTTTTTTTAATGCAAATTCTTGGGCTGCAAGTAATCTTTTTCTTCTGAATATACATTTTGGTCAAAGGAGTAAAAGACACAAATTTTGAAAAAAAAAATTAATAACAAATTACACATAACATAATCATCACACTTATACTAATTAAATGCTACTTATATAATAATTCAACTAAACTCTAAAACTCGAATGGAACCAATTTAATATAATTCAAATTAATAATTTATTATAAATATCTTAAATTATTAATTTAAAGCATATTTAATTAGTTGTGATAAGGTTCAGAACTTAAATTATATTTAACATTTATGTTAAGTGTATTTTGTCATTATTTTTTAATCAAAATTTTTTAAAAAATAAAAAAATAAAGCTTGGAAATTTATTGAAGAATTTTAAATTTTTTAAAATTATAGAAAAGATCCCCTGGATATGCTTAGTTTCAAGGGTAGATTCAGAGTGTCCTGCTCCTGTCCTTTTGTGTGTTTCTTTTTTTTTACCATGCTCTGCAGTTGCTTTGCTTCCCAGTGTTTGCCTGCCATTGCCTGCTCTATTCTGCAGTTTATAGCTTTTTGACTGAATTTAATTCTACATGAAGAACCCAACAACTTACGCTTGCTTCTGACTCTGGTACATTCTGGTCTCTCTTTTCGAGTGTATTTAAATAATTATACTCACCAAGTGTTTAATCACTCAGTACATGTCTAGATCAAAAGTTCTGAGCTCGATCATGTCCTTAATGAGTTTGTTTTTAGGTCTAATACTGTACTGAGAGACCTAAATAATTCCATAGAGCAACAGAAAAGTCCAAGTCCTACATTATAGGCCGGTTAGCTACTCCTCAGCTCCTCCATTATTCTCAGCTTTAGGCACCAACTGCTTAAGTTCCCACAGCAAATTCTGACTCAGGAAACACGTGTTCGACTTGTTTGAATCTTCATTAACACTTTTGGTGTTTTTTGTTCGATTTTATACGTAATCCAAGCAAGCCAGCCAAGACATTGAAGTACAAGAACACTATTTACTGACGACATGGTTGTCGAAGTTTCTAGTTAATCGTTAAACTATATTAGATTTTTCAATTTATATTACCCCCAATAAATCATTAATAAATTGCATAAGGAAGTCAATTCTTTGTTCTTTTCAAACTGGTCCAACTAATTTGAAAAGTCTTTTAAGATTTTCAATTGAGGAATTTCAACAATTAATAGTCAACGGCAAAACAACGTATCAATAGATTTCTTCAAATTTTGCGTCTCAGCGTAAGTTTTACTCAATTATTGTTGTTATTATAGTAATTAAATTAAATTTATTATGTAATTTTAAATGGTTTGATTGATAAAAATGTATTCATAATATATAATTTATGAGTTAAGAATAATTATTACATTAACTAGTTATAAAAATAAGTTAATTCTTTTTCGTTGGGACAAGTGATAATTCAAATAATGTTAATTCATTTAGTTAGTTAAATTTAATAATTAAAGTCAACATAAGTTAAGACTTTTTTTTACCACAAAGCCTTTAAAAAATGAATGTTTAGTTGTAAAATAAAAAACACTTATTTAATAAATATATCTTTTTTTATAACCAAAATACAACTTTTTAAGAAGTTCAAATTTGAAACTTTTAAAAAAAGATCTCAAATGACTTTTTCGGGTAGATTTTTCAGATCAATTAATGAACTTATTTTTTAGTCCCTTTTTGTCCTTATGTTTTACATATAATTCCCACAATACTTACAAACTCTTTTTTACGTTTATCTTACAAACTCATCTTCTGTAATCTCTTGCGTAGATGTTATGTATTTAACTATTTACTTGAATATTTATCTTTGGATTTATATAATATTATATGACTTTTTTAAATGATTTAATATTTATTTTTGATATTAGTTTTACTTATGTTATAATCCATATAAAAGATTTAGCTAGATATATTTTCATTTATGTTTCATATGGTTTAAAACTATATAATAATTAATAATCATTATACTTTAAATAATATTTATATGTATAAATAATTTTTATTACAAAATAAAATATAGTTAAAATTAAAAGTGCGTTTTATTTTTATGTTGTCAAACAGTGAACTGTATGAAGCTCTTTAAAAAAAAACACTTTTTAAAATGACAACTAAGTAGTTAACTGACTTTTTAGAAAAGTTCTTATCAAAAAATATCTTTAAAAAAAACTCTACTAATCAAATCTCTACTGGTATAAGCCCAACCAAACAAACTTTAAGTAAAATTTATCTTGAGTCAACTTATTTACAAGACTCTTAAAGTTTTTAATTGGACAAAATATTGGAAAGTAAATCAATAGAGAAATTATTTATGAAATTACCTACAAAATAAAATCTCATCAACTTATTTGTGCTTTGAGATGAATTCAAGTTTTGATTGGCATTTCTATTAGAGAATTAAAATTTTTCATTTTCAAATATATCGCATTTTACAATTTGGTAATTATATATTTTCTTTTAAAATTTTATTCTTAAAATTACACGAAAAAGGAAATGATTAAATAAGAGGTAACCGTTAAGTATAAAATATACGTATGGAAAAAAGAATAAGTTGATTATTCAAATTGAAAAATAGTCTTTCAATCTTATACACCCTGAGAATGTTAATTAATCAATCTAATACGATAATTAAGTATTACAAATTTATTAACTTAATATGTAATTTAATAATTTATCAAGTATGACTTCGTACACATATCAACATTTCTTTTGATATGACTTCGTACACATATCAACATTTCTTTTGACTTTCGTGGTAGCTATAGTTTTGCCGTTAAACTAATTATGGTAGCTTTCGTGTTGAGAAAAGGAACAAATAATAGTAAAATAAGTTCGAGTTGAATTATTTAATTAACGAAATGATTAATTAATTAATTATAGAGCGGAAAGCAGCTGTTAGTTTTTCTTTTCTTTTTTGCTAAATTAAGCAGCTGTTGGTTTTTGCATTTCAGGCGATCAGTTGATAGTTTTCTCTTTGCATTACAATGGGCGTTTTATCAAACATATTCTTTTACCAACTCTTGGTCTTAATTTTAAATTCCAAAAGATGATATTCAGTATGTCTCAAATAAAATTAAAACTAAAATTACAATTTTTTGAATTTCTGTTAATCGATTTTTATTATTAAACTTGGCTTAAAACATATAAAAATAAATATTTAATAATTTTAAGACTATTTATGATGAACACAAGTGATTAAGAACCTTTATAATGAGAAATCAAAACACCGCTCAATGTCACCGCTCGACGGGGGTGCCTTGGTCTCTCGGGTCTTGACTCGAAAGTACACGTGGCAGAAACCCATTTAAAATAGAGTCAGCCAAAACTTGTAGGCCACGTAGAGGAAACTATTAGCTGTCACTGTAGTTTGGAAAGACGGCTAAGCGCCAAAGCTCGGGCGGGTCCCGCAAGTGGGGGTGACGTGGGTCCCGCCTGATGATTTCAGGGGAAAGGGGCCCATCCATACCATTCTTTTAGAGTGGGACCCACTTAGAAGCGCGAGTCCTTGAGGAGGAATGGTGTGGTGGTGGCGCTGAGCTTTCTTTTTAGCGTTAGCACGAGACCCTCTTTCTCGTCCGTTAGTGCCTTGGTTTACAACTATAAAGCCTACCCATTGCCCTCACACTTCTTCACATCACAAAGAAGCAACACTCTCACACCGTCTCTTCAATTTTCTCTGTCTCTCCATTGTTCTTTTTCGCTTCCTGAATCTTGCAAGTGATTCTTAAGAACAGAGCGCTCTGTTTCTTTTTACCTTCTCTGTTGAGGGTGGGTTTCTTTGGTTTGGTTTTATTGGTTTTTTTTGGGGTGAAGGAGGTGAATAATATATGTTGTGTTTTGTTGTTGCAGCAAAGTTTGTAGCCAAAGATGACGAACAAGAATGTGGTGGTGTCTGATGCTAAGTCTAGTCTTGCCATATGTGTTCATGCCTCCAACTCTTCTATCTTCACTGCTTCTTCACAGAAACCACCGGCTGTGCCTGGTGGCTACTTGTCTATTTCGAAAACCAAAGTTTTGAAGAACCTTGAGATCAATGGAAACGCTAGAATTAATGCTTGGGTTGATTCTATGAAAGCTTCTTCACCTACCCACATCAAGGCCACACCTTCTCTTGCAGATGAGCAGAATTCTTGGATGGTGAGTACTTACCGTCAGGAAAAAAAGATACCAACTTTCATGATGTTCTTTTTTCTTCTCTTTTGCTTGTGTTTCGATCATCTGATGAATCTGGTTTGGTTGGATATTTTTATCTACAGCTTGGTCTTCCATCAGCTTTAGACATGTTTGAGCATATAATTGAGGCTTCGAGAGGAAAGCAGATAGTGATGTTTATGGATTATGATGGGACACTCTCTCCCATTGTTGACGACCCAGATCGAGCTTTCATGTCCAAGAAGGTCCGTCTCTGTTTTCAATACTCCTAGTTCCTTTCTTTTTCATAACACTTCTCATGATTCTAAAACTCTTCTTTTTCTGTTTCACGTCAAATTTAGATGAGAGCAACAGTGAGAAAGCTCGCCAAGTGTTTTCCTACTGCTATAGTGAGTGGGAGGTGCTTAGACAAGGTAAATTCTTTTAACTATCACCGTTCTTGCTTGAAATGTAGTTTAAGCTAACGAGTGTATTTCACTTTTCCTTCTTAGCTTGATCTCTAACTTGGCTGGTTCTGTACCATTTCGTACGTTTAGGTGTATAACTTTGTACGATTAGCAGAGCTGTATTACGCTGGAAGCCATGGAATGGACATTAAGGGACCTGAAAAAGGCTCCAAAAACAATAAAGTATGTGAGCTTTATCTCTAACTTGCACTTGCTACTGATAAAAACATTGCTACTGTTAAAAAAAGGGTATTCCTTTGTTTCTAACTACTCTTCTTGTACTTCCATTTTTATGTTCTTTTAGAGCACTGAAGCTGTCGTATTCCAACCTGCAAGTGAATTCCTTCCGATGATCGACGAGGTTAGTCATTTTCCATGTAATGGTTTTTCACTCAAGACATGGTTAATCAGAACCAGAAGTACTAAGAATGATGTGGTTTCTGCAGGTTTACCGTGAACTTGTGGAGAAGATAAAATCAACCCCAGGTGCTAAGGTGGAGAACAACAAATTCTGTGTCTCAGTCCATTTTCGCTGTGTTGAAGAGAAGGTAAATAACATATGTTAAACCTTACTGACATCTCCTCTCTCCAAAATAAACATTGTCTAACTTAAATTATGCATAAAAACTTGCAGAAATGGAGTGAATTGGCACATGTAGTTAAGTCAGTGTTGAAGGAGTACCCAAAGCTTCGACTTTCTCAAGGAAGAAAGGTGCGTGTTTGTACATGACATGGCATCTAATGGTTTGCTAAGATCATCTCTGCTTCAGCTTTCCTTTTCTTTTCATTTTTTTATCAGTTTTTAGTATGTGGGTGGACTCAGAGATTGTCTCACTTAAAATAAATTACTTACAACTACTACTTCTTCTTTGTGTGCAATAAAAATACAGGTCTTGGAGATCCGTCCTACCATCAAATGGGACAAAGGGAAGGCCCTTGAATTTTTACTAGAGTCTCTAGGTGAGTTTCACTGCTCTTTCTCACTTCTTTCAAAGCATATACATTCTTCCAACAAAGTTTTGTCTTTTGGGACATTTGTTTATTGATAAAACTAGAAGTAGAATCCCATCAAGTGTCTTCAAGGAAGCCACCTCTCCACTATGTTATTTTATTAACTTATATATATATATATATATATATATATATATATATATTATTCTTGAGTGAGCTCTAAAACTTATGTATCTCCTGTAGGATTTGCCAATTGCACCGATGTTTTTCCTGTTTATATAGGAGATGACCGCACAGATGAAGATGCATTTAAGGTATCCAATGCTTGTGAGGACACAAAAAGCTATATATTTTCATTAACTTCTTAGTCTTCTTCTTCTTCTTCTTTCAATGCTAATTTGTTTAAGTATATGATCTTCAGGTTTTAAGAGAAAGAGGACAAGGTTTTGGTATCTTGGTGTCTAAAACTCCAAAGGACACAAGTGCATTTTATTCTCTGCAAGAACCAACTGAGGCAAGTATCCTATACACTTGCATAATATTGTCTTCTTCTTCTTCTTCTTCTTCTTTTGAATTTACTTAACTTGTTATATATAGCTCACTTATATTTTTGAAATTTGTTTTTTTTTTCACAGGTTATGGGATTTTTGCAACGTTTGGTAGAGTGGAAACGAGAGTTCTTACATGGTCAATCAAGAATGTAAAAGAGTACTATTGTGAAGAATGCATGAAACCCTTGAAGAAAAATGTAATTAAGGGTGGAATTAGAAAGTAATTTCTTCTTCAACGATATAAAATTAGAGTGAACAAGAGGAAAAAAAAAGGGTGTGAGGACAAAAACAAAAAAAGAAGAAGAAGGAACTGATGTTGTAACTATTTCTTGGCCTTAATGGCCTTGTACTTCTTTTAACCACTTTTGTACAAGGGTAAAGATAGTGTAATTTTTGTAAGTTGACTAAATGAATGGAAGCTCTCTTGCTTTAACAGATATGGATCTAAAGATGAACACTTCAGCATGAATGCATGGTCTTTACAACATACATGGCCTATTTCTTCATTAACTTTAAACCAATTCGAATAACCACTTAAAACTCAAATAGTAATGAGCTATTAACAAAGAACAAGAGAAGAACTATTTTTAAAATAAAATTTAAAACAAAATTGAGTTGAATCGACCAATCAAATTAGGCCGATATTATTTTAAAAATAAAAACTATTTTTCATGTTATTTTTTAGAATCTTTATTTCGCGAAATATCTTATATAAATTTTTTTGCTTGATTTAATTTCTAGTCAATATTTGAGCTATATATGGCATGAACCAATTCATTCCTAGACCATAAAACTAATCTACATTCGTAATGCTTCTATTGCATGCAGTGATCACACAAATCAATGCAATTACTTCATGGAGATCTGAGACCTGCCATTTTATTAAATTTGGAAGCACTTCAAAATTGGACATTTGGAGTCATAAAAACCTTAGTCGTGACTATGTTTAATAAGCATCGGATGCCCATTGTTTTCATGAATTGAAACAGACAGGAAGTAGCCATCTCCACCTCAGTGATGCGTGGAAGCAACTACCTTTGGAGTGTCAAAAGCTGCTTCATCTAAAATATCTAATTATTTATTCCAAGACACTAAATACTCTACTAATTATAATATTAAACCAACGATATTCACTATAAGTATACTCCTTATACATACCTACAAATGTACCTAAATCATAAATATATGTCACTTATCAAACTACATTTTTAAGTAAACCAAGGATTCATAATCTACTCTTAAGCTTTTGCAAGCTATTGGGCATACATCTAATTAATAATAAGTTATTAATATTAAAAATAAAGTAATTAGTTGTCCCTTATATGTTATGTTTAAATTAGAACACTACTCAAACGAACAACCATCATTGTACTAAATTAATATGTTTTAGAGAAAGCTAACTCGAATATACACCTCTCACTTACCCCTTATGTACAAGGATCTGATTCAGCTTTCGAGAAATGGTTCCCCAAATCTTATATACCCTAATTTTTTGAAATGTGATTAGGTGGGATGTTACTATGAGAAGACAAGCATTGTTACAATGAAAACCAAAGGGTAACTAATTAAGTTGATGACATTTATTGAGTAAAGCTTAAAGACAAATTCTAAATATGAAGATAAGATATATCATTTTATGTTCATCTTTTATTGGAATTTTTGGTAAAACAAAAATGTAGGGACCCCTTATTTTGGATTAAGCATTCGTTTTTAAGTATTACTTGAAGCATGCTGAGTCAAAAGAACCACCTATTAGCTAGATAATTTATATGATTGTGCTATTATACTTGTTTTGATTGAGTTCTTCTGTATGTTCCCAAATAGATATGTCTTTGGGTCTTTCAATGTGTTATTAGGTCAATAATTGTTGCAAAGCAGTAGCAGTTTACATTCTTGAAGGGGAATATTCGTTGTCTTCTTCTCAAATCTCAATAAATTAGGATCCTTTTACTAAACCAAATCTCGTTTTCTAGTTTCAATTTGATCTCGTATTAAAACCACCTTTTATTATTATTATCCCATGCCTTACATCGAGCTACTAGCTAGCTAGCTAAGCTGTCTTTGATCAATTATTCAACTGATTCCTTACTTTTATAGGATTGATGGAGATCAAACAAAGCTAAAATAGTCAAATTATTGGGAAGCTAATAATAGATTAGTGATGCTTTAAGGAAAACTACGATGGATCATTGGTTTAATTAATTCTTTTTTTTTTGACAACCTATACCTGTCTCCTTCTTTGCATGCCAAAGATGTACATACACCCTTGTCTGAGACAAGGAGGAGAGAAGATTTTGGGAGATTTTTAATATGCTTTCGAGATCATACCCTTTTTCTAATAGAAAAATATTGAGTTGGTACCATAATTGAACATAGCAACTCAGTCTCTTCTTTTTTCTTCATTTACATAGTATAGATCATATAATTTAGTCAAAGATGTTCGTGAGTTGACTGGATTTGTGTGTGTTTTTAACATTTATGTATAAGAACTTATTGGATGAAGGGGTTTTATTATATGATAATCACAAGCCCCACAAGCAATAAGGAGAGGTAGCTAATAGCGTTAGTTGGAATAGTCTTAAGGAAACAAGGAGAGTAAAGTTGCTCACAAACATAGGAACAAGCCTAATCCATTGGGTGTTTAGATTTGGAGGAGCCCCACCCCCACAAACACACACACATATCTAATAAGAAATGAAACGAATCTGCCATGGTGAATTTTGGAGGTTATTTTGTCATGCATGCTTTTTGGTTAGGTCTATGAAAAGGAAAACCCACCATTGAGGAAGGGAATCTGTGATTGAATGAGGAGTTGGAATCCACTTAAAAGAAGTAGTGAAGAGAGTGGTTTTGATGTGAAGAAAAAATACATTCGGATTTTTTTTTTTGGCGGAATAGAGACAATTAACATGCCTCCAAGCTTTCACAAAAACACTCCTTTGGATGTGTTTCTTTTTGGACGTGGAAAGATGGACTCCACTAGGTTCCATCGAGACTCCATCATTGGTGCCTTAACTGAAATAAACTATGTCTTTCTAAGCTTCAATAATTGATATCAAAAAGCAAGTAGAACCCTGCTCCCAAAGCAACCAACTCTCTTTCACTACCATCATATCGTATAATCATACATACCTGTATATGCAGTCTTATTAGGGTACCTTTTAGACTTGGAATAAACTACGCTCATATACCAACCTCTCCCGTCTCAAAAACCAGACACGAACTCGAGATATATGCAAAATCTTTCATGTGAACAACTGGACCATACACATTGTTAATCGGGATTCGGTCTATGCATTTGGTATTGGAAATTAATGTGTTAAAGAGAAAGAATAAACTAAAGGGTTGATCTTGTAAGTAACACAGGTGAGGTGTTGATTTCTTAGGATACAAGTAAAAATAAAAAAGGATTTTCATTCCCTGTGTCAATCTGGGGAATTGGTCCCCGCCTAGAGGGTCGAGCCACTAACCAGAGAAAAGAGTGGTGGGTGGTTTGTCCTGGAACACCGTAAATACTAAATACGATGGTCTTATACATAATAATGTTGAGTATTTTTGATATGTCAATGGTGGCCGCCTGGCCGGTCTACTCATTGGTCGGATGTGCCCAACTCCTATAGTCACATGGATTCCCATGTGACCCAGATGCCATTGTTATGGGGAACATATGAACAGCACCTACGTGGAAACAGGATATTGGGTTGACCCCTCCTGTCAGAATTCCTCTGACACCTCTGAATGGGATTGATGAGGAAAACCAGAGCATTGAATAATTGGTAATATGTGGAATTGGCTAATTGGTTATCAACGTCCTGGTCTTTGCATGAGACCCAATGTTTACGGTTTTGAAGACCTAAGAATGGGAATCGGTCTGAGCCATTCAAACTAATTCGAGTAAAACGTGTTTTAGATTGCCTGAGTCAGAACTGTAAATGCTTGCAGTCCAAGTAATGGTTGTCGATGATGGAAACTAAACACCCTGGGACTGCATTGAATGTGGGGAGAGAATGAAGGAAGTCAGTTGGAGTCTTGGAGATATGTTTTTGGTTTTTTCATGCATGTAGGTTTAAGACAGGAAGAAAGTTCAGAATTGGTGCATGAACAACTTGCGACTTTGATTTGGACCTCTGCGTCGAACCATAACTTTCCAGGTCGACTGCTATGATTTCTTGGTCCTGTTTACAGGACTGTCAGTTCATTGACATTAACGTTCGTGCAATTATACATTATCACTACATCAACCCTAAAAATTGACAGGGAAGACTTGGCACATAGATAGATTCAGTGAACTTTGACTGTCTTCCCCAAGTTGGCTGGGGGCATTATTTTATTAAGCCAAGTTGTTAATTTCCCACGAGTAATTAGAAGAAATTAATTAAAAAACAATTTACTTATAATTTAATGTCTTCAATTTTTATGAAATATATTATTAAATCGGTTGCAATAAATTATTTGCAAAGTTTGGAATAAAAATAAGAATTGAAAAATTAAACAGCTTCATATAATTATCTAATTTTTTTAAATATATCTTAAAATAAAGAATTAAACATTTAACTTCAGTGAATTTGATTTCATTGAAGTTCACTGTATAGAGATAATTGTCCTACGTCGTGCCGGAACAATATTTCATGACACTGCTGTTTGCTCGACAGTTTACAACGAGACAACGTACATAAGAGAACATCCATTAACGAACCTGTTCTCTTCTTGTTATGTGCTTTCTCATTCACCTTTTGATCTCTTTTGTTATTTTGTTTTTCATGGTGTATAACTTTTGTCAAGTACTCGAGTTTGTCAAAATTAAGCTGTTTACCACCTCTCATTTCTCTTTTAAACTCACTAAAATCCAATACTAAAAAGTGAAGAAAACAAAGTGGGAACCAGCTTCCTACATCAACATGTTTCTTAGATTGAACAATAATGTATAGAGGATGGAAGAACAAGTGTATGTGGAAGTTTTAAGTCGAGAAGTAAACTGAAATTATTTGGCTTGACTTTAAGATTGATAGAGACCAGTAAACATGGATAGTTAAACAAGGAAAAGAAAAGCATTATAAGGCAATTATAATTAAAACATTGAATCTCATAGAAAGTGGCATTATTTCCCAACTAACCATGTGCAAGTGCATGAAAGAAAAACAAAAGAAATATGAAGTTGGGGAAGGCTCCTTTCAGAACTTTCATAATTACAACAAAGTTGTAAAGCATTAGTTGAAGAGCCATAAACAAAAAAGTATAGTCGTCTTCTAAAGTTTTCCATTCTCCATTGTTTCCTATTCCCCTTTCACAAAATTGTTTAATGCCTCTTTTAAAGTTTCTCTCCTTTAATCAAACTCTTGTTTCAAAGTACCACCTCCTTTTCTACATTATTGCTTTACTTTGGTGCTTGTTTTGTTGTTTTCTTGTAAACTATAGAGGGAAAATGACTCAAGATTGCATTTGGTGGGATCTTCTTCGAGTTAGATACATTTGATGTGTCGCAACAATATATGTTCATGTTCTTGGAGAACTAACCCAACCAACATTTAGGTCCAAAGTGCATTGCTTAGTCAAGTTAATCAATTCTTAATTACAAAAGAGAGAAAGTAAATGTCTAACCAATACAATCGACTAGTTTCTTTAAATTGACTAACTCTTTTCATCTAAGTATATATTATTGGAAAAGTTGAAATTGATAGCCCATTAGCTAGGCTATTTTGACTATTGACAATTGTCACGAGTAGATATACAATATGTTATGTGAAGCACCATTTTCTAATTTTCATCATACAAATAGAAACATGATATAGATATTAAAATATGAGCATCACTTTAGATACCTATATTTATATCATCTTAAATATCAATTCAAATTATTTGATGAATTTCAACTCGGATTGAGTTGAATCGAATTAAGTTGATCGGAGGATATTTCTGATTATGTTAATGACATTACCACAAATATAATTAACTAGTCAAACATATAAGGGCTTGATAAGTAACTAAACAGCATCTTCTAATGAACCGATGATTAAAGTACCTATATTTTTCAAACCCTAAGATCTTGTATATATTATACATATATTGCTGAGCAGAAGGTGGTATTTGCCATTACATGTGAATAAAGCCCATAACACGTTGCATTTACATGGGCCATGAGGTCCCTCGTTACATTGAGGACGTGACCTAATGGGCTTGTACAATTGTTCACGAATTTTGTTAATTTGTCTTATACATTTATAAAGATAAAAATTGGATTACCTTGCGTTAAAAACAAATTAATTTATTGATTAATTAATTAATTTTTATAAATTAATAAGTTTTTAAAAATAAATTTTATTTAGTAATTTATTTTTTAATTAAATTTCAAATTTTTAGATAAGTAAAAACATTCTCTTTAATAACTTTTAAAATGATTTAATTATATATAATATTTAATCAATTTTATGACTATTTAATTATGGTCGAATTTTTTAAATGCTAAACGTTTTGTGTTATCGGTTTAACTTCCAATTCGATTTTTAAAACATTATTTTTTTCTCAATTAATTCAACAATTAAATTTCTTTTACACATCTTAATTTCAACCAAAATTTATTTACACAAAATTCATTCCACGTTGTTCCATAGAACATCCTTATCTGCCCCTAACGAGCTCACTGTAGAACCGCAGACAACATAAATTTCCTTTCTGCACAAATTCAAGTATCCAAAACCTTCAAGTATCAGGTGGCAAAGCTCCATTCACGTTGGTTAAACCTACTTGGACTTTGCTCGATGAATCAGCATATCTTGATCCGACCCTTATACAATAATGTGGCTGTGACCTCCCCTTTTTTCCAATCATGACAAACTTTCATCCCTCTATTTCTGTTCTTCACCATGACTGCTATCTCATACCAAACGTTTGTTTCGTTCCCGGTAGAATTTGGTGGATTGTTGACGCTAACATGCACGATCGAGAAGGCAGGAACTTCAGGATTAAGAAAATGATTTAACACTACTACGAGCACACCAACTAGGATTATGATCACAATCACTGTAAGGAACTAAGGATAATAAATGACCAGCAACAGTAGCCGTTCCCTGATGATCCCTTTTTCTTTCCAGGACCGTTCTTGTAACGTTCGGCGATGGTCGCATTTTCCCGCTGAGGTACGGCGAATATCCAGTCCTTGGGAATCTGAATAACGCAGGACGTGATGGATGGAGGAGATGCTGGTGGGGGTAATTTTGATCTCTGATGAGAGGCAGGTCTTGGGAGGAATTTTGGATGGTTTTTAGGCGTTGAAGGTTGCGCTAGCTCGGACCCCCTCCATTGGGAAACGGTGGACGGCGAAAGAAGAGGGCGGAGGGTTGTAGCCTCATGACATGTGATAGACGAAAATGGAGAGGGTTAGGGTATGCATTGTAATAAGGACTGCATGTAACTGGCTGATTTTGGAGGTCTAACAAAGATGTAACATTGAGATCATTCAATTAGATTTATTAATTAATACAAAATATTTAAAATTAATATAGATGTGTGTATATATATAGTTATCCAAATTTAAGTCTTTTTTAAAAATTTTATTTTTATATTCAAGTTGGTGGAGGTTTGTGGTTTTTCAATTTTCATTGTTGATGAGATGTAATCAATTGGACAATCTTGTTAAACCTACAAATGGATATTTTGTTTTTTATTAATTTTGTAATTTGAGATGATATATGATCCTTTTTAATTAATTAATTAATTATATTATATTATTAATAGAAGTACATGTAAGAATTCTAATTAATTAATTTTATAATAAATTTCGATTAATTTCATGTTACTTAATGATTGAGTAAATTAATATTTTCAGTTCAAATTTAAGTCTAAGTGGGTCGAGTCAAACTATTGTCCAGCTTAACGACTGAAGGTTTGGAGCCCACGTCCTGCTCAAAGCCTAAGACAAATATTAAGTTGGAGTCATACTCAATCCACCATTCCACCCCAATTTTTTTCAATTTAAAATGTAAAAATGACGTCATTTAGTATATAAAGGTTGAGCCTGATAGGAGTGAGCATTCGGACTAATCGGGCCAAATTTGCACTGTTTGGATAAAGCTCGAATTATCCAAAAATTTTCCATCTTACCTGGCCCGAATCTAAAATTTCAATTACCCGAACTTACCCGGCCTTAACCCGAAATTTCAATTACCCGAACTTATCTGGCCCGAACCCGAGAGAGGGGAGAGAAGAGTTACTAGAAGGGGCAAGAGCTAATTAGGGTAATCAGGTAATCCGAATTTTTTTTCGGAGTTACTCGTCCCAAACCGAAAATATTTCGAGTAATACCCGGCCAGACCCAATTTACCCGTATTTTAGTATTTTATTACCCAAATTCCTGGCTGACCCAAATAATGCTCACCCCTAGAGCCTGAGATTAGGTTGAGCCTGAGCTCCAATTCTTTTTTAAAAAAATCATGCTTGAGACTCGATCAACCAAGCGCCTGACCTGTTGACTTCAGGTTGAGCTTGACCCTACTCAGAGCCTATTACATGACTCTTTTAATGAAATTTTTTGTTCATTATAAAATTTATTTTACCAAAATTCCTATTATTCTTTATGAAATTTTGTATTTATAGATAACAAATATGTATTTACTCTCTTCAATTGGTTGAAAATGAAAATAGCATAAATATCGTTAATATCTAAAAATAATTTATTTAAAAGAATATTAATTATAAAATTAATTTTATGAAATATTTACTTTTTTTGTTTTTCTATTGATTAAAGTTTCACTAAGGTCTCAAAGAACATAATATTACACTTTCGGATTAGTTCAAATTGAACAAGAAATTGAGGGTCACCATACACAAACTTGTAAGCTTTCCAAAACAATTTTCACACAAAACAACTATACATAGAAACCAACTGGTCTAACAATTCCCATGACAGAACAGAAGATTCTAAAAAATGTTTGGCCTAACTTCATCTTTTCAGTGCTCTGCCTCGTCCTCATGCCTCAGTGACAAATGTCTTGTGCAGTATCCGGGGACTCACATTGTTCCCACTGTCCATTTTCCGGCTGCTTTAGAAGTCTCCGGTGATCTAATATCTCTCTAACGTTGAGTTAAGTCCTTAACATCGCCAACCTTGTGCTTCTTCATCAGCTGTGTCTTAGCATCCATCAATCCTTGCCTCACCTCTTCATCATCTGGTGCTTCTCTTTGTAGTATCTCGTAGTCTTGTATTGATGCTTCCCATTGCCCCAACTGTTTCACAAACAAAGCACAACATCAGGTGTAATAGAGTTGGCAAAGGGTCTGAGCCAGCCCGCAATTGCATAACTCTTCCCATTAAACAAATTTCTAAATTTGAGCAGCCCAATCCAGTCATAAGAATCAATGGCCTGAACTCAACATGAAATTTGGATGCGCTCATGCCACCAAGTTAACTTAAAATTAGGTTACGTTCGGTTGGAAGTAAAATTTTTAATGGAATAAAATGAGATAAAATGATTTATAATGAAGTAAAATTTTTAATGGAATAAAATGAGATAAAATGATTTATAATGAAATAGAATGTAAGTGGATGTAATATTAGAAAATTGTTGCTTTGGAGGGATGGAAGAGTTCATAATGTAATATAGTGAAATGTTGTTTGGATGAAGAGTTTATAGTGCAATATAGTGTAAAATTGTTTATCATTTTAAATTTCATCCTAAACTCCTCAAATTGGAGGTTTTTTGTTTTTACTGTTTATTATAGAATGAGATGTAATATGAAACCCTCTTCTTCCATCTTATTCTATTCTATTTCATTATAAACCTTACTCTCAAATGATAGAATAATATTACATTTCATTCCATTACATTAATAAACTCCCAACTAAACATGGCCTTAGATCAAAATGACATTGTTTTAAGAAGTTTACCTAAAACAATATAGTTTTAGGCGAGTGGCCAGATCTTTTGGACCTTTTAGGTCTCAATCTGACCTCTCAAGTCTGAATCTTATTAAATCGGATTTGAGTCATTAACTTAGGTTAGGTCTAGTTCAAACTGTCATATCTACACTTAGCTCGATATGTAATCTAAATTTTAACTTAAATCTTAATTAGACCCGAACTTTCGTTCTATTCTAAAGTCTGATCAAATTTATGCTTGAGTTAGTTGGGATCAGACCTATACAAAATTTAGGCTGAATCGGGCCTGCCACATTGCCAACCCTAAACAAGACTCACCATAGTCTTAGTCTATGATTTTATGAATTGTAACATATAATATGTTATGATTTATGGCTGCGAAAGAGTAATGTAGTATTTTTTTTCTCACCTTGGCATAGCAATCTGCTCTTCTGAGTCTAGCTTTAGCATAACCAGGTCGTAGATTAAGAGCAGAGTTAATGTCTTCCAATGCTTTCTCATACTGGTTAAGCTTGGACCGGCAAGCTGCTCGGTTGCAGAGTAACACTGAGTTGTAAGGATCATGCTCGAGCCCTTCTCCATAAGCAACGCAGGCCTCAGAGTATTTTGCTGCTTTGAACAGCTGATTACCGATTGATCGAGCTGTTGACACAGCTTTCGTCCTTCTGATCCACATATTTGCTTCCTTGTTGTTACAGTCAAGCTTGGTTGCTCGTTGAGCGGCCGTCAATGCATCATCAAATCTGTCAAAAGATTGTTAGAACACAACTGGACTGTATGTTTTCATTAGTCTCACTTTTGAACTTGAATCAAGGCTTTTCTTATAAATAAAAGTTGCTGTCAGAAAAAAGCAGAACAAATCAATCAAGCCATGATCTTCTGCTTGTTTGATTGTCTATGTATATATAAATCATAAGGTGCTTTTTAGAAAAGCTTAGGTTAGGCCTGAGGCCAAGATTTGGGTTTCAGGCCGAGTTCAGTCTAAGCCCGTCGAAATTTTTCTTTTTGCCAACTGTGGTGGACACTGTTAGATCACAAAATGAGTCAAACTTTTTTCTGCAGAAAGCTACTGAAGCAATGTTAGGTGGGTTAAAAGGGGTCCAACTTTGCCAAGTTCCAACTTTTAGTATCTTTATGGTTCTACTTTTTCCAGGCAACAATTACCCTTTTGAGTTGTTATGCAACATAAGTTTAGTAATCAGGTTTCTATGCTATATTCCCCATCATGAGCTTGTACAATCTATCACTATTGTCATCAGCAACTTGTGCGGTTAAATGAATTGCATGAACAGTTTACCATACACAGGACTAACCTGCCAGTAGCCATGTCAACCTGTGCTCGAACCACCAACAAATTTGCATTACCGATGGAACCGAAGTACCGTGTACAGGCATCAACTTCGAAATTCGGACCCTTTTTCAATGCTTCTTCTGCTTCCTGGTGCCTGTGAAGCTTGATCAAGGCCTCAGCTTGCAGAGCATATATCTATCCAAAAACAAAAACGCGAGTGATCAGACAAATCATACTAGTATGCATCTACAAGGTTGTTTTCCAGGCTCACCTGTGGAGCTGAATCTGCACCAGCGGATATAGCAGCCTCTGTCTCCTTTATCAGGGTATTCCAATCCCGATGTTTTCGAGCCTCAGTGCACTTGCTGAGACGAACCCGAAGGACTTTGGCCTTGGACATATCATCAGGGTCAGCCTCAGGCCCCGCCTGTCTGTAATGATACACAGCTTTCTCTGCATCCCCTAACCTAAATAAACATTAGAAAATTGGGTTAACAATTAAGATGAATAAGAATTTTCACTTCAGGATCATTCAGGTTTCATGAACAAGTTTCAGATTTTTACCTGAGATACAAGTTCGCCAATCGTTGATGAGCTCTATGATAATGAGGTTCAATCCTTATGGCTTCTCTGCACTCAAAAACAGCTTCAAGAAGCTTGCCTAGAGCTGTCAAAGCTGCACTTTTATTGCTTCTGTATGAAGCTTTATTCGGGTCAATTGCGATTGCTGCATCATACAAAGCCAATGCCTCTGCAAAATTCCCATTCTTGTAATCTTCATTTCCCATAATTTTCAATTGCTCAGGATCCATTCTAGTGGATAGAGCCCTGCACAAGGAACCCGATTGGTCTGCACTTGACCTCTCTTCATTTTGTTTCTTCACCACATTTCCCATCACACTATTCGGATACTTCCCATTAGACTTGATGCTCTCTTCTTTCGTCTTAGGAAGGTAATCAAGAACACTATAAGAATTTGTGTGCCCTCCACCTCCTGATTGCTTTAAGTTCCCTAAGTTTCCCAAAAGCATTACGTTGCTCGATGAAGCCCGAACAAGGTTACCATTTCCCTTGTTTTTCTGATGCTCAGCAATCATGTTCTCAAGCTCACCAGAGATTCGAATGGCCTCCTTAGGTAGCTTCCTAGCTTTAGCAGCCTGAACTTGGTTTTGATTCACTTGAACTTTGCTCGAACCCGCTTTGGTTGATTCGCTTGGAAGTTTTCTTCCATAGTTCTGGCATTGCTGAGCTGGAGGGATTCTGGGATGATTAGGAGCATTGGTGATGGGTCTCTGAGGTCCCTCTGATAATATACCTGCAGAGTTGTCTAAGAATGCAGACTCGTCAGAGCCACTCCTACGCCGCCATGGATTGCTTGGTGTTTTCGCAAACTCTCTTCCATTAACCACCGCAGGAACTGATCCTGTCGATGTCGACCTTCTCGGCCAAAAGCTTCTTCGACCAAAAACTGTGTTGTACAGCCCACAACCAGTTCCCCTTTCAGGTGAAACGTCTCCCATTCCCATCACAGGTTTCCTCCAGGAACTTCTATGATATAAAACAACAGTACATTTTCAATCCAAACATGAACATGATACCATCAGGATCACAAGAAACATTGATGAATATAAAATGAAAGGCCTTGTTCTGATCAAAACTAGCTATCAGGAAAAAGGATACAAAAGGGCATGAATGGATACGTATATAGCCGAAGAAAAATTGAAGCTTTGATCAAAGAAAAAGAAAAACGGCGTCTGAAAGCTAAAGCCTAGCTCCAGGAGATGATGTTCAAAGCCTCCTGGATACTGGCTGCCAGGGAAAGAAGTCTTCTCCTTTCCTCTCTCTTTTAGTAAGGGACAGATTATGAAATGTCATGATTGGTGTTACAGAGAGAACATTTGATAAAATGGGAACAAAAAAGAGAAGCAACCTGCAACCTATCCAATATTATGTTTTGTTTTTATTGAAAGTATAAAGTTTTGGGAGATTAGATTATTCCATTTTTGTTCTTTTTTTTCCTTCTCGTCACTTTCCTTTGAAAGGGCAGCAAAAGACTCGGTCTTTTCTTAAATCTGGATCTCTAGATGTTTAGCAAAAACATGAGCACCCTCTGTGGGCATTTCCTACTATTTTGGAATATTCTTGAGAGAGAGAGAGAGAGAGGAAAGCACGTTGTACTAAAACAGCTGTGCATCAGGCAAGTCATGTCCAACACTTTGGTCTCTCTACCATTCTTGTTGTGCTGTCATGTCGAAATGCAAGATTATGCCTTCCAATTTTCTCATTCGGATTTTGACCTTTTGCTAAATGAAAAGGGCATTAAGATACCACATTACATGGAAGCCTCAAGAAGAAACTCTAATTTGTGTTCTCATCTTGGAACAGTATTGAACAGAGAGAATTTGAGATTGAAGAATTAATCTCTTTACTGAGCTACTGATCTCAACTAGTTATTTATACAGAGAATGAAAAACTAACTAATAGCAAAAACTAACTAATAGCTAATTAGGGTTACAAGTAAGCTAACTATAGGTAATAATAAATAACTATAGTTTACATCCTCCCCTCAAGATGAAGTTGGTGGAAGTCGAAACAAATACAACTTGAAAACTAATTTGTGAAATTGAGGAGCAGAGAGGGACTTTGTGAGAAGATCAACGACTTGAAGATGGGAAGGAACATGCAATGGCAAAATCAACCCCTCTTTGTACTTGTCTCTCACAAGATGACAGTAAATTTCTAAATGCTTCGTACGTTCATGGAAGACTGGATTTTGTGTGAATTGGATAGCTGCTCGGTTGTCACACCACAAAGGAACAAGTAGAGAAATAGAAACTTGCAAATCATGAAGTAAATAAGTGATCCACTGGACTTCACAAACAGTAGAACCAAGAGCAAGATACTCCGCTTCTGCAGATGAGCGAGAAACAGTGTTTTGATTCTTGGATCTCCAAGAAATCAAAGCAGAGCCTAAGAAAATGCAATAACCAGAAACAGATCTTTTGGTATCTCTACACCAAGCCCAATTCGCATCACTGTATGCTTCAAGTTTCAAATTATTCTGAGCTGAGTAAAACAAACCTGTAGCAGGGCAACCCTTCAAATATCGCAATAAATGTAAAGCAGCTTGCCAATGAGTATCTAGCGGATTTTGAACAAACTGACTTAGTTGATGAACAGAATGAGTAATATCTGGTCGTGTGAAATTTAAGTACAATAATCTGCCCACCAGTTGTCTATAAGGAGAGGGATCAGCTAGCACTTCACTAGAATCGACTATTAAAACCATGCCTTTCTGCATAGGAGTAGCAGCAGCTTTACAACACGGTAAACCAACTGTAGAAATCAGATCCAAAATATACTTGCGTTGGCTGATGTAGATACCATTAGGGGATCTCACAATTTCTAACCCAAGAAAGTACTTGGCAGACCCAAGGTCTTTAATTGTGAAGACAAAATCTAATGAAGATTTCACCATTGCAATAAGTTCTTCAAAATTGCCAGTTATAAGAACATCATCCACATACACAATGAGAGCTAAGAAAATACCTTGAGAGTTATATGTAAACAAACAACTATCAGCTTTTGACTGACGAAAGCCAAGTTTGGCTAGATGACTGGTAAATTCAACATTCCACTGCCTTGAAGCTTGCTTTAACCCATAGAGAGACCTAGTCAATTTACAGACTTGTCCCTTTTTAGCCTTGTCATATCCATTCGGAGGAATCATATAGAGCTCTTCATCAATATAACCATGCAAGAATGCATTATTTATGTTCAATTGACATAATGGCCAACAAAAAACTACAGCAAGAGCAAGAAGTAATCTAATTGTTAATGTTTTAGCCACAGGAGAGAAGCTCTCAATATAATCTTCACCCTCCACTTGATTAAACCCCTTTGCCACTAATCTTGCCTTGTACCGATCTATACTACCATCAGGCTTCAACTTCAGTTTATAAACCCATTTAGAGCCAATAGCCTTCTTTCCTGCAGGAAGGGCAGTCAACTCCCACGTATGATTCTTTTCCAAGGCATCAAGTTCTGTCTTCATAGCTGTCACCTAATTAGAATCATGCTTGGCGTCATGATAAAATTTTGGTTCTACAACATGTTAAAGAATGGCGAGAAAAGCCACATGAGTATCACTAAAACAAGAGTGTGTGACAAAGGGATAAGCTGGAATTGGAGGCATAGAAGAAGAAACTGGATTAGAGACAGGATCAGCCATAAGAACATTAAAAACAAATTCAGACATCCAAACAGGTTGATTCCTAGGTCATGTGCTCCTTCTAGACTCGATCTCAGTAGAAAAAGGAATATCTGGGGCGATAACATCTTCAGAAAAATCTTGCGTAATAGATGAAGTAAGAGGAACAACATCAGCAACTGAAGTGACTGGAGAAGAAGAATTAGTAATTGAATCTTCAGACAAACTAGCAGGCTTTGGCAGGGAATAGGAAGAAACATCATGATCCTTTTGAGAAAGCAAAGACTTGCCAAATGGAAAAACTCCTTCATAAAAAATTGCATCTCTACTGATTATAATCTGCTGGGTAGCAGTATTATATAATTTGTATGCTTTCATGCCTGGATAATGAGTAATGACCAATGAAAACACAAGGAACAGATCTTGGGCCAAATTTATCCCTATGAGGATGAACATCTGTAGCTTAAGCCAAAAAACCAAACACCTTCAATAAATTAGAATCAGGTGGTTTATGAAACAGTACCTCAAAAGGGGATTTCCAGGCTAGAATTTGCGTAGGGAGTCTGTTAATGATAAACGTAGCATGTAATAAAGCTTCTCCCCAAAATCGAGTTAGCATAGAAGACTGAAACATTAATGATCTAGCAACTTGAAGGAGATGTCGATGCTTTCTTTCAACGGCGCCATTCTGTTGAGGTGTGTAAATACAACTTCTTTGATGATGTATACCAAGAGAAGTGAGAAGGTCTTGAACTTGATGACTGAGAAATTCTGAGCCATTATATGTTCTAATAGATTTAATTGTCACATTGAATTGATTAGTGACCATGTGAAAGAACTTCTTCAAGTGCTAGAAAACTTGACTCTTATGTTGCATAAGAAATGTCCACACATCGGCTAAAATCATCGACAACCGTGAGGAAAGAATATGCACCAGTAATAGATTTCTGCTTATAAGGGCCCCATATGTCTAGATGAAGCAACTAAAAATGGTTCAAGTACATATAGTGCTAACAGGAAATGGTGTTCTTGTTTGCTTTGCCAAAGGCCACACAACACAATGCTCACTAACAAAACCTTTATTGACAGAAAATAGTAAATGATTCAACACCACATCACTTGGATGACCAAGCCTGAAATGCCATTTTTGAATAGAAGCCACTGTTTTATTCATATTTGTATCCATACAAGAAACTGAGTTATTCTCAACAGTACAATCTGAATCAGTCAAATGAGAATTTGGTAACATGGTGGAATAACAAGGATAATAGGAAAATAAGGCTAATGAAGGATCTATGGGATGGTTATTGATAAAAGGTTGAGAACAAGATTGTTTATCAATAATGTAAATGTAGCACCCCACTCCCGCGAGACCCGAACCAGACATCGTGGGTGATATCTGAGTCTGTGCCCCACGAGGGTGGTGTGCTAGAGCACTCGAACACAGTCAAAAACTCAATATAAATTTGTTTTTTGAATTATGAATATATGCGCGAAAAATCAGTAAACAATTTGGGCCCGCTTTAATTTGTCAACGTTTACAGTCACGATAATACACTCAACAGTGTTTAGTCATTTTGTGTACCAAAATCCATAACCAAATGGGGCCCAATTTTATTCACAAACATTTTCAGTGAACATATTACAATCAGTAGAATTTCAATGGCCAGTTGGGCCCACTGTAATGCAAAGAACTAGTTTACAGTAATTGCGGAAATATAAATTATACAAGAATAGGATAAAACTAATGCAGACGTGAACTGATCCCGACCACTATCTCTGACTTACATGCAGTAGGCATATTCCCGTTTGTTTAACGGGGTACTCTTCAAAGCCTGAAAAATAATTGCAAATTTTGAATGAGTTTTGCGAACTCAGTGAGGAACCATCATCGATGGTTCACCCAATTCATGCAACACATTATTTCACATAACCAT
>JAOQMR010000213.1:1794124-1820116 GCA_027563865.1 Erythroxylum pelleterianum
TTAAACAGGATCCACTTGGTAATTTTGGCAAGATTGGCAATATTCATCCAATATAACCAACAATATTTATCATATTATCGACGGTTCCGTCGGAATTTAATTTCATACTTGCCGACGGTCCGTCGGCAAATTAACTTCATACTTGCCGACGGTTCGGTCGGAAGTTATACCGACGATTCGGTCGGTATATAATTCCGACATTTACCGACCGAACCTTCAAACAGTCGGTAAAAATTAGCGACTGCGATATCGCCGACCAACTTCTCCGTCGCCCTACACGGTCGGCAAAATATATTTCCGATCGAATATGAGCCTATTCGGTTGGTAGTTTCCGTCTGTATTTTGCCTTTTTCTTATAGTGCTATCACACAACCCATGTTTTTTAGTTGTGAAAATAGAGAATTCAGTGTATTAACATGCTCGGTCACTGTCGAAAATTCTGACATCCGCAAAGTGTACAACTTCCTCTTAAGAAATATTTTGTTGTGTAGAGACTTTGCCTTGTATATACTTGTAAGATAATCCCAAATTTCTTTGGTTGTCTTCTTCTCCTCTATACTTGACAATATCTTATCTGCCAATTCAAGATGTAAATTTGTCATTGCGTTTGCATCCATTTCTTCCTATTTTTCACTAGTGATATTATCTAGCCTTTTGACGATCGCTTTGAGACACTTATCTTTTGCCAAGATAGCCCTCATTCTCATCTTCCAAATCGATAAACTTTCACCGTTGAATTTATCCACCTTATATTCTTCTTTTACTTCTGACATTTTGCCAAAAAACTCCTCCCACCATTTCACATAAGTAGACACCATATGTGAATAGTAATCTTGTGGGTCCCACACAAAACGAGCCTCACAAATGATGACACTGAGCAATTTAGGAATATCGAAGGGCAGTGGGTCTCATTAGGAATGAAAACCGAAAGATGATCCCATAAGCGTACCGTGCACACCCGAGGATACGGCAAAATCTAATTTACTTTATGATGTAGAGGATCCACATTAAGTGGCAACCACAGAGCATACGGTAAATAAATTTAAACTTAACCCAAGCGTGGCTCTGATACCGCTTTGTTGAAAAAGAAAGCACGGAAAGGAAAATATGAAGGAAATAAAGAAGAAATTAAAGAACACAAGAAATTTATATAAAAAAACCCCAATAGGATAAAAACTACAGAGAGAGAAGAATTTCATTATAAAAAAATTAGGAATTACAAAATTAATCATCTAATTTATACATAAAAGTATAATTTTGTTTTGGTGCAATGAAGGAGGAGGAAAGAGCTTTCTTTTATAGGCTTCCTTCTTCCTCTTACACTCTCATTCCACGTAGGATGAGAGTGTGAGTGGACGAGAGTGTGAGAGGAGAAAATAAGCCTATAAAAGAAAAGTCTCTCCATCTCCTTCAATGTACTAAAACAAAATTTTACTTTTATGTTTTCTTCCTGCTCTCATTCCACGTAGGATGAGAGTGTGAGTGGACGAGAGTGTGAGAGGAGAAAAGAAGCCTATAAAAGAAAAGTCTCTCCATCTCCTTCAATGCACTAAAACAAAATTTTACTTTTATGTTTTCTTCCTGCTTTTACACTCTCATCCTACCGATGTGGGATGAGTGTCTTAACACAGCAAGTGATGTTCTACACTCAATGGATCGCCATGGAACATTAATAGATTAAGTTTCTACTTTTATCTTTACCAGTATTGATTGTAGAAGTTGGTGAGATCAACGACAAGATCTTTGATCACGTATTCACGTACATGTGAGGCAGTGGTGTAATGAAGGTTGGCTTGGTAGTGTCAGGATCGATTGGTTTCAAGCAGGCTACAGTGTTGGTACCGTCAATATTCATAGCGCAAGACCCACGAATCCCTTCCCTGCAAGACCTCCTGTAGCTCAAGCTCGAGTCCTCTTCTGCTTTAATCTTCTGCAGTACATCCAAAACCTACCAACAAAAAGAGCAATGGCAAGTTCAAGAAGACACAGTGACACAGAAGAACAAAAACTGTGTAATTCACGCCATGGGGCCACAGGTGGAGAGGTCGAGGAAGTAAGAATGGAGAAAAGGTTTCAAGTTGGGATTTTCGTGGCTCCATCTATAGATTCCGAACTCTTTAATTATCTTTTTCATGTTCTCTGTGACTGTTTCAGCTTCGTGAAGACTCTGTTTTGCATGTGCTTGACTCGCAGGGTGGTCTTGTAGTATGGGAAAGTTGTGGCTCTTAGATCCCTCTTCTTCTTTGCCAAACCAACGAGCGATCCTGCCATAAGCTCGACGTAACAAGCTGCTCTCTCATGTGAACCTCTTGCCTTTTCACTTGCTGCCTCCATATGAAAGAGGCATAAGATCGATTGCTTCGATATATTGTTTCTGTTTGACAGCTGCTTCCGCCGTCGTCTTGTGAATTTCAAGCTCTTTGCATGCCCACCGACACGTGGTTAGAGGAGTGAAACGTGTTCAACAATTCAAAAGTCAAGCGCCTGACCAGACCCTGATCAAGCCATCCAAATGCTCAGAAGTCGGTCTGTTCCATAACCCAAGGAACTGGCTGGTTATGTCTCTTTCTCTTAACATGGGCTGAGTGGCACAAATTGGGCTTTTTCAAGTCTCATGTAATTAATTGTTGGGCCTGATAGCTGCCCAAACTTGGATCTATGTTCAAAGTCCATTCAAAATTTGTTTCATGGTTTTACCCCTTTTAAAAGCTATTTTATTATTTTAAATCACTTTAAAAAAATTTAATATTAAAAGAAGTCCTGGTATTAAATTTTAATGTTAAAATAATTAAACATATTAAAATTAAAATTAAAATACATATATTTTTAAATCTATTAAACGCTAAATTTTGATATGTGTTCAATAAGAAGATTATTTTTCAAATTATAAAACACCTTTAATAATTTAAATTTAACTATAAATAAATTATCCATAAATTTTTCAAAATTTAGTTTTTAAAAACGTTAACTAGAAAATAATGGCCAAATATACGCGACACAAGTATCACACATAGACCAATTACATGATGCTTATATAATAATTTAATTCAACTATTAAATTCGAATTGAAATAATTAAATTTATCTTAATTTAAGTCAAATTTAAGAAGTAAATCAATTTATCATATTAGCAATATTTGATTAGTTCAGGATACATATCTCACAATTTTTTAACTAAAATCTAAGAAAAATAATTTTTTAAAAAGTGAAAATTAAAAAAATTAAAGATTAAAATAATTCTATTTGTTTTATGCTTTCACATGTAAATTAATTGTCTTCGTCCCTCCCCAATTTTTCTTTCCACATACACAGAATCCATATTCTGGGAATAAAAGACAGACAGATTATCATTCCTTACTTGTTTCCGTTTCCTTTAAGTAAAGTGAAAGGCAGAAAGCTAAATTAATGAAAGTACACAAAACGTAGTTTAACCATATCTTTATAGTTGTTAAGATTCTAAATGGACGGTGAGGAACAAATACCAGAGTACGAAACACGAGGGAGACGAAGAAAATACAGAGAAAAGACGACAGAGGAAATATTCTTGCGAGTGGTCTTTCAGAAATTCTGATATTGAGAATATATTTCCACGACGAGAATTCGGTGCCCTCAGTTCCTTGTATTGCGTAACAAGTTAAATGGCGCACGTACATCATAGAAAGTTGATTCTGTCTTGTTCTGTAGGATCTTCTTCTTCTCCACTTTCTAGTACTGTTACGTTACATGGACTTATCACCTATTTCCCATTTTTAAGCTCGTAATAATTGCTTGCTTAAGTTCATGTTCAGCCCTTTGGATGAAGAGCTAAATTAGGTTTTATAATTTATGGTAAAAAAATAGAAAAAAGGGAAAATTCGAAAATGATGACTCTATGTTGTGAGAAATTATACCATGGAAATGGTATATCCAATATTATGAAACATTTAAATTATGTGATTAACTATAATAAAGTAGAATAGAAAAGAGATAACGCAAAAGGTAATTTATTGATAAGTATACTTTACAATTTACATTGACGTCAAGGCCTAAATACATAGGCAATAAAATGACAAACTTAACTAATATTTCGGTAAAAATTAACTAAACAAATAAAAAATATAAAAGTTTAAATCCTATAATAAATAACAACTCTATTTTAACAAAAAAATTATTTTCTAAGAAATAACGGACCTTATTTTTATCTTACTATTCTCAAATTTTATTTTTTAAATAAAGACGACATTTTTAACAACTTTAAATTATTCTCCAACATAGTCAGCTTATAACTAATTATTTTGAATACATTATTATCTTAAACTCAAATTAAAACTACTATTGAATTTATATGAATTCAGGGCATTACATATTCATAAAATTCAATCTATACATCTTAAATATATGAAAGTAAAGAGATGTTTGGATATGATTCATTTATCTTTTTGATTAGCTTCTTATATTGATCCTTTTGGAAATAGTCTCTTTACTAAGTAGGGGTAATGTTGTGTACTATTAAACCTTCACAGACTCTGTGCATCAACGAGATTCATACTGAATGTTGTTGTTCTTCTTCTTCTTTTTATATTAATCCTCCTTTATCGTCAAGGTTGACAAGGACAATCTCTTGATTACCAATGATTTTAGGTTTTTGTTAAGAAAAAATTGGAATTTAATTTTGATTAATTCGTATAATATATAAGTAATATAAGGGAAATTAATAATGGTTATTCTCAATCTGAATCGAAACTAAAAAAAGGCTCTTTTACAAAGTGATGATTTTTGTATTTATTTACGAAAAAGAAAAGGCGACAAACTGATCAAGATCGCTTATCCATAACTTTCGGTGCAATATTCTTGAAAACTATAGGATACTTCAATCAACTGCCTATTTATTGAAACTTCAATCCACTTTTGTACTCAGCCATTAATTCCTTCCAAAACCTCTTTTCTTTTCTTTTTTTGAATCTAAATAATTATTATGTCATAAACGTATCATCGTAGAAGATCCCCATCAACCAAGCGGACCAGAGAGTGAGAGAAGGAGATCATCTGTGGCAAACCATATCATCCACAAATCTCAGTTACTTATTGCAAAGTCTGTGGACAAGGTTACTGGAACTGGAAAAACGTACAGCGATGTGGTTCCGTGAAATTATGTGGGCGTAGTATTCTTATATCATCCACAGACTCCATTGACAATGATGGAGGTCCTGTCAATCCACATTCTTTGTCACCACAAGTCTTTTCCAGTTGGCCAAGATAGTGCCCACATACAGTTAAAATGACCCAACAATTTTACAGGTGCAAGTAACTTGAACTGGGCATAATTAGTGAGTGAATTTGAGAATAACAACTCCCACGTGTCAACGTGCCATTGGCTAAATAGAGTTCAAAAAAGTCATTAAGGGTACTGATGATTCGACCATCAACTGCAACTGTGAAAAGAAATTTTCACAAAGGAGTGGTTGTTATTAATTTATATGTAAACGATAACATTTTCTTGATTTAAATAATTTTAAAAAATAAAATCTTTAATCTTTAATCTTTTAAAAATATTTCTTGATTTAAATAATTTTTAAAACTATAATTTAAATTTTTAATCTTTTAAAAATATTTTTTAATTTTTTAAAAAATAATAGGATAATATACTTGATATAAATAATATACACAAATTAACGTATAAATTCAATTCAACTATTGACTCTAACTTCAATAATTTAAGATAATTTTAATAATTTATTAATTTAATTAAGATCGAATTTAAGAATTATATTAAATCATTATATTAATAACATTTTATTGATTTATATGTGTTATTACATGATATGTATTTTACCATTATCTTTGATAAAAATAAAATTGATAATTTAAAATATTTTAAAGAATTAGCTTAACTTATAAGAGAATTCATGTAATTATTCTAATTTTGTTGTAATATAAATTCAGAACATTTAATTTTTTTAATACAATCTAATTCAAAGTGAAAAGTAGAATTTATGTAATTTAAACAAATGATTTAAAGAGTAGAAATTTACGTGTGAACTTGGACTATCATCGAATTCATGTCTTGCTAGGGTTAGGGTTTGGTCAAAAAAAGCAGAGGCTACAGGTATAAAAGAAGAGAATAACGTAGAACACGTAGCTTGATGATACACACACATACGTCTAATCTAAACACGAGTTGGGTAACAACAATATGATTAAATATTTGAGTTGGTAATGATATTTTCAACATATACAAATGAGAATAAAGAAAAGGAGGAGATACATAGTTATAAGCTTTTCTTTTAGTTCTGATGGTTGTAGCGAACTTGGGATGTTGTTGAACTGATCTATCCATCCCTCGCATACCATTACAGAGATGGGAGGTTTCTTGTTTTGTCCTCCACGAATGCTGATGCATTTGGTCAAGTATTATAGTATCATAAAACATGAGTAGATGAGGGTACTGTGGGGTTTGTAAAGGAATAAGATGATGAAGATGAGTTTGAATCCAAGTTCTAGCAGAAGAAAGACCTGTGGAAAAGATTCTTTCAGGTTCCTCAATAATGACATTCCAGATATAATGAGATTTTCCTTTTTTTTATATATCTTTTTTCCTTCTTCTGAAGATATATTTTCATTAGGGAAAGGGTCTTGATGAATGATGACTGAGTCAAAAAGGCTGTGGCTATGAAATGGTTTAGTTTATTATGGCTAACTCTATCATTACGCGAATGTGCCTGCACGGGTAATTTGGTTGGCAAAATAGCAGGGTCAGTTAGAACAAGGTCCTAGGTTCAACTCTCCGCAAGGAAGAAATGGACCGCTCTATTAGAGAGCTGACCAGGATCATACCGTGGTTCAATCCTACAACGATAGTCGAGCTCGCGACTGAGAGTCCTTAAGGTTGGGGCGCAACCTTTTGGAACAAGAAAAGACACGAATGGACTTAAGAACTTATCACATAGAGACCATGTAGACTATAATTCATATATTTAATCTTTTAAATATTTACTTTCTAATAATGAAAAATTCTTTTTCAAACATTTTAAATAATTTTAAAAATATATTACAACTTATGTAAGAGTAGATTATTTTGAATTATAATTAAGATATGGAATATATTTAATATATATTTAATATTTAATATTTTGTGAAACTATAAAATATATACTTATATATTCTTATAAATAAAATTTTTAAATTTTTAAAATATTATTTTTTAAGAAATTCGATATTTATAATTTTAACTGAAATTTATACATGGAGTAAGAATAATTTAATATAGTATTAAATCAAAATTTAAAATTTATAAAAATTATAAAGACTAAAAACAAGTCTAAATGACCTAAATCTTGTAAAGCTTTTCAAAAAATATTTCATTATTACAAGTGATGCAATAAATAATATTGATATATATTTTTATAAATTTTAATGTGTAGTGTTATGAATTAAAAATTAAAATATATCTAAAATTATGATCTTGGAAATAATTTATCCAAAACATAATTTAAAGCAACGAGCTTGAGCTGGTTGCTACCCTTCTCCTTTATCATTCAACAACCAGCTTCTCTGATTTGGTTGCTTGCCCGCCTCATTATTCTTTCCGATTAAAACCAAAAAGATAATAAGAAAAAAAATTCTGAAAATGGTTTTTTTAATACAATTTTAAAGTATTATTCGTATTATATTTTTTTTCCTTTTCACATTTGCGAATCAAAAACACACAAACTCTCACTTACTTTGACCCTTTGCTCTCCTCCCTCAGCCTCCTATAGCTTGTCCCTTCCATGCTCTCTTTTTCCCTATCTGTTTCACATGTCTGCCCAGTGCCCACACCGATCGTAGGAGAAAATGGTATATAGAGAAACAGAAGAGACTCTTCTCTGCGTAACATACGCATATGTTAGTAAAAACAAAAGGGAGCTGCCTCAACTTTTTCTTTTTTTTTTCAGTCTCTTTCATTCTTGCTTTCTCTGTCTCTGTATCAGTTGGTGCACAGTGAAACCATCAATTTCATGATCCTTGTGATGTTTGTTATCTTCTTTCTTGCGTACCCTTTTGCCCAAAGAGAGAAAAAACAAGTCTTGGTTGCAGATCAGAGGTTTAAAGACAACTAGTTAGCTCGTTGGGTACTTTCTCGGATAATCCTTATACTTTTCCAGAAGATCTCATGCTTTGCTTTGTTTGTTTCCTCTTTGACAAGTCTGTGTAAGAAGTATCTGTCTTTTCATATTTGAGTCTATAAGAGAAAATGGATTCTGGTAATAGTGGAAGTGTTCAATCTTCTAGTAGTGGTGATGAGGAGTTTGATTCACGCGCTGAGTCAATCTCGGCTTTCTTGAACAATACTAGTAACAACCACCACCCATTAAGCCGTGGTCCCATGCTTAGCCCACCGCCGCAACCGTCGCCACCAACAGACCACCACTACCACCCTCACCACCACCCGTCCTCGTCTTCTTCTATGTTTGACCCTTTTTCAAACTACTTTGATCCTGTATCAAGGTCAGCCGCACTACCACCACTCACCAATCCCAATTCAATCCTGAACCTCGATGTCGTCTGGTCCAAGAACCTAAGATCTGAACCCAGTTGCCATGATCTTGGTGGCTTCATAACTACTTCCTCACCAACCCAACAGCTCTTCACCAACCAAACTGAAAGCAGCAGAAACCGTTTTGTGTCTCCACAGATCCTTCCGGGAATACAAGGTGCTCCTCCACGAGTTTCAGGCCCGAATGATCATCAGAACAACAGTAGCAACAGTGTCAGCACCAACAACAGTACTGCTCGAAATCCGAAGAAGAGATCCAGAGCTTCTAGGCGTGCACCAACCACTGTGTTGACCACAGACACCAACAATTTCCGCGCCATGGTTCAGGAGTTCACTGGTATTCCTGCACCACCCTTCACGTCTTCTTCGCCGTTTCCAAGAACAAGACTCGACCTTTTTGGGTCTGTGACTTCTAGTTTCAGGTCAGCAATTAACTCCCCTTTGGACCCTTCAGCACCACTACCGTACCTCTTGCAACCTTTTCCTCAAAAAGTCCGACCTCCGCCGCAGACAGCACCTTCGTTTCTCTCTCGGCCTTCTTCTTCAGCAAATTCTCTTACTGACGGCATAGCTTCCACTACTACCAGTAACGTCAATGCTAGTGCTACTGCTACAACAACAACTACTAATTCTTCAACTTCCGTTAACTACCACCTACCTTCTGATTTAGGCTTCTTGAAGCAACAATCACAGAACAATCTGCTCAACATCAACATGCAAAACCCAATTCTCAATTTCCACTCTATCCTTCAAGCCCCTCCTCCTAAATACCCTCTTTCCAATTCAACGATTCTTGGTGCCACAGAACCACAACAACAAAGTTCCACCATGGAACTTCCATCCAGTGTTTCACATCTCAAAATGGGTGGTTTGGAAGACTTTGGCTTGAGCCACGGGCATGTCAACACAAGCCTCACTGGTCTTCAAAACATGGTATCGCCGCCATCATCAGACGCCTCGACCTTGCGCAGGAGTTCTGACAGCAATACTCCAAACTGGGCGGATGGAGCTGGGTCAAATGAGGGTAATGATCATCAAGGTCTCTTGAGGAGTATCAATGGAAGCAGCTACAATAACTCGCAGCGGGTCACGAATGGGAAGGCTCACTACTCGGGTTCTAACCCTTCGGATTTTAACGTTGATAAAGGGCTGGAGAACGTAGGTATGAGAAGTGAAGGCATGGTGGAATCGTGGATTTGTTCTTCAGATTAATCAGGAAACAGCAAGCAGACATATCATCCTTAAAGAAAAAAGCATCGATCAGAAAGGTCACATTCAGATAAAGAGCAGAAATGGCGGTGAGTATCTTGATCGATGCACGAAAGAAAGAATATTTCTCGTGTCACTTCCACTGACTTTCACAACCATGAACTAGAGCATTGTTCTTCTTTCTTTTTTTTCACTTTTAATTAATTATATGTAAATAATACCAGGTTTTCTTCGACAATATCCGCGTTTTTCTCTGGTCCACACACAAAATCCATCATCTTCTCATTCTAAGTTATACTGAAACTGAAACCCTTTAGATTATAAATGATCAAAATGGGGATTACCCATTCCATGGTTGCATGTAATCTTTTGTCTGTTAGCTGATTTAATGTGTTTGTTTAGGTTTGACTATTTTAAGGAAGAGGAAGAAACCAAGACTTGGAAACTTTTATATTATACATACACTTTGGATCCTCGTACATTCATTTAATTCGATTATGTTAATTTTCTGTGACATGTTTGTGTTCGAGACAAGGGTAGTGTTTATTAGATTAATTTCTTTAATCTAAGCGCAAGTCCTAATGAATATGATGTTTGAGAGTGTTCGGTGGCGTGATTTGAGGAATTCCTAGCCGCCGCAATCTTGCCTTAGTGAATTCAATATGTTTTCATGTGATTCTGTGGATGTGTCTTTATGACTCTCATTTTCTTACTTTGTATTTTTCATATGAAATTATACATTTTTAAATCTCAAATTATTATACCAACAAAGGAGATGAAGAGTCAACTTTGGAATTTTATCAATTGGAAAATTAAAATAAATTTTTCTGTCAATAACATTATTATCATAATCCTAGTAAGTTTAATGTGCTTGCTAATTAGGGCATTAAATGATCATTGACCTTCTAAATCGGTGTTTTGGTGTGTCCCTATATGATTGGAAGCGTACATTAATAATCAATTACATTAGTCTTGATCCCACCAAACCTCTCTCGAAGTCGTGACAAATATTTATTATATTATCTTATGAAACATATTGTTCATATTTATATATGTATGCATTGATCAAATCGTTTGACTATTGATGTATCGAAGCATTGTGTTATGAATAGTCAACTTACAGGTGCACTTGATAATATTTATTTCGACGTTGATTGCATAACGATTTGCGAAGGTTTTTAATTTGTAACATTGCATAATTTTTTAGTGATTAAAAATAATAAAGATAATTTTTAGAAGAGAAAAGAACATAAATCTTCTCTCCTAGTTTTAAAAATTTTTAGAATATTCCTTATTAGTTTTTTTTAAAAAACCCTTATTTTAAACTCCGGATAAAAAATAGCAACCAAGTATTACCGATATAGCAACTCAGTTTAGCTCTTAAACTCAACCCGATTAAATTAAATTTGACTTAATTTAATAAGTTAAGATAATTATAATAAATTACTAATTTGAGTTAAATTTAATTAGATTAGTTCAAGTTTAATAATTGTGTTAAATTGTTCTATAAATAGCATTTAATTAGTAAATGTTTGATGTTCATCATCATTATGTTTTAACCAAAATTCAAAATAAGGATTTTTCTAAAAAAATAATTTTTTGAGAATTTAAAAATCATTAACTTTTTTAAAGATTTCTTAAATTATGAAAAAGAAAAGTCTCTTTTACCCTTTTTAGAATAAGGGAAATTATAAAAGATGCATACATATTTTACCCTAAATAATACACTCAAAAAAACGATATACAAATTATCATATTTAACCCAAACTTACACTACAAAGCATATGCACATATATGTATGTATGTATCCTTTAATTAAAGTACTGTAACATCACGCACAATAGCAAAAAAAATAAAAGATAAGAACGAGTCACAAAATATCTTCTTTCCCGCCAAAACGCCATTGACAAAGCACGACAACCACCACCAAGAATCTCTTTCTCTATCTCTAGAGAGGGTCTCCAAATAAAGAAGTTGACAAATCAAAAGCACTCCTCTGAAACTGTTAATCATTACTGTTAATGTTGGTGCAACAGATGATATATCTAAAAAGTTGATAATCTTTTTGCATCTATGCGATGTCCCCCATTGATTGATAGATCATGATCTTTTTCACTTCAATTATAGAATCCAAACTTTCACTCCTCCTTGGCTTATTTAAATTTTGAATCATAAAGTGAAGTGACCCGTAATGTACGTTTAAAAAATGAGATCAATTCATTTTTGTACGTTTTTATTTTCGTGTGTTAACTGTGTTTCTCTTCATCCATTCATTTATTAAGCAAAAAAGGACACAAATAAATTGATCATATTTTTAAAAATAGATGGAATGATAAAAAATAGTACATGGTAATACACGAAAACAGAAACAACTATCTTATGCTTTTCAAAAATATACATGTATCTTTTTTTTTTGGTTGATAGTGTACAAAGTGAGAGTTACTTTATAAGATTTTGGACTGGTCCTTTATGAAGGGATGGTCCTACCTCTTTCAAATTTCAATTTCACTACTCTAATTCTTCCTCTCTTTTTTTAATTGGATTAATTAATAATTTATATAACATTTTATATTTTGTAGGACTCAAATCCCAAAGATTAAAAAAGGAGATTACCCTATTCATTCCCACAAAAAAATTGAAAAATTTCAAATGATTAGACCATTGGATTTAGGAGCCTTTTAATGCAGATGTTTTGGGATGGTTTTTAGATTTTCTTTTTCCTTTTTGACCTTTTTCTTTTTCCTAACACACCTCTTCTAGGAATCATATAGGCCCATGCTAGTGAATGAGCTGGCCCTTTTGCTACATAGCCATGATGTCTTTTCTCTCTGACTCAGCAGCACTCAATACACCCACTGTGACTCACTCACTCACACAACCTATGTGTCAAAAAGGCTGAAACAGTTGTGACAAGCTGGCAAAAGGTATCATTTTCTCACATGTGTATGTGTCTATATGCATATAAACAAAAGCTTAAAACTCCAAAAAAAGTTGCACTACTTTTAGTAAGAAAAGGCTGAAGCTGAAGTGAAGCCATTCCTTCATTTTGTAAAGAGCATGTACTCAAAGATGTTATTAGAGAGTTGTTTTATATTTTAATGATTTAAAGAAAAAGAATAAAGGGATAATATTAAATTAAATTTATTAATCTGTTTAAATGATGTATTTGAATATAAATTAGACAGCTTTAGCTAATAAACACAGTGAGTGGAAAGAAAAAAGGGTTGGTTTGGTGAGAGGCTATAAAAGAAGAAATATACATTCATTGCTTTTTGACTAGTATGGATCTTGATCTATGTTATTATAATGTTCAGACACCAAATTGCAATATGTGTTCCCTAAACACGCTAAGTAGCTAGAAATGTTACACGTGTCCACTTCTAGATTTAGGTTTTTTTTTTCAAATCAAATCATAAATTTTCAATTTTGAAGTGGGACACCGTTTTAAAGATGAATTAAGATGGCTCAACAGCAATGAAAATCATAACGCTCCCTTGTTTAATAAGATCTTAAAGGCGTTTAGTTTTTTTTTTAATTTTTTAAAAATCGATGGTTATTATCTTTTGGATGTGTACTAAGTAAACCTTTAGATTGACATAATAGTTTATAAATTATGTCAATAAAATATTTCACACTAGACAAGTCTTATAAAACAAGTATGATTTAAAAAACGTAAGTAGGAAAAACCGAATATATGACCTTTTGATCTCATGCCCTTCCACTTAACTAACTCGACCACTTTCTAAAGAGCTTAACGATATTAAGTGGAGATGGGGTTGAAGTAATGGGACGAGATGGGGTTGAAGTAATGGGACCTTCGTACCGTATAATAATAATTATATTATATTTTATAAGTTAAGAAATATTCCAATAATACAATCAATAAATGCAATGTAAATCAAATATTTAAAATAAACAACAGAATGAAGTAATAAAGTAATCGTTTTGAAGAATTTAAAATATTTCAAATTCAAAACCTAAATTAATTCCCTCCCACGCCGTATGACGACAAATAAATAAATTATTAATCATTACATGTACAGTACTATAACTTAGTTACTTTTACATAACATGATTTAGTCAAAACTCATAAAATCATGATTCCGACTTAATTAAGAATTTTTTTACATGATACAAAATGGGATGCTTCATGTTTAAGTATATATTAATTAAATAAAAAATAACTTTAATTAATGATTAAAAAACTCAACACCGTAAATTTTTTTGAACCGTCTAACTTTTCAGTTTCAATCAATTTTTATAAATTTATAAGTTCTTATAAACTAAAATAAATCAATTGTTTTTTATTTAACATTCTTTTTTAATTAAATTTCAAATTTTTATGAATAAAAACAATTTCTTTCAATAATATTTCAAAATTTTTAATTCTATTCAATTTTTTATATTTAACGAGATTAAATTTTTTAAACCTTAAACCTTTTATCTTATCGGTTTAACTTCTGATTTGGGTTTTAAAACCATGACTTTAATATAAAATTATACTAGTCAACATTAGTCTTAACATTTTCTAAATTTATGAGTTGGAAGAGTATTAAAACTTTTAAGAGGAATAAGTATAATTTTTATTAAATTAATAATGTTGAATTTTATGCAGCTTGATCTTTTAATTATTATTTATTTATTATATGACACAATTATCTTTAAATAGGTTGTATTAAATTTTAAAAATTATAATATTACATATTTTAAATGAAGAATAGATATAAAACTCATAAAACATAACAAAAAATTTATTTAATAACTAAACAATATTATAAAAATAATGATAATTTTTAAAAATATGGTAATTAAAAAAAATCAAAACACAAGAATTCTTTTACCCTTTCCTTTTTTTTTTAAGATCTTTTACCCTTTCCTATTACTAAATTTTCTCGAACAGAATTTACCGTCGTAATTGCTAATTTGTCAACCTCAAGTGGGTCAGAGGTGATTTTCGTGAAGTCAACATTTGTCTGCCACTACTCTTTGAAGCTTTAAGCAGAGACAGATAAAATGTAAGGAGAAAATGAAACGCACTCCCTTATATCGGTGCTCACGAGCTTAAGTTTCACGGTCATGATTCTATTCTATCCATTTTTTGCATAATCCAAATAAATCCTAAAGCATTGATTGATAGCTAAGGTACAACAACTACCATGGACATGATTTACTTACAATGAATGTGATTTTATTATAATTTGTATTAAGTTAATATAATTAGATTTAAAAAAATTTAAGTGCCCTTTAGAGAAATGTTTAACTTCTTTATTTTAAACTAAAAATGTAATACGTAATATAGACCTTATTACATAAGCAAGATTAACATAAAAGAATTAAAAACGCAGGTAATACAGAATATCTGAATTTCGGTTCTATCTCTGATTTTGATATCAATTTCGAGCTCCAAACGATCTCGAATCTTTCGGGACGTATACGGAAAGTGCTTATTGATGCACGGCCTAAGTCTTTCTACAAAATTTTCAATTTGTAAGCTCTCCTAATTGGTCAAAGATTTTTTATGCTTACGATTGATATGAGCAACTACAGGAAACCTTAACCTTTATATAGCTTCTATATCAAGTTTCCCTATTACAAGGTTAATATGGACCCGATCCACACTAATTGGAATATCTTTTTTATCCGAACTTCGACCAATTAATCTAGACCATTTATTGAATCACTTGATTATCATTATCTGAATTAAATTACGTAACTTAACAAATAATTTATTTAAAAATCAAAAAATGCAATTAATATTGTCTAACTTTATGGGAAATGACAAAATTGTTCAACAAAAAATATTAGTATTATGTATGATTTAAAATAGATTAAACTTACGACAACAATATCCAATAAGAGTTTTGCTTAAACATAAAATTTGGAGAGATTATTTCAAATTAAACTTATAAAAGTAAAACTACTTTTTAGTCAAAGATAAAAAAATAATAATGATAATGAATAATTAAAAGAGCTTTCCTTTAAAATCATTTATATCTAATAGGGGGAATGAGTTACCTTCTTTTGAAGCAGTTGATGTATACAATGTTAATAATAAGATTAACCTTTAATTCCACCAATAGTCCATGTAATGATGCATATTGGACACAAGTGGAGATTAGATGAACCAAGGCACGTGAAACTCAAAAGTAGATAAAGAAGAACTTAAAAAAAAAAAGAAATCTTGGTTGACAACTGAGTATTTTATATAACAACAACAATAATAATAATATTTAATAAAAATCTGATTGATACGTGAAGTGTAAAAAAAATTAATGATACATAATCTTATTTTTATTTGATATATTTAAAGTTGAAGGTTAAATTTTGAGTTATTTTATATAAAATTATTGTAATTTAATTTAAATTTTAAAATAATATTATTTTATTTCTAAAATTTTAAATTGCTGTAAAGTTATTAGAAACAATTTATCGATTAATTAGAAATAAGATTTCATATTTTCAAAATTGTCATTTGAATTAAAACGAAAACTATGTTTTTTAAAAAAATTAAGAATTTTTTTGAAAAATGCGTCTAAATATGCACATGAAAAGCTAGAGAAAGACAAATGGCGTAGGGTGGTCCCTAGTCAAAGCCCAGCCGTCCTTTGAGACCATCATGTGTTTCGCATCGTCATCATGCCGTTTCCTTGAGGCCCATATCATGAAAATCATGGCTACTGAGTCAGCCTCTGAAGGCCATATAAGTAATAGGTCCCACTCTATCCACTTAGCCCCAAATGTGCCTGCAAAAGCGGTCCAATCTAATAACATTTGATTGGAAAGTTGCTACTTCGTACTTGAATTAATTTGAATTTTTAAAAATATTTCTTTTAATTAAATCTGATATTTTTTAAGATTTTAGTTTTCTAAATTTCTGAAAAATATTTCTGGCAGAAAAATAATATTTAATTTTCACCAAAATTTATAATTAATTATTTGTTTAAATTTCAAATCATTAATTCTCAAATTAGTACTATAAAAATTATGATATTTGACAATGTGAACGTGGCTTGGTTTTTATGGAAAATATTAAAAAATGAAGTACCAGAAGCGAAAGTTTTCTAAAGGAAAAGTAAAAGATAATACTTACTGAAATTTGAAAAGCATACGCATAACTTCACCTTTGTAAAAGATCCAAAAAGAGAGTGATTATAACCTATGGGATCATCACAATCAAAGATTGTGATTTGATAGCGAACAATAAACACTTTCGGTGAGTCACTTCAAACTATATTCTATATTTAAGAGCGCTTGGTTCTAAGAAGATAACGAGAATAGGAATAAGAATGAAATATAGTCATCAACGAATCTTATTCCTCTAGTAACATAGAAGAATAATGTATTGCTGAAAATGGGGAAATGAAAGTGTTACCTCTATTAATTCCAAATATAAGCTTTCATTTCATACCCATACTTTTTTTTCTCATTACCCCCAAACAAGCACCTCCTCATTTTTTTATACACACTTAATTCAAAAATTAAAATTTAATTTTTTTTAGTTATCATAAGATATATAATAGTGTTTTATGATTTTAAATGTATTTTTAGTGTTTGTGTGTGTGTATATAGATTAATCACAGGGGTGAAATGATTTTTTTTATTATTTTACTCATCTTAAATAATATTTATTATTAAAATAATGTCAAAATAATCTTGCAAACTTTACAATTTGCACATGCTTAATAATAATTCATATAATATAATAATTTATATTAGAAAAACTCAGGCATAAATTTGAGAAAAGATTAATTATTTTTGTTAAAAATATCTCCAAGTAATTTTAAATAATAAAAAATATTATAAAAATAAATACAATCAAATTTGATGATGGGAAGGGAACCTACTAAACACTGCTGCTCAAGAACTGCAAAGCAACCTTATTCTCAATGCAAACTCATGTTGTTGTTTCTTGTCCTAAGGAACATTTGCAAGATAATAGCTTTTGGTCCCTGTAACTAATGCATAACAACGGCAACTTCTTAACATTTAAGGTTTTGATGAAGCAGTTGATGAAAATGATACATAGCTTGCTCGACTCGGGGTGCGTACCGACCGCTGATATAAGCAGGTGATTCAAGACCCCTTTGAACACCTTCTGATAGATTGATATCTTCCATCTGTAATCAGGCATTAAGCATATAAGATTAGCCACAAGAAACATTTGTTCACTCTCAGTTAAAATAAACAAATTGGTAGACTTATGAAGATATATATATATGGATACCTGCACTCTTTCACTATCCCTCAAACTCCTCTCAATAAAAGTTTTGTCCTCCTGAGGCCAAAATGTAAAAGTAAATGCCTGCTGGATCAAATTCTGATTACTTCAACGATGTTATGAGATGGATTTCACAAGCCACAAGAATCTCTAGATGCCGATTCTAATTTTAAACAAGACAATAGACCGAAGGAATGTAGCTCATGTTCAACAAGCATGGTAAAAGAATGCCAATCCAGAAACAGATTTACTGCAATTTTGAACCATTCAGTTTGAGATTTATCATTAACGGCAATTCACTCACTTCATCAAACCATGTTCTATCAATGATACTGAGGAAAAGAACAACAAAGCCGTATAGCAAACTGTACAAGTTGGATGTACACAAGCCTGCAAGCATGCAAGCAAGCATATCCACCCAAATGTAGTTACAGAGTTAGGTGCTTCATTATGCAGCAGTGTTCATGCATAAGTATACCTTAAGATGAGCCTCAATGAAGTAATCGAATATCACTTGACATTTCCTAGGTCCCAGTGGCAGTACCAGATTGGTGTCCATCCAAGGGCCGTATCTGTGCGGACCATAAAACACTAGTTACAACAGTGTAGGGATATGAAGCAGCCCACCAAAATCATCTGGATTAAGTACGTACCTATTGATCATGAAATTCGGATATATAAAAGCATATAAAGCTTTTGATCCAAGTCGATCAAAATCGCCTTCACTTTCCATTGAGCCACTTTCACATCTTTGAATGCTCACCTTTTCGTAAAGCTATATGGCAAATGAAAAATGTGCATAATTAGTCGTATTACAGTGCCTGATACAGTGATACCTGATGCTTAACGAATATATGATATCTCACGAACAGCTGCAAACCTGCCAGCCGTAACATTTTCCACCTCAGTTTAAGGGCTAAATTGATATATTCTTTTTCTAGTGAAGTAGCTCAAGTATACAGTGAAACTGAGTTTAATTTACGTTTTGCCAACTTTAAATACAAAATTGCAGAGTGGTAAGTTAAAAATGAAAAAGCATACCGTGGTGGAGTAAGAATCAAAATTAAGACCAGATGCGAGGTCTTTGTGTGCATATGGTACATGGTAACCCCCATCTAAGTAGTTGTCACAAAATACCTGTCACAGATGATTTTGAAGGGGAAGGGCAAAGTGGCATTCGATTAGATTAAGCTACAAATAAAACAGGTAATAGCCAAAAGATCCATTGAAGATATCAACTCTACAATGAGGACAAGGAATCACATGACTTGTGTTCAGTTCCCAGGCATATTGAGAACTGAAAGTAATGATACTCTGTCTGACAAATATATCCAGTAAATCGTAGTGTGCATTAAAAGGCCTTGGAAATTTACAAAGAAATGAAAGCTTTTCATTAGACCATACCTTCCAGTTACAGTCAATTTCATAAACACGTCTACACAAATAACTCAGAGAAGAATCGACTCCGTTTGTCTTCAATAATTCTGAACAGCTACCAAGCCATTCCTTTCCCACCTTACTGTGATCAGCTTCCTCCCGATATGAAGTATCTTTGTCCAAATTGAGAAGAATAAATGGCCCCCAAGTTGCTACATGTATTGGTACAAGCCCATATTCCTATGCTTGATTGCCAGAGTGTGAACTGAATTATTCATCTAGCCTGAAAATGTATCACATGAAAGGAAAATAGAACTACCACTCTAGCTCTGAACATACTTTAACATCAAAGTTCTGCATCCCGGTTATCCTTGTTGCTTTAAGAAGTGCTCCATCTAGCCCATATGTCCATCCCTACGGAAGAATCATTTCATTGTAAAAGGAAGAAACAAAAACAGGTCAGAAATATAGATTGCATAAGCTTGCTTTCCAATATATGAAATATAGATTACACGACAAACAGGTCATATATAGCAACTTCCAAAAGTTTATACCCAAGGACACCTCTTAAAATTATGGGAAACCTAGACAAACTGATTTGTTTATATGAAAGAGTGCTTGTTATTAAGTAGAAAAATGAAAATTGTGACAAAAGTAGCAGGAAGCTTCTTCACGATGGACAAGCATTGACATTGGTAGATTGCTCACCCCAGTATACTCAATTACCAATTTTTATCCCTAGTGTATAGGTTATTCTCTACCAAGCTCCAGAAACCACAGAGGGTAATGACTGGAACTTAGACTAATGTACAAACTCAAAAACCTTTGCACAATGAAACTAAGCAGAAATGTTCTGGTCTGTATTTATTACTTCTTTCCCATAAAAAAAACCATTCTCTACCCAATCTGGAGAATATAGAGAGAATCCTGGATGCACTGACTCTTTTATAAGCAGGGATTGGACTATATTACAAAATAAAAAATCCATGACATAAGGAAATGGACTCTGCATATCATGAAGCCAGGCAACAACAACCTTGTGAAGCAAGAGCTAATAAAGAAGTATGTTACTGCTTGAGCTCTTATACACAACTTTTTGAAATATTCTGTACCTGAATACTATGCCGTACAATATTTCAAATGTGAAAAAAATTTCAAAAATGCTTTCCATTCCTCTTTATGTAACAATTGCAAGCTCAGGAAATTCCAAGCTCATAAACTGATCCTGAGCTTGCAATAATGTTAGTTAAAACCAAGTTCACCATCAAGGTCCTAGCAACTATCTTTCTAATAATGAAGCTCACTTTGCAACTCTCGAAGCTGACGGAAAGGAATGAAAAGCTGCATTCAGAATTTGTTAAATGAATTTCTTCATGATGCCAACTTGAATTTCTTCATCATGCCAACCACAGATTCAGCAGAACTTTCTCAAGTGTAACAATCTATACCTAATTATAACAACTTTACAGTCAAAATCACAAGTTAACCTATGCTCACATGGTAAGGGCATACAAAGCAAGATTTCTGTCCACTTCCGGTAGTAAGAAGAGAGGCGTGATGTCGACACACGTTGTGGAACGCATGAAGCTTCCCATTATCGTCCTTACATACCACAAACTCTACACTTCCTAACCTGCCATAGTTGAATCTATTTTTATTCATAAACAATAAATAAAACACAATACACTGCTTAAATTGTGATGAAGCAAACCAAGTATCTCCCTTGATCGTTCCAAGCAGGAAACTACCAAAGGCAAACACCAAACGTCCAAATAACAGGAGAACCTACAAAAGAAGAAAAAAAAGATTCATACTTTCCAGAGAAGAAGTCACGGGGATACTTTATCTGATCGATGTATCCTGCAAACGAACATCGGTAATTAATTGATGACGTTCTCAACAGCCAAATACAGAATCTTCCCCTATTATCCATAAAGAACAAGAACAGCACAAAAGGTGAGTGAAGAAGATACTAACCAACAGCCTGCCAACCTCTGTAGAAGACACGATTGAGTTCCATGTCGTAAAAGGAAGTTTCAGTGTACCATGAGCTAGGTGGGGTCAAAGCTTTCTCCAACGGAATATCTGGGTCAAATTCATCCACCAGTTTCCGCGAGTGAGTTTGACATGATTGAGGATTTCCAACAAGACAGCAACTGACCATCGAATGCTTGTTATGTTTCGATTGTTGTCTCTGTTTCTGATGACAAAGATATTGTCTTCCATAGTGGTTCCAAAACACTGTTGGAGAACTGCGGAGGACACTGTTGCCGGCAGGTTGTTTGAAAATCACGATGGTTGCTCCGGTGGGGGTGCCATGACGGATTTTACAGAGGCACGCTAAGCGATAGTCGCTGATGACTGTGACCATCATCGTTCAGTATTTGGAGAGACTCTCTTGTAATTTTTGTCCTTTTTATTTAATCTTATTAAACCATCGTCGTTTTGTTTCATGCGCAACATAGTTTTATGATAAATTTTGACTTAAATTGAACCGCACGTAACAAGTTCCTCGCCACACGATAACGATGAACGTAACGCGAAGAAGGTAAAGTTCAGAGATGAAGAAGACGAGGAGATGACGTCTGCTGAAGGAATACCATTACCCTCCTTCAAAGAGAAACTTATGGGGTCCAGGACTGAGACGACGGGACTTGACTTAGAAAAAGAGCTGGATGTAGTCCTAAATCAAGACGATGTCGTGGTTACTGAGGACATAGATATCCCATCCATTCAGTTCTCAGAGAGGATTAAGAATGTCTTAGATGCTTCTATCCAGCAAAGAGTGGTTGTTCGTCTGCTCGGAGGAGTTCTGGAAATGCGGGGTCTGCAAACTAGCATTGAAGGCTTGTGGAAGCCTGGAGGAAAGTACAAGGTGGTTGATACGGAAAATCACTACTTTCTAGTAAAATTTCAACTATCCATTATTGATTATGTCAATGTGCTAGTGGTCGTCCCTGGTTGGCACGGAAAGTTGCCACAAATTTGCTACACCTCTAGGAGATATGGAAATGTGGATAAAGAGTGTATGGATGTTATATCAGTGGCTCCCACGATAGAGGAGGTTCAATTGAAGAGAGGATAGAATAGAGTTCCTCTATTCAATTTTTATGGTATTTTATTGTGTTTAGTAAATTTCAGTTATTTATTTATGCGAATTTTACGTTTATTTATGTGGAGCCCATGTGAAACTCGTATAAATAAATGATTGAGATTCACTGAATATAATAAGATATCATAAAATTGGACAGAAGATCTTGTTCCACATAACCGTCAAACACATATGAAGCCAAATTTGGACCTTGGATGCACGTGTCAGCTAAAGTGAGGAGACATTACACGAAGCCAATAACGACTATGGGAGGATTGTCGACGACTCTTAAAAGCCTGCAGAAAAGAGGAGAGTATGGATTCAGGATCACGATTTGATACGTTGGCATTGAATTTAGAAATTGACTTGTGGGCGAACAATCGTGAGGATATCAATATAGAAGCTATCCTAAGCAAAGCACGGGCTCCAGTGAAAGGACACCTGAAAAGCGGACAAAACCATCCAAAAGATGCTATAAAGTCCTTAAAAGGGTGGGCCAAAGCGATCCATGGGAAAACTGGGCCTCCCGTAGGGCCCTCAGACACCATGACTCATACCCATCCGAAAGCAGCAGCAGCAGCAAAATCTTCCGGAATGGTGATGCAGGGACTGGAATATTATATGAGAACTACCAAATTGGATCTGAGGAAACACACCGCTATTGTAATACGAGAAACTGAAGATAACTCTTTAAGGGAAAAGTCCATAGACGGGCAGGATAATCCCATTATCAGACAAGAATTGGTGGAGGCGTAGGAGCTAAAGGCAAGTCGCCTAATCCACATAGTAGTAGGGGAAAATGGGCATTGATGAATCTGAAGGTGAAGAAGGGAACATGACTAAAAAAACTGTCCAACCCATTAACATTCTTACTTTTGAAAACACTATCTTAGAGGATTACAAGAATATTCTCACTCAAGAGGAATTGTTGTGGAAACAATGAGCTCATTGTGATTGGATTCAGTTTGGAGATAGAAATACCTCCTATTTCCATGCTAAAACAAGAGCAAAGAGATGCAGAAATAGAATTGATATGTTGAAGTTGGCTGGCATAAATTGATGTACTGACAAGGAAGCATTATTTAAGACAACAGTAAACTTTTTCACAGATCTATACACAAAAGAGGAGGGAGAACTTAGGAGGTTTGAGATTAGGGGTAAATTTCCTAACCTAGCAGACGGGGATATGCTTCAACTAGCAAGCCCCGTTGATCAAGATGAAGTACACCAGGCTCTGTTCGCAATGGGTTCGATGAAAGTTGCTGGAAGTGATGGATTTATAACTCTATTTAACCAAAGCCAATGGGAGGTCATCGGAAATTTGTTGGCAAACATGGTGAAGGAGGCCTTTTCCAGTGGTGATACTCTTATGGACACGAATTCAACTCTTTTAATTCTTATACCTGAAGTTGACAGTCCTATGAGTTGCAAGATTTCTATGATAGCTCAGATCAAGTAGTGAGCCACGAAAAAACTACACTCTTTTGATCTAATAGTGTCTCTAGGAGGGAAGCAAGATATCTTAGTAATAGTTTGGGATTCAAGCTTGCAAAGGATCTGGGTTGATGAGTTTGAAAGAAAGTAATGAAGCTTTTATTACGAAGTTAGCTTTGAATGTAATTGCTAATCACCAATCCCTTTGGGTTCAGGTTCTAAAAGGAAAATATCTTCACGGAATGGACACGATCCTTGAGATAGTGTAAGCTAGTTGTTCTTCTTCCCTTTGAAAAGCCATCTGTAAGGTTAGGGCAGTCCTGTATACCAGTGTTCGTTGGGCTTTAGACCAGGATTGCTCCAGTACAACCATTTCAAGAATATGTCCGTTGTAGTATACTGCCATTGGCGTTTTGCTTCCTTTTTATTCAAAAATTAATTAATTAATTAATTAAGGATTGAAGTAAAGTCTATTTTTATCTATAAAATTTACATTTTTTACTAAAATTAAATATGAAATTAATTTATTATCACCTTCAGTTATATTTTAAAAATATTTTGTATAAAATTTAAAAAAATTATTTAACACTAAACTTTTTAAAACCAGCTATCAAGATAACTTTTTTTTTTTTTTTTGTTGTAGGAGTAGTTTTACCTAAATAGTTCTTCTTAGTTAATTCATTATCAAATTAGTGTCTTACATCTATTTTAGCTCATTCGTCCCGTCACTACTTGTCTTATAAATATCTTATGAAGATATTTATGCTTTTTAGTTTTTAAATTGACCCACCATTTGAAATTGATTTCCTACTTTGGATGTTTCTATCCTAACTCCCTTAATTTCTTTATTTTTTATTATGCTATTTATTACAAGAAGTTATTTACTTAATCAAGATGACTTATAAATTATAGTTTGTCATGACTCATGACCAAAGTTGCTTTATTAAAATTGGCCAAGAGCTTGAAAAGAAGCAAATGCTTACCATAAAATAATAAAATTGGAATATTTTAGAAAAAGTATGCTAAAGGAACGACAGAGAACATTAACAAGTGTTTCATTAATGTCCTAAAAATAAGAAATTGGAAACAATATTCACTACACGAATCTACACCCTCCACGTGTCCAGCGATAAACTCAATTTTTAAGTCCCACCTTCGTCATGTGCTTGTCACCTACGAGGTCAACTTTCCAAACTTAAAAACAGAGCTTTCTCTGTTTCTGGAACTGGACCAGAGAATCTTTGGCGAACACCTTCAGCCATGAAACAGGAGACCTTAACAATGGTTCTGGTCAATCTGGCATCTATTATGGAGAGAGCAGACGAGTCATTGTTACCTGGAGTGTACAAAGAAGTTGGAGAAGCTTTACACACAGATCCAACCGGGTTGGGCTCGCTTACTCTGTTTAGATCCATAGTTCAATGTTCATGTTACCCATTGGCTGCTTATCTAGCTTCACGTTACAACCGTGCCCGTGTGATTGCAGCTGGTGCATTTCTCTGGGCTGCTGCTACTTTCCTTGTTGCCGTTTCCACTACTTTCTTACAGGTCCCTCCATACATCTCGCCATACCTTTTTGATCTTTATTCAGCATTGCTATTTCTCTTATTCCTTTCAGGTTTCTGGGTAATTTTTATATTTTTTCAGTTTTGCAAGTTGATCCGAATCGAACATTAACATTATGTGCTTTTCTTGTTCGCGTGATAATATGAACAGATCTGGTTTCTTGGAAAAAGTTGAGGCTTGGTTTAGTGTTAATGCCATTTTCCAATGACTTGAAAGAGTTGAAATTTCTTGCAATGATTCGACCCCCATTTTCAACCTTATTTTTCCATTTATAAAGAAGCCGATGTGCTTTAATAAAAGTTGCCAAAACAAATCGGTGGCCATTTCTGTTATGCGGTATAATAAATAAGGAAACAGAGCCTAAGCTTACAATGGAGGAGATTTCCTTTAATGTATATAGTTACTGAAATCAGGGAAAGCTACACGAGCGTTCTGAATACCCCCAAAGCTCAGAACGTCAAATCTGTGTTATCAGGTTGAATTTATGGAGAAGAAAGCTAAATTTATGCTAAATGTTTATGCATAAATCCACATTTGTCCTAAGATTATACCAAAATTCCTGTTTTTCATCCATTTTAATGTT
>JAOQMR010000213.1:1838336-1853957 GCA_027563865.1 Erythroxylum pelleterianum
AGGGTATGGATTTTCAAAATCATTACCCGTTTTTGCTGGGCAGGGTATGGGTAAGTCTGAATCATTACCCGTACCCGTAAGACCCATACCCATACCCGGACCACCCGTCCGTTTGCCAGGTATAGGTACAGGCTAAGTGGCACAGGTGATCTGATGCCCCAAAAAACATTGAAGAGCTTGAGTTGTCTATGTCGTGGGAGGGACCCACCCCTTTCTTCATAATAGCTATTAAATTAAGTTATTTATATAAATTATTTTACTGGTCATGGAAAGATGTAATGGTTTTTATTAAAATAATTGAATTTTTTTTACTTATTTTATCTTATATTTGAACTTATTAAAAATTTGGGATAAAATTGAAGTTTTTATATAATTTTAAGGAGTTTATTGTTATTTTTGTTATTTTCAGTTTGGAATTCAAAGATGTTGTAAAACATAATATGTTAAATATTATAAATATAAATTTAAAATTATTAAAAATGTATTTATATTTTTATCTTATATTTGAACTTATTAAAATTTGTGGATGAAATTGAAATTTTCATACAAGCTTAAAGAGTCTATTGATATTTCCGTCACTTTCGGCTTGGAGTTCAGTGAAACGGTAAAAACTAAAAACAACGAAGCAAGACCGCTCCGAGGAGAGACGGGGCATGTACGAAAATGGGACCCAGAGGCCCCACTAAGCAGAAGATATCTCCACGCGCTGCCTGTGTCACTCCATCTCCCTCGTACTCCCCGCTTAGACCGAGGCCTAACTTCACAGTAGTGGGCCCCGTGCTTGTAGTGACAGCGACTGTTAATAACTGCGAGTGGGGCTAGACAAAAGAACACGAACTGTTGTATTAAAAAACAGGAGGGAAAGTTGAAAGAACGAGAGGTGTTTTGTGTTTTGTTGATTACAATACAAAAGATCCTTCTCTCTCCGCTGTCAGAATCAGAAACAAATCAGAACAAAGCCGCCTTACTCCGATCACGATCATCCTCCCCGCCGAGCTCGACTGCCGCCGACAGACTTTGTCTCCCAAAATGTCCGTTCCTTTTCATCTTGGTGGAGGATTTGGTGGTCTCGAGGTCTTCGGCTTCTTTCTCCCTTGCTTGCTGAAGTGGTCTCGTCTCTTCTCTTTTCTTCTCTTCCCATGTCCTTGTCATTTTCTTATTACCTTTTATTTTCATTTGGTTTTTGCACCTTCTTCTCATTAATGCTGCTTCTCCTTTTTCTTTTTTTTTGGGTCAAAATCTATACTTTTGATCACCTTTTCACAGTTTCCATCATATAGAGTAGGCTTTTCTCCATTGACGGCGTTTTTTTTCCCTGTGACTTGGTGTTTCAGTGGTTCTTTTTTGCTCCCCGTTTCGCTTGTTGAATGCGATTTGTTTTTCTTTTTAAGATCTGAATTACTCATGTTCTTGTTGATGTTTTTGTTTAAATTGAGATTCTTTATGTAATAGGATCTAAAGAAACTGACTTTTGGATTCTATGATTGGTTGCATCTAGGTAGAACGATGAGCAGTTTGTAATCACTCATGTTGATATTTGTTAGGTGTTGATCCTTTGATATTAGCTACAGAAGCTCTAAGGAAAGACTGCCAATAGACTGACTATAGCAGTTGGAATTTTTATTCGATTCCAGTGAATGGTTTTTAATGGTACAACATATATCATTTTTCTTCTAATCTGTGTGAGCTGAGAACAGCAATATGTGAAGGGGAACAACACCATTTTGTCTATCTTGTTTCCATGTGATCGATTTCAAATTGTTGCAGAAGTTGCAACTTGGACAGTATATGGCACTTTCCTTATATTTCATACTTGGTTGAACGAAAATTTGTATTTAGTTTGTCATTGTGTGTTGACCATGTAGGAGACATCATTGTGGAAATGTCCTTGTTCTCCCGACAATTATACTGTTTTTGTGAATATGTGTTGTGACTGGAAATTTACGTTCTTTAGTTTTGGGTTGAATGTAGTTAACGTGTCCACCTAGTCGACGAGGAATTGAGTCGGAGGTCTATGAATTCAAGCAATTGAGTATCTGAGCATGGATAAAATCACTACGGACTGTCCATACCCTGGTTGCTTTTTCTGTGTCATGAAGGAAGGGAATCCCAGCAAGCGTAGAGCAAGTATATTAAAATTCTTTAGAGAACTCCCTTTGCAAGATGATGATGGCCAGGTTCTTCCAATTAGTGGCCTCTGGAACACTGCAATGGCCCATTCCAATGACCCTGAGTTCATTGAATTGGGAATTTTCGAATGCATGGTTTCAGTTATAGGGAAAGGTTTAAAGAATCGTCGCTGGCTTGCTCACGACCAGAATATATACATTCCCTACTATGCAGCACATATCATTGGATCGTATACTATGAATATGGAAGAATTTGCTGAAAGTGCTGTCCGCGCTGGTGTAATTCCTCCCTTGGTTGAGCTTTTGAGAGGGAGGTTGACATGGGTGGAACAAAGAGTGGCCGTGCGAGCTCTTGGACACTTGGCTACTTATGCCCGCACTTTTCCCTCTATAGCGAGCCACGGTGAAATACTTGAGCTTTCTATCCAACTTGCAATGAGTTCACTAGAAATAGTCTACTCGCACTTTTACCAGTTTTTTGATAGAAGGCTCGGTTATCACTGTGATTTGCTGACTCGTGGCATGGGAGGTGTTGAAATGGAATCGAGAAAAGCAGAGGAATGGGCAAGTCAGCTGCAGTGTTGGTCTCTTCAGCTTATTAATTGCTTCGCTTTCAAGCCCGAGTTTCTTCCCACCATATGCAAGCCTGAGTTCTTAGTTAAACTTCCCGGGATGTGGGGTGGACTTGTTAACGAGAACTCACCTGCTGGTATAGGTTTATTGAGAACAATTTGTCATCATAAACTTGGTCGAGGTCCTGTAGCTAGCTGTCCTGGTATTATTGAGGCACTCTGTAATATTGCTCGCTCCTCAGATGATTGGCAGTATATGGCTGTAGATTGTCTTCTTTGGCTGCTTCAAGATCCTAGTACATGCCACAAGGTAAATTGATCTTTGGATATTCTACTTTAAGTTAAGTTGGTTTTCACCTGATGTTTCTTTCTATGTCGTATAGGTGATTGATAAGGCAGCGCCTGCTCTTGTAGACCTGGCAGAGATTAAAACACTTGGTGATCACAAGAAGCTTGGGGATTCCATTATTAATGTACTTCAGGAATGTATTCAATTACCAGGAACGGGACGCAGCTCGATTTCTAACCGAACGAAAGAATTAATCGAGGAAGTGTTAAATTCTAAGCAAAGATTGAAATGGGAAAAGAATATGCCAAAAGAGGACCTTCATATTAAGCAGGCAGCAGCATTGGTGATCAAGCTTGAAGGGAATTCCCATTTCTCATCAGGGAATATAGCTGGAGCTGCATTGAAGTACTCAGAGGCCTTGGCCCTGTGCCCGATGAGGTCTAGGAAGGAAAGAGTCGTTCTTTACAGTAATCGAGCTCAGTGTTATCTTCTGTTACAACAACCCTTAGCCGCTATAAGCGATGCTACCCGTGCACTTTGCCTTCACAGTCCTCTTAATCGTCATGCGAAGAGTCTTTGGAGAAGATCTCAGGCTTATGATATGCTAGGCTTAGCTAAGGAAAGCTTGTTAGATGCTATTCTGTTCATTAATGAATGCTCTCAGTCGAATGATCCCGATCTGTCTTTGAGGCAAAATAAAGTTCCAGACTACGCTGAGCGACTGGTTAGGAAGCAAATGCGTGCAGCCTGGTTGTTTAGAGAGGCAGCTATCAAACACGGCGGTGTCCGCTCTAAGGGTATCACTGGTCACATGCGTGGACAGGAAAGTGATGATTCTGAATGGGAAACAGCCAGTGAAAGTGATATAGGAAACGACAGAAGGGATGCAATGGGAGATGAAGATGACGGCGACGACGACAACGGAAGTGAATGGAAGGAATGATGATGGCGGAAGGAAAGATAAACACGATAAGCCATCATTGAAAGGTATCATTCAGCATTTCAAACTTCAGTAATAAAACTGTAATGTACTTTTTACAAGTACCTAGTGTCTTAGGTTTGGAAATTCTCAAATATGTAACATTTTACCGAACCTTACCTACCTCATACTGTTCATGTATGATGATTATATGGTCCATTTAATCATGAACCATAACTCCCCGCACTTTTGTCGCCTATAATATCCGACCCTTGTCTCTATGATGGCCAGAGACTGAGTAGGTATGCAGTGGTTTTAAAAACAACATTGGTTTGGTCCTTGTCTTCTCCGCGCATCTGTTGACACCATCGGTTGTGCTAAGGAAGAGGATAGAAGCTCCAAACTTCTCAAAGACACCCAGATCTTCGGTGGAAAGGCAATGGTTGGAGGTATATTGTTCTTGGTTTAAGCTTCCGTTGCTGCATATATATATATATATGGTCCTTATATGTATGCATTTTGTATGTAAATGTTTGTATGAAATGCATGCTACTACTAGGTTAATTTATTTTTCATTTGGTATCAGAGCACTAGCTTACCTCTATCTTGCCTTATAAACCACCGAACAGTTTGCCTCTGTTTTACTCTGTCATGGTTACATTTCTGCCGACAACTTGAACCTGTGGTTGTTGGATTTTTCCAACGTTTTTAACTTGCCTGAGACGTTAGAGTCATGTTTTTGTCATCAATGGAGCACTCGACGTCGTCTGGACCGTGAAGGATGAGGAGGGACGATGACCGTACGTGGAGCTTCGGACGTTGTCATTCGTGGAGCGTTGCATGGTCGTTTTCTCAACGTCTTGTGCAGTTTGCGACATCCACGTCATCCCAACACCGACATTCGTGCAAACTCTGGCGTCCTCTGTTGGTCTAGAGCGTCGGGGCTCCGACTGGTTCCAGCCGGGTCACGCACGACCTGGCTAGAGGTTGAAGACGACCTCGACTTTTTAAAAAAATAAAAATTCAAATTATTAACATTTAGTTTGTTAATATTAATGAGAAATTGGGTTAATTCAGATCTAATTTTTAACTATAAAATCATTTTTGGGTCTTAATATTTTATGAAAAATATTAAGTTTTAAATATGTACGTCTTATGATTAGACTTTAAGTTGATGACATGCATATGATGCTTGTTTAATGTTGCATAAATTGCATATGATTAATTGAAAATTTTATGTGTATAAATTCATGATTATTATACATGCAAAACTAGATTAAATATTTTGTGCATTCTTATTTGATTTATTTGCATTATTTATGACTTGGTGCAAATATTTACGCTTTAATTTAAAGCTTAAAATTATGTTAGTGATCATATGATTTTAATTAATTGGGAGTAATCACAGCACCTCAAATTAATTATAATTATATATGTAGTTTTCAGATCACATTAATACATTAACTGTAATTAATCATACGTGATATGATAAAATCTACCCACAGGAATTTTGTTATATTTGTGTGATTAATTAGGATAAAATATCGGATTATATTTCTTAATTTACCCACAGAAATTAAGAAAAGGAACATAATTCAATAGTTTTATCATAAGATTTCGGATGAATCAAATTGAGTAAAACTTTGACCCACAGGCAAGTTTTATGTCAATAGAGTCATCTATTAAATGCATGATTTACATTGGTAAATCATGAATTATTATTGGTCTCGAAATATATATAACGAGCATATATTTTATTTCTCAATTTGCAATTACTGAACCATTTAATATTCAGTGTGATATTTCCGAATTGAGAGGTGACAACTATAAGGCTTGGAAGGAGAGAATTCTGCTTCATTTAGGTTGGATGGATATAGACTATGTTATTAGGAAGAGCGAACCATCGAGTACGATTGAGACCAGTACTCCAGATGCTATTGCTCTTTATGAAAGGTGGGAGAGATCTAATCGTCTCTCCGTGTCGTTCATAAAGACTAAAGTATCTGTTGGCATTCGTAGTTCTGTTGACCAGCATAGTAACGTAAAAGATCTATTAAAGGTCATTAATGAGCAACTCGCTACATCCGATAAAGCCCTTGCCAGCACTTTAATTATGCAGTTGTCATCCTTAAGGCTTACAGGAATAAAGGGCATACGTGATCATCTTATGCGTATGAGGGACATAGCGGCTCAGTTGAAAGCGTTGGAATGTACAATATCCGAAAGATTCCGATATTGTACATTCCAACGCTTTCAACTGAGCCGTTATGTCCCTCATATGCATAATATGATCACTACGCCCTTTATTCCTGTGAGCCTTAAAGATGAAAACTGCATAATTAAAGTGCTGGCAAGGGCCTTATCGGATGTAGTGAATCGCTCATCAATGGTCTTTAATAAATCTTTCATGTTACTATGCTGATCAACAGAACTACGAATGCTAGCAGATATTTGGTCTTTATGAACGACACGGAGAAACGATTAGATCTCTCCCACCTTTCATAAAGAGCAATAGCTTCTGGAGTGCTGGTCTCAGTTGTACTCGGTGGTTCGGTTTTCCTAATAGCATAGTCTATATCCGTCCAGCCTAAATGAAGTAGAATTCTCTCCTTCCAAACCTTATAGTTGTCACCTCTCAATTCGGGAATATCACACTGAATATTAAATGATTGAGTAACTGCAAATTGAAAAATAAAATATATGCTCGTTATATATATTTCGAGACCAATAATAATTCATGATTTCCCAGTGTAATTCATGCAGTTAATAGATGACTCTAGTGACATAAAACTTGCCTGTGGGCCAAAGTTTTACTCAATTAGATTCATTTGAAATCTTATGATAAAACTATTAAATTATATTTCTTTTCTTAATTCCTGTGGGTAAATTAAGAAATACAATCCGATATTTTATCCTAATTAATCACATAAATATAACAAAATTCATGTGGGTAGATTTTATTATATCACGTATGATTAATTACAGTTAATGTATTAATGTGATATGAAAACTACATATATAATTATAATTAATTTGAGGTGCTGTAATTACTCTCAATTAATTAAAATCATATGATCACTAACATAATTTTAAGCTTTAAATTAAAGAGTAAATATTTGCATCAAGTCATAAATAATGCAAATAAATTAAATAAGAATGCACAAAATATTTAATCTAGTTTTCATGTATAATAATCATGAATTTATACACATAAAATTTTCAATTAATCATATGTAATTTGTGCAAAATTAAACAAGTATCATATGCATGTCATAAACTTAAAGTCTAATTGTTCGTTTCAGGAAAGAAGAGGCAGGACAATGCCAAGAATAAAGGAAAAGGCAAAGTTGCTCTGCAATTTGATATAAAGAAGTCGTCAAAGTGTTTCTTTTACAAGAAGAGGGGACACATGAAGAAAGACTGCGTTAAATTTAAGGACTGGCTCTAAAAGAAAGGTACTCATATTTCATTTGTTTGTTATGAGTCAATATGGTTAATGTTAATCATAACACATGGTGGATTGATTCTGGTTCTACAATCCATGTTTCAAATACTTTACAGGGTATGCATAACCTAAGGAAGCCAGTGGGAAGTGAACAAGTCATCTATTCAGGAAGCAAGACGAGTTCACATGTGGAAGCCATCGACACTTACAGTTTGGTTTTGAGCAGTGGTTTTGTATTGTTCTTGGAAAAGACCTTTTATGTTTCAAATTTCTCTAGAAATTTGATTTTTATATCGAGACTTGTACCATTTCCTTTAATTTTTCAGATTCTAGTTTCAATTTATGTAATGGATCGAAAGTTATTGGTAGTGGTACATTATCTGATGGTCTATATTCTCTTCAGTTACAAAATAATGATGCCTATAATTCAATGCATGTCACTGTTGGATTGAAACGATGTGTTGTGAATGAAGAATTCTCTATGTTGTGACACCATAAATTAGGACACATCTCCATTGAGAGAATTAAGCGATTAGTAAATTAAGGGGTACTTAGTACTTTAGATTTTGCTGATTTTGAGACTTGCGTGGATTGTATTAAGGGTAGACAAACTAACAAGTCTAAAAGGGGTGCCAAGAAGAGTACAAACCTATTAGAAATCATACATACAGATATTTGTTGTCTAGACATGGACGCAAGTAGTCCGAAATATTTTATCACCTTCATAGACGACTATTCGCGATATATGTATCTCTACTTACTTCGTTATAAGGACGAAGCTTTGGATGCCTTTAAAACGTTTAAGGCTGAAGTGGAGAATCAATGTGGAAAATTGATTAACATCGTGAGGTCAGATAGAGGTGGAGAGTACTATGGTAGATACATTGAAAGTGGACAAGCACCTAGTCCTTTTACGAAGTTTCTTCAGGAACATAGGATTATTGCCCAGTACACCATGCCTGGTTCTCCGAATCAGAATGGTGTAGCAGAAAGAAGAAACTGAACCTTAATAGACATGGTGAGAAGTATGAGGAGTAACACAAAACTTCCTCAATTCCTGTGGACAGAACTCTAAGGATGGCTGTGTATATATTAAACCGAGTTCGAACTAAGGATGCCTCAAAGACACCTTTTGAGTTATTTAAAGGTTAGAAACCGAGTCTGAGATATATACGCATTTGGGGATGCCCGTCTGAAGTGAGAATTTACAACCCACAGGAGAAGAAGCTAGACCCAAGGACCATTAGTGGGTATTTCATTGGATATGCTGAAAAGTCTAAGGAATATAGATTCTATTGTCCATCTCATAACATTAGAATTATAGAATCAAGAAATGCAAAATTTTTTGAGAATGACTTGATCAGTGGGAGTGGTCATTTTCAAGACATAAGTTTTGAAAAGGGCCACTACGAAGCTCAACCCTCTGGTTCAAATAATAGATTAATTGTCATTCATACCCTCAAGTTGAAATGGGTATTGGACAACCAGTTACTGAAGTTCCACAAGCTGTTAACACTAATCCAGTAGATCAAGTTGTAAATGAGGAACAACCAGAAATTGTTGAGCAACCAGTTGAACAACAGGTTGAGCAACAAGTTCCTCGTGAGGATGATAATACAACATTAAGGAGGTCCACTAGGGTTAGAAGGTCAGCAATACCTAGTGATTATATCGTGTATCTATAAGAGTCAAATTACAACGTTGGAGCCGAAAATGATCTTGAAACGTTTTCACAAGTCATAAGTTTTAAGAAATCGGACTTGTGGTACAATGCTATGAGGGATGAGATGAATTCTATGGTATCTAATCAAGTCTAGGATCTCGTTGAGTTGCCAAATGGTGTGAAAACCATTGAATGTAGATGGATATTTAAGACAAAGAAAGACTCACGAGGCAACATTGAGAGACATAAGGCAAGACTTGTTGCTAAAGGGTTCACTTAAAGGGAAGGAATCAACTACACGAAAATATTTTCTCCTATATCTAAGAAATATTCTCTTCGTGTAATCATAACATTAGTAGCTCATTTTTATCTTGAGTTATATCAAATGGATGTGAAAACGACATTCCTCAATGGTGAACTAGAGTAAGAGGTTTACATGAAACAACCTGAAGGATTCTCCTCTAGTGATGGTGAGCATTTAGTCTGTAAGCTTAACAAATCCATATATGGGTTAAAACAAGCCTCCCGACAGTGGTATTTAAAATTTCATGAGGTTATCACTTCATTCGGTTTTGAAGAGAATATGATGGACCAGTGTTTATACCAGAAGGTTAGTGGGAGTAAGACTTGTTTTCTTGTGTTGTACGTGGATGACATTTTGCTTGCAACTAATGATAAGGGTTTGCTATATGAGGTGAAACAATTTCTCTCAAAGAATTTCGATATGAAAGATATGGGTGAGGCATCTTATGTCATTGGCATCAAGATCCATAAAGAAAGATATCGAGGCATTTTGGGTTTGTCTTAAGAAACCTATATCAACAAAGTTTTAGAGAGATATCGGATGAAAGATTGTGCACCAAGTGTAGTACCCATAGTCAAGGGTGATATATTCAGTTTGAATCAATGCCCGAAGAATGACTTTGAGCGGGAACACATGAAGAACGTTCCATATGTTTCAGCTGTAGGAAGCCTAATGTATGCTCAAGTCTGCATCCGACCTGACATTGCATATGCTGTTGGACTGTTAGGTAGATATCAGAGTAATCCAGGAATTGACCACTGGAAAGCTGCAAAGAAGGTCTTGAGATATTTTCAGGGCACAAAGGACTACATGCTTTTGTACAGATGAACTGAGAACTTGGAAGTAGTTGGATACTCCGATTCAGACTTTGTTGGCTGCATTGATTGAAGGAAATCAACATCTGGTTATATATTCATGCTAGCTGGTGGAGCTGTATCTTGGAGAAGTGCCAAGCAGACCCTTATTGCTACTTCCACTATGGAGGCTGAGTTTGTATCATGTTTTGAGGCCACCTTATATGGTGTATGGTTGAAGAGTTTCATATCTAGGCTCAGAGTTATTGATTCAATTTCTAAGCTGTTAAAGTTGTATTGCGACAACTCTACTGCGGTCTTTATGGCTAAAAATAACAAGAGTGGAAGTCAAAGTAAGCATATCAACATTAAGTAATTAGCCATAAGAGAACATGTAAAGGAAAAGAAAGTTGTCATAGAGCACATTAGCACTAATTTGATGATTGTAGATCCTTTAAATAAAGGCATGCCACTTAAGCAGTTTAAGGATCATGTAGTGCAAATGGGACTTAGTTCCACAATGTGATTTGGTGTACACTTGTTGATTCAATGGAACTCTTATTCAGTTTGATATTTTCTCATAAATTTTGTGCACACATATTTTAATTGGTTTTGATAATTGTCATTTAATTTGGACCTAGAATAAACATATGGTTTATTCATTAAGTTGAAGGGCTGATAATGAGAAATTTTGTATATATAATACATGGAAGATAATACTCACTATAAGAGGACCTATCGCCATGATTCATATATTTGATTTCTTATTATGTGTGGTGGTTTTGGGTTAAATGGACTAAGTGGGAGAATGTAAGATTTTACCGAAACCTTACCTACCTCATATTGTTCACATATGAAGATTATATGGTCCATTTAATCATGAACCAGAAACTCCCGCACCTTTTTGTCACCCATAATACCCTTTGTCTCTGTGATAGCCAAAGACTGAGTAGGTATGCAGTGGTTTAAAAACAACGTTAGTTTGGTCCCTGTTTTCTCCACGCATCTGTTGACACCATCAGTTGTGCTAAGGAAGATGATAGAAACTCCAAACTTCTCAAAGACACCCAAATCTTCGGTGGAAAGGCAATGGCTGGAGGTATATTGTTCTTGGTTTAAGCTTCAGTTGCTGCATATATACATATATAGCTGTAAGATTTTACCGAAACCTTACCTACCTCATACTGTTCACGTATGATGATTATATGGTCCATTTAATCATGAACCCATAATTCTCGCACCTTTTGTCGCCCATAATACCCGACCCTTTGTCTCTGTGATGGCCAAAGACTGAGCAGGTATGCGGTGGGTTTAAAAACAATGTTGGTTTGGTCTCTGTCTTCTCCACGCATCTGTTGATACCATAGGTTGTGCTAAGGAAGAGGATAGAAGCTCCAAACTTCTCAAAGATACCCAGATCTTCGGTGGAAAGGCAATGGCTGGAGGTATATTGTTCTTGGTTTAAGCTTCTGTTGCTGCATATATACATATATATATGGTCCTTATATGCATGTATTTTGTACGTAAATGTTTGTATGAAATGCATGCTACTGCTAGGTTTTATTTTTCAAAATATATTGATTTTGGTGCAGGCATGAAGCATGGTTACAAATTGCAGCTTGAAGAAGATGAATCTTGAATTTGTAGAAGCTCACAATCCTCCGAATGAGACTGCATTTAAACAAGTACATGAAGTTACCATGAATGATATGGCAGCTTCATCCCTCCCACCACTTATGCAGCTTCTCAATTTTGTAAGAAACCGGTTAAGTCCATGAATGGTCGGTGTTCAGAAGTAATCACTTGGTTTAGAGTGAGTCTTAATTTTTTTATGATTGCTCATCTTTTACATTTTGGCTTCTTCAGCTTTCTTGATGCAAAGAAAAAGAGATGGTGAGTGTTAAAAAACAATTGTACATTAGGATGTGAATCTGAAATAAAAAGGAGTTATGACTTCTGAGCGTACATATACCAATCTGATTCTGGTCTGTTAATGTTGATCGCACTAAGCTAAATTCCGAATCCACTTAATGTACTTAGAAGAGATTTGCAATTAATGTTAGCTCTTTTAGAGGAGACATGGATTAGTTACTTGTAAGTACATAAAGTTATGCTTGATTTCCTATTGACAGAAGAACATGACTCAACTTATCATGTGTTTGATCTATGTTTCTTTACTATAGATAGATCCAAAACTTTATTTTGCACTTTATCGATAATAAAATATGCATTTTGCATTATTAAGTTTTAATATAATTGTTACATATATTTTTCTATAATTAAAGGTGAAACTTGGGTTTGGGAAACCTAGGCGGGACCCAATTAAAAAAAGACGATGTTTTACATTTTTATTTTTTAAATTTTTTTAAAAAAATTGGTAAGACTGACTCATGAGCCGACCCATTGTCATCTTTAAGTCAAAATCTAGGTCACTAAAATATAAATTGCAACAAGTTTGTACGGTGAATTAAATTTCACTCTCATTTAATTATATATGAGAGAATATTTTTTATTAAGAGTTGATTAATTTAATTATTTGCACATAATAACTAGGCATGACAATGACTCGACAAGTCTGGTGGGGCCTTAGCCCAGTTTAGACTGACTAGGCTTGAAATAGTCGAATCTGAACCCCCAACTCAACCGGGCCTTTTTTATTTTTAAACTAAAAATTAGAAAACTAAAAAACTTATGGATTGTTTACATTATTGGATTCCATACCATTTAAAATGTTATTTGAGACTTGATCTCTGTTTTAAGCATTATTTTTATAATATTTTAAATAGAGAAAACATGCATGCCTTTAATAAATTCCATGAAGTTCCAGGCTTTCAATTGTGAATCATAAAGATAAAAGAGCAAGATGATTATAGTAAAGAATTTTGAGGAGAATTTTTACAGGTTACAACATGCACTCATCAGAAGATACTGAACAAACAACATACAACCATCATTCAGAGAATTAAATAGAAAAAAAGGGAGCGTAATGAAGTCAATGAATAAAGTTTTATAATCAAATGAGCCTTGGATCTATGTTTAATTCTTACCTCCTGGATCTGATGGATAGTTTAGATTAATGGATATCATACCATTCAAAATGTTATTTTGAGACTTGGTCTCCATTGTAAGCATTTTCAGAGATATCTTTCGCAGATAATCAGCTTGAATTAGAGATTCAAATAAGAAAATGGTTGTCAGCACAATTTAAGAGGTGAATATATCGAGGGAAACAATAGACAACAAAGTCAATATGGCTTGCAAAACTCCGAGGAACTTCATGCTAATGGTTTGGGAGGACATTTTGGTAGAGATAAGACCTCGAGGCTGGTGATTGATCGTTATTTTTGGCCTAAAATGTTCAAGGACGTGGACGGATTTGTGAAGAGGTGTTCCACTTGCCAATTTGGAAAAGGTAGTTCTCAAAACACAGGGTATACACCCCTTTATCAGAACCAGAAATGCCTTGGGTTCACTTAAGCATAGATTTTGCTATAGGTCTTCCAAAAACAACAAAGGGATATGATTCAATTCTTATAGTAGTGGATTGGTTTTCAAAGATGATGCATTTTCTTCCATGTTCAAAAAAGCTTCTGATGCTTCTCACATTGCTCAGTTATTTTTTAGGGAGGTGGTTAGATTACAAAGTGTTCCCTCTTCTCTTGTTTCTGATCTAGATGTTAAATTCATGAGGCATATCTGAAGGTCTTTGTTGAGGAAACTTGGTTGTCAGTTGAAGTACTCCAGCACCTGCCATCCTCAAATTGATGGCTAAACAGAGGTAGTAATTACAACTTGGGAAATTTATTAAGATGCCTTATTGGTAATTATGTGAAGTATTGGGATTTTGTCATAGCATAGGCAAAATTTGCTTGCAATAATTCCATGAATATAACTATCGAAAAAACTCCGTTTGAAGAAGCCTATGGGTTGAAACTGCAACATGTGCTTGACTTGGTGCCATTACCACTAGAAGCTAGAATGAGTGATGATGGGCTAGTTTTTTCTGAACACATTTAACAAGTTCATAAAGAAGTTAGGGAAGCCTTGAAAAACAACAGTGCATCATATGCAGCAGCTTCTAATCAATGCCGCCGCCGAGCTCAAGAATATAAGGAAGGAGATATGGTGTTAGTGCACCTGAGGTGGGAAACGCAACGTTTCCCTAAAGGCGCTTATCACAAGCTCAAGTCTCCGAAGCTAGGACCATGATATTCACTTTTCAATTTGAGGAAGATTGCTAAGAAATATCATTCTAATAATTATTATAGATTTGCTTTCTTTCTTCTTGTATATATCTTTTCTTATTAGTTTGTTGCATATCTTGCTGATAGTGGATCACATGTTTTGTGGCTTAGATGTAGGAAAATAATTAGATAGTTTCTCTATATATATATTCTGTCAGTGTGGTTCAGCCGGATTTTGTTGAGGCTGGACGTCGTTGTTTGGATCCATGATCTGTGCGACTCTAGCTATGGTGTTCCTACAAAACAAATAACGGTGGGCCGGGAGTTGATTCCCGGAGAGCCCCTCCGATGCTCAAGTCAGTCTTTTTGGTCTAGGTTTCGGCTGATGAAAACAGAGAAAAGTAAGGTTGTAATCTCGTACCTGAATCGGGGAGGAATAATACCTTATATACCTGGAGTTACTAGGTTTAGATCTCTACGTAGGTCTTTACGTCTGCATGGGAGACCATCTCCTACGATTGGGCCATCGATAAATGGGCCTGGGATGGATTGGGCCTTGCATGGCTGGCCCAGCCGACCCAACCATAAGTCCCCCTACTCCTCGAGTCTGACCGAAGAGAAGGGTCGAAGGAGTATATGAAGATTGCGCGACCCGTTTGTATGACGACTCGTGGAGAGGCCAATCGATCGGAGATCAACGCCCTATATGCAACAACTCTTGCTATGACAGGAGACTGATCGGACTAGTGAGCCATTGTTCGTGCGACAACTGGTCAATCGATTGACTCGTGTTAAGGATGGGTGATTGATTGGTTGTCAACATCTAGGTATAGGCTAGGTTTAATTATTATTTGACGATACGTATTTCCTAGGTGCCGACGATTCGTATCTTCTGAGCGCCGTTCAGAATTTGGGGCGACGCGTCCTTTTAACTACCACTTAGCCGTCATGCGCTGTCTTATGTTGTTATGCGTGTCCTTTCGACTGTCACGCCGTTTCGGGCTTTTAATGATTCCGATTCTCCACGCGTTCTATGACGATTGATATTTCCGTCCAATTGACGCTATAAATTCTGGAGTCGACAGTCTTCATTTATTTCCATTCCCTGCACATCTTACCTTCCCAATTTCTCTTGATTCTCCAACTTCTTGTAGTCCTCGAGATTCCATTTCCTCCGTCGTCTAGATTCCGACTTTCGATCGCCAAACAATCTTCTTTCTTGTAACTTCATCTTCAGGTAGTCCCAGAAGGGAGGTCAACCGTAGGGGTGAGACCTTCGAAAACCACCCGAGATAATGGCAGAAGTGATGGAAGTGCCGAAG
>JAOQMR010000213.1:1857706-1875696 GCA_027563865.1 Erythroxylum pelleterianum
ATACCTGGAGTTACTAGGTTTAGATCTCTACGTAGGTCTTTACGTCTGCATGGGAGACCATCTCCTACGATTGGGCCGTCGATAAATAGGTCTGGGATGGATTGGGCCTTGCATGGCTGGCCCAGCCAACCCAACCACAGTGAATACACAATGAAACATATTAAGCCACTCTTTACTTTTTCCTATCTATTTAAGAACTAGACAACGCGTACAAGGTCAAGTAGAAAACCTAGACAAACAAAGTCAAGAACTCAAAGAAGGCTGGCAACGACAAACATAAAGGCATTTTCATCAAATTCAAAACAGTTACTTGTCTTTCCTCTCCCTTTACAGGGGATCTTCTGGCTCCTTCCCCTGACTCTATTCTGGCCCCCTCCCATCTGAGCCATCCACTCAGATGGGGACCAGGACAGAGAATCTAGGGCCTCCCTTTACCGGTGAAGTCCCCGAACAACGTCAGATAAAAAAATCACCCAACAAGACAAAACTTTTTATTTTTATTTTATAAAACTAATAAGACAAAACTTATTACAGCTGTTTAGAAACCAATGAATTGGATTCAATTCATTAATTTTATATAATTGAATTCAATTCATACATTTGGAATGTTAAAAAAGAGATGACTTGAATTCAACTATATAACTAAATCTCATTCTCTTTACGAATTCAATTCACATTTTAAATGATGTGAATTGAATTCTAAATTGAAGGGTTAATTCTTTTCAAAATATTAATTTTTTTCTAAATATGCACATCATAAATATGCAAATTACTACAAAATACACACACATTGATTACATACTATTTTTAGTTAAGGATAAAAAAAGTCATATAAAGTAGTTGAATTCATTTTTATTATGTTCCACACAATGTAATTAAATTCAATTATAATATTTATGGGTTTATTCTAAATAGTGTAAATCGAATTTAATTCAATCCTACAAGTATAATTCATCAATGAACCTACAAGTATAATTCATCAATGAATCTAATTCGAAAGTTTCAAACAACCTTAATTAGCACTAAAAGATGCAAACTTAAAGGGAAGCAAAGCATATAACGCCAGACGCAAGTTACCACTAGAAGGATTGCAAGATGGTGAGGGCAAAACTTGCACAATCGTACACTCTATGAGAAGATATGATAAATGAACATGCAGAATCGTAAAATCAATGAGAAAATATGCTAATTACATGTTTAGTTGAGGAGAATAGTTATGCTATTCTAATGAATAGCTATTCTTTTGTTTGGTTAAAAGATAGTATATAGAATAACTACATTTAATTATTTCTATACTTTTAAGAAAAATTAAAGATATTTTTTCTGTCTTTACTTATTCTTTGAAATGCGGAATAAATAAAGATAATTTTTTCCCTATTATTATTATTATTATTATTATTATTATTATTATTATTATTATTATCATCAATAATTTTCTTCTTCTTTTTCTTATTATTATTATTAAAAAACCCTAAGTTCAATTTAATCTAATAATAAAACACTTGTTTGAATTAAATTGCATTTGAGTTAATTTTTTAATCTTAATTAAATATAAAAATTAAACTAATTCGCCTGATATAAAATAATTATATCAAATTATGTTAAATCCAAATTTGAGTATTTAAACCCGATTAAATTAAAACTTTAAGAATTTGATCCCGACATATAAATCCTCCTTATAGCATCACCATTTCAAATAAGATAAATCTAAGGATTAGAGGAAATATTTAAATCAATTAATTAGAAGTAATAATGTTGAAATTGTCATAATAGCCCCATGATCAGCATCTTACTACAAGATTAAAAAGAATATATAATTTCTAAAAAAAACATAAAAAGGGATATGGAGCTATGCTGCTATAGAAACTTATTATTAAAAAATGTATTATTTAATTTAATTTTCATGTAAAAAGATGGCCTAATAATTATAATAAATAAAAAACAGAAATAGGAAACAATATTATAATCAGGAAATAATTCATTCCTCAATAATAGTTTGATACAGCCAAAAATCCTCTGTATTTCAGGACTTCTCTTTTGTTGTATCGTTAATTCAATTCTATAAGTGATCAAATTCTAGGGCTTTGATTCGTTTTCCATTTCTAGTCGATCGAGTGTCTCGCATACATACTGATTTCGATTTCCAAGACTGATCAGTTGTTGATACTCTGCTCTCTTGCTCTTTTGAATTGCCTATTCTGACGCGAGGTACGGGTTTTCTTGAATTCTGTATGTTCATTTTAGCTGAACTGCGTAAGTCTTTACTTTGGTTTATGGTTGTTTCTGTTCTTCCTTAGAGGATGTTGCTGATGTGCAGTCTTGGAACTTTTTGTTGTTCCTGTGTTTGGTTAGTCTGCCCTTTAAGTGGTTCAATTGTCTAGATGCATGAAGCACGACTTTAGATGTTATAGGATTCCTGGATCATGATTATGACTCAATTGGGTCCCAGAATTTTGCTACAATGTCCCTTCTAATTCCATTATTGTCATAAGTTAGTATCTGGGAAATATGAGGATGTGTGAACCTTTTTCATAAAGCAGATTTAGCGACCATACTATGCATGGTCTGTAAAGAGGAAAAGATTGCATCTTCACCAGCTTATATGCATTACGTACAGATAGAGACTTTCCTAATCTTTGTCATCTCCCCGTGTTTCACCTTGATTAACAGTTGTTTGGTTGTCATGTTAGGATACGTATTAGTGACATTCTTGTTTTGTTGAAGTGGTAGCAACCCAGAGGCTATCAGTCCTGTTCCTTAATTACTTTCCAATTGTTCCTTCTGAATTTCTAATAGTGATTGTCACCTTTATTAACTCTTACAACAATTGGTCTCTCAATACTCCTATCGAGTCTTTTGCAGTTCTCCTTTAGGAATGTGTTGCATTTGCTATTGTTTTTACTTTTCTATGCTTATGATGCAAGTATAAGCTATTGCTTTTTTGTTAATGCAGATGGTTAATGCTTTTAAATTTCTATGATATTGTTGCACCTGCTGATACTTGGTCGCTAAGGGAGGTTCATATTCAACATGCCTTCTCTTCAACTGTTGCAATTTACCGAACATGGGCGAAGCATCCTGGCTTCAAGAAGGTTCAACTTTTTTGATGCATTTTATTTTTTCCATTTGTGATTGTTATATTTCTGGAATGTAGTTTTCTTTAGCCATTCTCTTCATTTAATTGTTTTCTACTATGAAATTGTTACTTGCATTCATGTCGTGCTTAATTCCATTTCAATTTAAAACTTGTTAAGAGATTCTGTTTTGGATAGATTATTGTCTTGGTCAATTTGAGTGATCAATTGTCAACAAGTTTCTTGATTATATTTACTTGGGTATTCAGATATAAGGGATTCGAAGGTTGGATGCTTCATTATTAATACGCTTATCATCAACTGTGTTAACTTCATAGCATTCAGATTAGTATAGGAGATTCAGTGGCAATAAATTTCAATTCTAGAGAATTTTTGAACATGCATTGGTTGCTAGTATAATGTGTAAATGATATTCTAAGTTAATTAGTAATTTTGAATAACTGCGGTGAAATGATTTATGATGAAACTTCTTTTCATTGATTTAAAATGTTTCGAGATGCCGATAAACTCTGACCAGGGCCGCATTGTTTATAAAAACAAAATATCCATAGTTGAAACTTGATAACTGATTTTACCTTTTCTATTTAAACAGGAAATCTCTACTCTTTGCTGCTAGTATTTTGGTTGCTGGTGGGACTGCTGCTTATGTCCAGTCTCGATATAGCAAAAAGAGACCGGGTTCGATTTGTCTTTACAATGGGCTTAGAGATGATAAGGAGGAATCGGACAAACTGGCTGTGGAGGATAATAAAATTAATAATGCAACTAAAAAGAAAGGAGGTTTGAAGTCAGTTAAAGTTCTAGCAGCAGTCCTCCTCTCTGAGATGGGCAGAATGGGTGCTGGCAACCTTTTGTCCATGGTGGCCCTTGCAGTAAGTGTATCATCTGTGTGAATTCATATGTTATGGAAATTTACAAACTTATCTTTCTGTTGAACTTTTTGTCATCTTTTATTTTTCTATGGATTCTAAAATCATTATACATTGGATTCACAGGACATGTTTAAAAGATAAATGCTAGGTCTGTTATAGCAAATACAAATATAATTTAATAATTTAATATCCAAAAAAAATACATATAATTTTTTAATATACTTCCACCTGTGGCTTTAAAGGTTTTAGGTGCAATTGTTCATAACCAAAAAATTATCATTCGTCTATTGACTGTAATTTTATCAGAAGTGTTATGCATTTGGTCTGTAAAATGTTATGCATTTAGTTCTTTATTTTTGGAGGTTTAACACTTGAGTAAGTATCAACATTGTACAATTTTTGCCTCCTGATATACTGCATAAAGAGAGTCATGAATATGTTTAAATAAAGAATCTTTTCTATTCGAATGCGATTCAGGAATTGGGGAACTGCTCATCAGATGTACATCCCTGGTGTATGTTTGTACTGATTTTCCACGTTACTAGGTGGAAGGAACAAAATATATAACATCTTCACTCTATTGACTTTAACTCACTTGTGAATTATCTCCAATTTTGGCAACAAACATCCAATCCATGTATTTGGTGAACAGTATTCTGTTCAAATCACAATGACATAATTTGTAGGTTTGGAAACTAAAACAAAGGAAGGGAACTGTTACATTGAACACTGAGCGATATTGAAACTCCACTATGAAATTTGCAGAATAACCGCACATGTATGTTCATTATTGTTTTCTTTGATTTGTTCTGAGGCACATATGTATGTCTAAACTTGTTGGTTTTTGCGCTGCCTTGATGTGTCCGGTAATGCTGGTTCATATTCTCTGCAGGTTTTAAGAACTGCTTTGACCAATAGACTGGCAAAAGTACAAGGGTTTATGTTCCGAGCTGCCTTTCTCCGACGTGTACCATTATTTTTCCGTCTTATATCAGAAAATATCTTATTATGTTTTCTTTTATCAACTATTCATTCTACATCAAAATACGTTAGCGGGACCTTGAGCATGTGTTTCAGAAAAATATTGACGAAACTTGTCCATTCCCACTACTTTGAGGTAATCCTGCTAATATCATCATTTCTGTGCAGAACTACAAAAAATTCTCATTGATGTATTTTTGTCTGCTTATATTGGATCAGCTTATTTGCATTAAATTTTTTATCTTCTCTGAATGTTTGTTCTATATAATTCTTTCATTACGTTTCACCATAATTTTCTTTCACGGGTTGTTTGTAGAATTAACATTTCGTGAATCTTTATCCTTCTTACCTATCTCAAATTTCCTTTTGGGTAGAATGGTTTCTTAACTTTTTGAGGTCTTTCTGCATCATAGTTGCTTCACTCAAGGAATGACCTTCTCACTTCCTTTTACGGAAAAATATGCATGTTAATTGGTGCAACAGCAAATCTTGGTTTAGGTTTGTGCTTTTTCAAAAGTAGGTAAGTCAGTTGAATGTCACAATTTGGTTCTAGTTTTTTCATTTGTTGTCAGCCTGTATTGGATTTTTTTGCCTTTTTTCAGTGGACTCTTTGCTTGCAAAAGATTTATTATCTTATTTAAGATAATGTCATTGCATTTTCTGTGATGTTTTTGCTTATGTATGCATTTTCTGTTCTCCCACTGGTTGTTGGGAGAGCCTGGAGATATTATATACAGGTACGAATTTTAAGAAATTCTGCTTTGTCAAAGATCTGGCTGTTGCAAGTTAGTGCCCAATATTCACCGTCACAGTCATCAGTTTAGAAAATTGGCCAACATTTCAGCCAAAACCAATCTTGTTTAGATGTTAACTGAAGAATGTACCATCTTTGTTTAACCTTGGAATGTATGTACTCAGTTTTCTTGATTTTTTCTTTCCAGAACATGGCCTATTATAAGATATCAAATGTTGACAGTCGGGTTACCAATCCTGAGCAACAAATTGCTAGTGATGTACCAAGATTCAGTTCAGAGCTTAGTGAGCTTGTGCAGGAAGACTTGACAGCGGTTACCGATTGCCTCCTTTACACTTGGCGCTTGTGTTCTTATACTAGCCCAAAATATTTCTTTTGGATACTGGTATGTGATCTTAATTTCAATATTTTTTCTGTCCTTGATGATTATGGAATCCTTTTCATGTGCTATTGGTCTTCAGGGCTATGTACTGGGAGCAGGAGCCATGATTAAAAACTTCTCTCCTGCTTTTGGGAAGCTAATGTCCAAAGAACAGCAATTGGAAGGTGAATATCAGCAGCTTCATTCATGTTTGAGGACCAATTCGGAAAGTGCAGCATTTTATGGTGGAGAACGTATGGAAGAGTTTCATATTCAGCAAAAGTTTAGGGATCTTGTTAGGCACATGAGAGTAGTTAATCATGACCATTGGTGGTTTGGCATGATTCAGGACTTTTTGGTCAAGTATCTTGGTGCTACAGTTGCTGTCATTTTGATCATTGAACCATTCTTTGCTGGCAATCTTAGACCTGACACTTCCACTTTGGGGAGGGCAACAATGTTGAGCAATTTAAGATATCACACCAGTGTTGTAATATCTCTTTTTCAGTCACTGGGAACTCTAGCTATCAGCTCAAGAAGGCTTAACCGACTCAGGTATCGTTTGTGGATCATTGTTCGTAGAAAGTTTGCACTCTATAATTCTCTCCAGAAGCCTGATGTTTCTGCCTTTATATTGTCTTGGGCCTGCAAATGAATTGCTGAATTATATCTATTGAGCTATTTGGGTAGAGATAAAGTAGGAAAATTTTTAGAAACATGAAATAGAAATTATGGAAGCAAAAGCAGTCTCCCTATAAAAGTTAAGTATTTTTCTATTGGGCTTTGATCATCTCTTGTCCTGGTGTTATTACAGTGGTTATGCTGATCGCATTCATGAATTAATAGTCATATCTAGAGAGCTAAGCGGTGATGGCAAAGCATCTCTGCAACGAGTTGGAAGTAGGAACTACTTTAGTGAAGCTGATTTTGTTGAGTTTTCTGGTGTCAAGGTAATTGAAATCAAGAAGTTGTAAAAATATGTTGATATACTTTCAGTCATTCCAGGCTCTTATGATCCTATTACATGTCCAGGTTGTTACACCTACTGGTAATGTTTTGGTAGAGGATCTAACTCTTAAAGTTAAACCAGGGTCTAATCTGTTGATTACAGGTAGTAATGTCTTGCTTCAATGGCTTAATTTTTCTATCTCTTACGACGATAGCCTCCTTGTTTTGGTTTTCTGTTGGTTGTCACTGTGTTATGATTCCCTTTGTTTACTTTTCATGTTTAACTACTATTTATTGTTGGTTACAAGATTCTTGTATAAAGTCAGTGCACCCTTTATCACCCTTTTAAACTTGGCAACACTGTTAGGACAAGCCTTTGGCTGCTGGTTGATAGTTTCTTCAAATTTGGAGGTTCTTCCTTATGGGAGGTCTTTATCCATAATAGTGCTTTTTCCTTGCTACTCAACTTCAATTCTGTCTGTATAACTTTTTATTCATTTAGATTTATCAAATAGGACCATATCATGGGTGCCTATTGGAATCTTTTTTATTGCTGCAAAATTAGTAGTTGTACTTGTCTCTCGGGATTCTAAAGTCTGAGCATTTAATGTCATCTTTTTTCTCAACTAATGTGATATTTGATTCTTTTATTCGTGCTTGGTCTTTCAATAGAAATTGCTTATTTACCATCAATGAGTGCCTCAATTATGTTATAATATTGCTTTAGCTTCAGATGTGTAATTCCTTGTTAAACTTATTCACTTCTCCATTTCCTTTTCTGTCAAGGTCCAAATGGCAGTGGCAAAAGCTCACTTTTCAGAGTTCTAGGTGGACTTTGGCCATTGGTATCTGGCCATATTGTAAAACCTGGTGTTGGCTCTGATCTCAACAAGGAGATCTTCTATGTTCCTCAAAGGCCATACACAGCTGTAGGCACTCTCCGTGATCAGTTAATTTATCCCCTCACTGCAGAACAGGAGGTTGAACCCCTCACCTGCAGTGCAATGTTGGAACTGTTAAAAAATGTAATCCTCATCTTTTCCATACTTCTTTCCTGAATCTCTTTCGTGCAATATATGTTAACTTACATAATATTGAAACATTGTATTCTATATCTAGGTTGATCTTGGGTATCTATTAGATCGTTACCCCCCTGAAAAGGAGGTCAATTGGGGTGAGGAGCTCTCCCTGGGAGAGCAACAAAGGTTGGGAATGGCCAGACTATTCTATCATAAGCCTAAGTTTGCAATCCTTGATGAGTGTACTAGTGCTGTAACTACTGACATGGAAGAACGTTTTTGTGCTAAAGTTCGAGCTATGGGAACATCCTGTATAACTATATCTCATCGGCCAGCTCTAGTGGCATTTCATGATGTGGTCTTATCCTTGAATGGAGAAGGGGGTTGGCGTATTATTTACAAAAGGTGAAATCTTGATTTCTCTATATTTCTGTTTGTTTTTACATTCTTGATATTCTGACAATAGCAGTTTGGTTGAGCCCTTTAAATTTCAGCAAGGATCTTCCATCCCAGAATGAGGCTGAAAACAATGTCATGATTACGTCCGAAACAGATCGTCAAAATGACGCAATGGTAGTTGAACGAGCATTTACAAATACTGATGAGGTCTTAATACTCTGTTCTTGTAGTTTCTCTAATTTGTAGATCCCCAAACATAATTTTTTTGTATAAAACTCATGATGATTGTTATTCAGGGCTTCTCAAGTGCAAAGTCACAATCATACATTTCAGATGTTATAGCAGTATCTCCCAGTGGAGGTTCCAGTCATCCTGTGCCCGTTTTTCCACAACTCCAAGGGACCTCAAGGGCATTACCAATGAGAGTTGCTGCGATGTTTAGAATACTGGTATGACAATTCTCTTGCATTTGGGATCAAACAGAATATTCTACTCAGAAGTTTGTTTGTTTGTTTTGGTAGTTGGGATCAGATAATATTCTAGTTAAGAGGTTTTAGCGTGAATGCATTTCTTAATTGGCTAGGAAGTGGGCTGGGTTATTACTGAATTCAAACTCTTTGGGTTGCTGTTAGGCTTTAGTAATTATCTTTGTCAAAGAATAATTGTTCATTTATGGTCCTTGTGAATACTCATAAGTATACTACTAGATTATGATCTGCCATTTCTCCTTTGTTGAGATTTGGGAGGTACTTTTGATGGTTGACAGAATAAGAGGAGAAAGAGAGGGATATTGACTTGATACTACTATGTCCAATGACTGGAATATTATTTTCATATTCAGTTAATGATAATAAATCCACTTAAGCAAACATGAATTTTATTTCAAATGCTAGCTGCTAAACTCTTGATCTTCCGTCATTCATTGTTGGGCCTGCTTGTTGATTTCTGGATGTGGTTCATGTTTGTCTTATACTAAACTCGGGCATTCATTTATTAGCCACTGAATGACTGTATGGCGTACAATGTATAACGTGTTTCTTTGAGGGTTTCTGTATCCGCCATTACTTGGTCTTCATTGACATCTTGCTCCTTGTGGCTTAGGTACCATCTATACTTGACAAACAGGGGGCACAGTTACTGTCAGTAGCTTTTCTTGTTGTCTCCAGAACATGGGTCTCAGATCGGATTGCTTCATTAAATGGTACAAGTATCCATTTTGATTTTATTCGTCCAAAATTCTGAGGGCTAACCATTTTCCTTGCTAACTATCACAGGTACCACTGTGAAGTACGTTTTGGCGCAGGACAAAGCTGCCTTCATTCGGTTGATTGGTGTTAGCATCCTACAAAGCGCTGCATCTTCTTTAATTGCACCTTCATTAAGGTGAGTTCCTTTTTAATTTACAAAAAATGAATCTCAAACAATGGGTTTCACTAAATGACCTAATTGGTGTTGTCTCTGCTTAACATTGAAGTGGCAATATACGTTTCACACATTCTACATCTCTGATTCCTATGCTTTCCATGAATCTCAAGTAATTTGTATGGTGGTCATTTTATAACTACTTTCTTGGTTGTGGAGGACCTATTGATTTTGGGAGACATGTTTTGATTGTTGTAAAGTCAAGATGTGAGATCCTTATATTTCACTGTGCTTCATTGATTTTAATATTTCCACAAAGTTTTATTCCTTTTCCCTAGAAAACACTCTTGTTTTCTGAAACTGCACAGGCTTGTAGTACCCTTCTACCTAAAGAATTGATCTCTTGAGCTACCCAATTTTGTTTAAACCATATATGTTGGAAACTACTGTATTTTAGCTGCTTGGGTTTCCAAAGATAATGCTCTGATTCAATCGCAAAACGTTTCCTCAATCATAACATAATTGGCTACTATTTGGTTTTCTTTTGTATGTTTAAATTTAAGGTGATAGTTTGTGATATGATCTCCAATTAGTTTTTTTTTGTTGAGTTAGCATTTAGAATGAAATAGGATCTTACTCCTATGGAAATGGTTAAATTGGAAGTTCGTTTAGTGCTTTGTTAAAAACTTGTGTTTATTTTCTTTTTTTAGCTATTGATGAAATTTCTTTCATGATTGATAAATGACTTTAATTTTCTTAGCTTTTTATGCTGCTGTGAGAAAATGTTCACAATTATTGTTATCTTTTGTAATTTTCTTAGCCTTTTATGCTGCTGTGAGAAAATGTTCACAATTATTGTTATCTTTTGTGATTTGTTTTTATGTTATTTCTTTTTACAATCTATTTGATGACAAATTTTTGTTTCTTGGAGGCACTTGACAGCAACACTAGCGCTTGGATGGAGAATCCGCTTGACTCGTCATCTACTAAAGAACTATTTGAGGAACAATGCATTTTATAAGGTAATACTGTCTAATACTTGTACAATTTCTTTTGTTGTTTGCGTTTGAGAATAATTTTGTGCTTAAACCGGAGTACATAGTATATTTAAAGATGATATTCTCTTTATCCACTGTTGAGTATCTGATAATCCAAGAAATCTTTTGCTCTTATGTTGAACTATGTATTTTTATGGTTGTATTTTTCCGACTGCAGTTTTAGTCTTTTACATTATACCCCTCCAACCTCAGCTTCCTGTTGCTTTTAACAGTTATTCTGACATGTCACAGGTGTTCCACATGTCCAACAGAAATATTGATGCAGATCAGAGAATCACTCAGGATCTTGAAAAGTTAACCAGTGAACTATCTGGATTGGTAACTGGAATGGTAAAGCCATGTGTTGACATCCTATGGTGAGTAGCTGATTCACAGGCTACTCCTGTTTGTATAATTCCTTCACTAAGTGCTCATAATGAATATTTGGCAACTCCTGTGACAAACCTCACGCCCCTTCCCTCTTTTTTCACCCCCATGCCATCCATCCACACGCACAAAAAGAAAAAAGAAAAGAAAATGAAAAAGAGGGAGAGACAGAAAAATACTTGATTGACCTTTCTCTTGTTCTAAATACTTGTTACCATGCTTGCTGTCTAGGTTTACCTGGAGAATGAAGCTTCTAACAGGTCGAAGGGGTGTAGCCATATTGTATGCATATATGTTGCTTGGTTTGGGTTTTCTAAGGACAGTAACTCCTGATTTTGGTGATCTGGCTGGTCAAGAGCAACAGCTTGAGGGGACCTTCAGGTAATCAGATTATAGCTACAGGTTCAATGCTTCTGTATCTTTAATAAGTAGACATGCATACTCACACATAGAGGCACAGAGAGAACAGTATTTGGTTCTAGATTTCTCTAAAGTCTTCTGAAACAAGCCATTAATAATTAGGTTCATGCATGAAAGACTGAGGACTCATGCTGAATCTGTTGCTTTCTTTGGAGGTGGTGCAAGAGAAAAAGCTGTAAGTTACTTTTAGTTTGCAACATTAGACTTTCTACTGGCTGTTGCTCTTCCTATATTTCATTCCTTGGCACTGCATATATGTTGCTGTTTACTCTTTTATTTATGACATCTCAATTATGATTTCTCTGTTGAGCAGATGATTGAGTCAAGGTTCAGGGAACTTCTTGAGCACTCAATGATACTTTTAAAGAAGAAATGGTTATATGGTATCCTGGATGATTTTGTCACAAAGCAACTTCCTAATAATGTTACTTGGGGTTTAAGTTTGCTGTATGCCCTTGACCACAAAGGGGATCGAGCTATGACTTCAACTCAAGGTGGAATAATATATGATTATTTGAGCTGCTCTATCTCTGTATGTGTCCTCCTTTTTCTTGCCCTCTTAAAAGAATCAAATCTATTCAGGTGAGCTGGCACATGCTTTGCGGTTCTTGGCTTCTGTTGTGTCCCAAAGCTTTTTGGCATTTGGGGACATCCTTGAGCTGCACAAGAAGTTTCTTGAGTTATCCGGCGGTATAAATAGAATTTTTGAGCTTGAAGAACTCCTGGAAGCTGCACAATCTGGTAAAATATTCTACTTTTCCAACTCAATACTGTTCGCTAAAATAATTTAAGGTTGGTTTCATTTTATGGGCAAATTGGTTGACAAATGTGTCCAAAGTTCTATGACCCTGGTACCTTGCTAGGAAAAGACAGTTACCCTTTGTTCCTCGAAAGCTTTTGTTCTTTATTGTAACTCAATCTTACTTGCAACGGCTGTGGGTATGTTAACACAAAGATATATGAACACATAGATTTATGTTGGCATTGACATTATGGACAGGGAAGCATATAGAACCAACGGTAGTGCAGAAAAAATGTGGGTCCTGTTCACAAAGTTACATCAACTTTTTTAGAGTTGATTGTTGAATTTTCATTTCTCCTTTGAGTGTTGATGTTTATTTGAAAACACTCTGGTTGTGGCTGTCACTTGAATTATTAGCTTAAAGAGAGGTCTTCTAAAGTTCTCTAGTTTAATTAGCAAGTTGCCTAGTAATGTATTTTATTTTGATGGATGCCCGAAGTGGACTTAATGGGTAGATATAGGGAATTTCGATAGGAGGGCAAAGGAAGTTGTTGAGATAATTAGTGAATGCAACTCAATGCTTTAGAGTCCATGAACTGGATGCTAAACGGATTGGTTTATCTTTAAGATTTCATGTCGATAATAGCATCTCAATGCCACCCACTGACCCTTTGCCCCAAGACCATGAAATGCTAAATAAATAACAATGGAAGAAGAGAGAATGAGATGAAGTGATGTTCTTCTTGCCTCTTGAACTTTCCTCCAAGATTCTGGTAGGTAGTGAAACCAGCCTTGTTCATGTAACTGTAGAAGATTGCATAAATGACAATCAATGTAGGACAGACTTTTCCATTGTACTTTGTAATTTGTCTCAAGTCATGAAATTGAGCTTGTAGAAGTGGTTATGCAGGAGATTTATCAACTGCTAAATTAATTGAATCCGAGAAGGTTGGCCTTCACTCGAACGACACAATTTCCTTCCTAGAGGTTGATATGATTACCCCAACGCAGAAGTTGTTGGCAAAGCAGTTATCATGTGACATTAGCAAAGGAAAAAGTCTGCTTGTTACTGGTAATGAAATTCTTTCTTGGCTTATCTTATTCTGTTGCACCTTTTCCTTCTGCAACTCTTAATCATCTTATCAAGTTACATCTGGGATCTGCATGAATTGTTAAGGTCCAAATGGGAGTGGGAAAAGTTCTATTTTCCGAGTCCTAAGAGGTCTCTGGCCTAACGTAAGCGGAAGGCTTATTAAACCATCACCAGATATTAGCAAGGAGTCTGGATCTGGTTATGGCATCTTCTATGTTCCTCAAAGACCATATACATGCTTAGGAACCTTAAGAGATCAAATCATATATCCTCTCTCCCCAGACGAAGCAGAAGTTAGGACTGCTAAGTTGTTTGGAAAAGGTAAAAGTTCTTGCATATTGATCTTTTTCTTTGGTTTTTTAATAATTAAAATATTTTAATACGTGTATAGCCCACGTTTTGCCACTTAGACAAATATTTCATTTCTATATATACATATATATAGACACACATGTACGCTTTGTTTCTTAGAATGTTTATACATGTAAAGATTGATTCAGATGGGGTAAAATTGTCTTCCTTGCGATCGTGCCGTCTATACAACTTTCTTTTTGGGGAATCAATGTTATTTTTAGATGTTACATTTCCAAATACGTTTATGATTTACCAGTTTCTCTTTATTCATTATTTTCTGATTGATTGAATTCTTCAAAAAAAAAAATATTTTCTGATTGTTATTCCATGGTATTTCAGGGGAGAAATCTTACGACTCTTTAAACATTCTCGATTCATATTTAAAGACTATTCTGGAAAATGTTAGACTGAACTATCTTTTAGAAAGGGAGGAAGGTGGTTGGGATGTTAATCTAAATTGGGAAGACATACTCTCTCTTGGAGAACAGCAGAGGCTAGGCATGGTGAGTGCAGCTAATAATTATTACTAGGAAGTATAATTGTTTAAATAAGAGCATTACAGACTATTATTTTATTTCTCAAGACGTGATGTTTCGAAATCTTTTTTGCTAGGCTCGCCTATTCTTTCACAAGCCTAAATTTGGCATCCTGGATGAATGCACCAAGTATGTCTCATTCCATATTGTTTCTCTGAAATGAAACCTCCCCTTTTTCCTTCACAGTTTCTTATTCATTACCTTCCTGACTTGCAGTGCCACGAGTGTTGACGTTGAGGAACAACTTTACAGGCTTGCTAAAGATATGGACATAACAGTTGTAACCTCTTCACAGGTAAATGGTTCTTGTATTATTACAGAAAAACATTAAACCTTCTCAATTTTTTGACGTAAATTGCTTTTATTTTTATTTTCACCATTTAAAGAGATATTCTGTACCGTCTTCTTCGATTTGATGAACTGCAATATCAATATTACAATGCTAATCATAATTTGTCACTTGAGTCACAATGGAGTTATCCAGAATCTTAAATTTTATCACCTTTCTCTTCACCGGTTTATGTACTTTGTGTGTCCCAGCGTCCCGCTCTAATACCTTTCCATTCGGTGGAATTACGGCTTATTGACGGCGAGGGTAACTGGGAGCTTCGAACCATTAAGCAGTGAGATTCAGTTATCTCACACAATCACCCATCTGAGATGTTGTGCTATGAATGTGGCATAGGGCTGGGGCAGGTGAAAGTCGTTCTTCCAAAAGTCTTGCGACCATCACTTCCCTTATATAATCGCAGGAAAGTGTTAATTCTCTCAATGCATGAGTTGGTCTTAGAGCTGATCCACAACGTGTTATGACTTGCTTTGCCATTGATCAGTAAGTATTATATACAGAGCCATGGATCAGGAAGGAGAAGATCACCATTACTAGTTGCTCACATACACACAGACACAGAGACCAACAAAAAAAAAAAGAGTAGAGATTTGTTGAGTAGCATAGTGAATGAACTCTGTACAGGTTTTGCATTTCTTAATTTTCATTTTTTTGCTCCATTTTTTAAGGGAATTAGTGGAATGGATGGGAAAGGGGTAGACAGGATGGGGGGACAATGCTGTGTACTGAGAGTTTGCAATTCTTTGGGCTAGAATTTGTGAGTTGCCCACAATTGTTGTAAAACTCTGATGAATAAAATTGCAGGTAAGAGATCAACATCTATTTCTTTTACCCTTCTTCTCCTACTTTCCTGGATTATATATATATATATATATATAACCAAGAACCAAGAACCAAGAACTATATATATATTCCCAACACAGTGAGTAATAGTTTTTATGTTTTATCCAAGTGTGTGATAGGTTTAATCCGTTTTTTAAAAACTATAAAAAAAGTGAGTTTTATAGTTTCGACCTTTTGCTTTTGTTCTTGTTTTATAATTAATTAAATGAACATTACCTAAATTATTTGATTTTAACTGTTTTATTAAATCATTAAATAATAAGAAAATTTGATTTGTTAATTTTAATTTAAAATAACTTAATCATAAAATCAAATTTAATTTCATGACAAATATAAATTAATTTATAAACAAAATTTGATTAATTTAGAGATTGGGCTTAAATTTTTCTTATTATTTCTGACTTTATATTTAGTTAAAATTATATAATAAATTAAGATAAGGTTAATTTCTTAATAATAAATAAAATTAAAATATATTCTATTTTCTGATTTTTTATTATTGTTAATAGTGGGAGTGCAATTACCATAAAATTTTATTTCTAGAAAAAGAAGAATAGAAATTTTAATTATTTTAAAATAAAATAAAATAAAATATTTCAAAGAAAATAAAAATAAAACCAAATAAATTCCGACATTTACTAAAACTCAAGATCCTATCACTTTTCTATTAATTGATTAATTTATTATTATTATTACTATCATTAGTATTATTAATAATAATATTACCATATTATTATTATTATTATTTTGAATAATAACTATTATTACGATTTTCCTACATATTATTATTAATATTATTAGTTTTTAGTATTATTTTCCTACTTATTATTATTATTTTCACCATTTTATTGTTTATTATTATTATCATTATTTTTATTATTAATCTTCTACTTATTATTATTATTATTATTATTATTATTTTAGAGCTTTATTTATATTTATTTATTTATTATTACTATTTTGTAGGTTATTTGTAAACAACTTCTCGACTAATTATGGTAGGTTGTATTTACTAGACCTCTTGCTATTTTAAGATCCTATCACTCAAGTATTTGCATATTATTATTATTATTATTATTTTAACATCATTAGTGATTGATTTGAGCAATATTCCCATTTTATGTTTAATGAATAAAGGGTTTTTCAAAAGAATGCTTTAATTGATTTTTATCATAATTAAAATGTTTAGATTATAGACTTTAGTTAAAACATCACATCCCACAACCACAATATAAAAAACCTTTCAAATATTCAATTTTAATTAAATTAAGATTATATTATAAAATAATACAATAAAAATATGACTTTCACTTTTATATTACAAAAAGTCAAAAGTCTGTCTATCTCACTCATATCCTTTGTACGAGAAGAAAATCAAAGGCTAAGCAATAGCCTCCCTCGCAGTGTTGTTTGTAAGAAGAAATGGAGAGAAACTCAGCAGTGCGAAAGCCACACACTTCCACCTCCGATCTGCTTACGTGGACCGAGGCTCCTCCTTCTCAACCTTCGCCATCCAACTCCACCCACCGTTCTCACCAGGTACTGTATTAATGCACCATCTGTCTTCTTGAACTTAGAGTTTGTAGATAGATTAACTTTGAGCTTTTTCGTTGTTTCAGCCATCCGATAGAATCAGCAAGGTCCTGTTTGGAGGTCAGGTCACTGCCGAGGAAGCCGAGAGTCTCATGAAGAAGTGAGCTTTTTTCTTCCGATTCATGTGTTTATGTTGTAGAAGATTTAGTTTGCTGGGAAAGTTTTAACTAAAAGAAAAGGTTTTTATTTTGGAAATGTGAATCTTTCCTTCTATATTTTTGCTTTTTTTTAGCTGGTGAAATCAGATCTGGTGTTGCATGTTTCAGTTAGTATTTTACTATTTTTCCCCTTCCATGACCGCTTAATGTTTCAAGAATTAATTAAGAAAAGGAAAAAGAAGTGCTAATAAAGATCTTCCTTTTACTACAGATGTGTTACAGTTTTAAATGCGGAACCAGCTTTAATTCTTACTCAGAAAGTTATTGTTTCTAGATGCGTTCTTTTTCTCTTTGGTTTAGTTTATCATTCAATGTAATTCAACATTGAAGTTTCTTTTCAGCTAGATGTTTAGGAGTAGAGTTTGTAAGATCCCAGTTCATTTTTATGTCTTATGGTTTGCTGGGGAATAGTGGATGATAAATAGTTTAGAAACCATGCTAAAGTCACTGAAAAGGAAATGCCAGTAGATGTATTCGTTTTCAGTTAGAATGATACTGTACCAGGATTCCATATTCCTATTTGTATCAATGAACAAAGATAATAAGAGTTATTCCGTTTCCTATTCGCAGGAAGCCATGCTCGGGGAATAAACTGAAGGAGATGAATGGAAGTGGCATTTTTTCTGCTAATGGCGAAAATAATTCATCTGACTCCGGCACTGCTAATCTTAACAATAGGACCAGCGT
>JAOQMR010000213.1:1884329-1932383 GCA_027563865.1 Erythroxylum pelleterianum
ACGTTAATCATAATAAAATTGCCTTAGGCACAAAAACCTGAAATGTCATGTATGCATGCCAAAATCTTTACATAGCACGTCTATACGTATTAAATGTTCGTAATCATCTAACCCCTAATTTGGGGCATTACATAACGGTTCAGACAAAACTGGCCGGTTTATTATTTAACCGGTCAATTTTAATTCCCAACAGTTAAAAATAGAAATCGAACTAAAAATCAATTCGATTCACGGGTAACACTATAGAACCGACCGATTCAGCCCAATTTTTATATCATTGGTGATTAGTGCGAATGGAATTGTTTTGTTGCTTAAAGTTGTAATTGTTAAAAAATAAGACCTTTAACTTGCTTGCCTTGGTATAGAATAGAGATTGGAGACTATTTAAATTTAGATTAGAGTCAAAATTAAAACGATCCAATCAGTTTAAATAAAATAGTATTATTTTGATTTATTTATTAAATAATATTTTTAATTAATTATATTTAATAATGTCATTTTATGTTTTAATTTTATTTTATTTTATGTTTATCCATAAAAAACAACTGAGACAAAATTCTCTAATAAAAATTATGAAACCTCTTTAGTTAGTGTGAACATGTTAGGATTAGACATTGAAATTTAGGTTTGATTAGTTTAATCTAAAATGTCAAAATCAACGCACTCCAGTATACAAAACTCTTCGCTTTATGAGAGTATGGGAGAAGGTCATTAATACACGCAACCTTCTCTTTATAATTTTTACAAAAATTATTTTTGTGATTCGAACCTATGACCTTATGATCACAAAGAATCAACTTTTACTAGTTATTTTAAAACTTTCCCTCAAATGAGTTTGAGTCGAGTTCAAATTACTAGTCTTGAACTCAACTAGACTTCATATTAAATTTGATCCTTTTTTATCAATTCAATCCAAAGTTATGAATACCGTACCGGGCTTGGTACTAGATTGAATTCTAGTATGGTACTGTATCGATATCGGTCAGTACCAGATACCGTTTCAGGTAATTTTTTAAATTTATGAAATAGTTCCTAAAATTTTTAAAATTTGCAAAATAGTCTATTGGTATATTATACACATCTGTACTGTATACTTTACTAGTTTACTGTTTACATCAACCATGTTTTCAAAAATCTTTATAATAAATAATAATGACAATTGATATGAAATAACAATATTTTTTTAAATATTTCACATATAAATAATAACTACAATTAATATAAACAAAGACAATTATCATCATACAACTATAAAATTAAAAATAATACAAAGTATTTAAAATATTACAATAATACAATTTCATTATTTTAATAAATAATATTATATCAAAAGATTCAAAACATCCAATAAAAAGAACAATAAATGTTCTTAAACAATTTATAAAAAGAGTTGATGACGAAGAAACAATCAAGTAGAAGTTAAACCTGAAATAAAAACATTGCAGTTACATTACAAATATAGAATTTAACATAAACATCAAATACAAGTACAATTAAAATTATAGGAAAAACAAAAACCTAGAATTCAATCGTCAATGAGAGGATACCCGCTAGAACTGTACTGACCCCAGTGATCATTTGGTACAAAATCCTCATCATTTAGAGGAGTGTTATCATCGCTATCATTCAAATTTAATGCACCAAATGGCATGTCAATGCTTTTCCATCCAAGATTATCTTCCAAATTCAAATCATTCACATCAACCAAATTGGGTTCTTCAAAAACCCAATCTGCCAAAACATCAATATTATCAATGGCAATTGGATCAGTGGAACTACTTGTGTTATTAAGACTCCTAGTAAACAATTAAAGTTAATTATTAGAAAATTATGTTGAAATTAATAATTATAATAATGAAAATAACATACCTTTTTCCGAAGCTTTAAATTGTAACGAACAAAAACAAGTCATTCAACCTCTTATGCTCCAATCTATTCCTTTTCTTTGAGTTGATAAATTCGAATGTACCCTAATTTCATTCACACTCAGTTGCACTCACACATTGACTTAAAATTCGAATCGCAAACTTTTTCAATTCTGGAATACCATTTCCAAATTGATCCCACCAAGAAACTGCAAGTCATAAGATAACAAAAGTAGTGTTATAAACAAAATAAATTGATAATTAATTTTCAACAAATAAGAAATAGGAAATAACTAATACCTGGATAAAGTTTTCCTCTTTGTCAAATAACAATCGACATTCCAAAATCTCCATAAGACAACTTATAAAGCTCCATTTGTGAGCTTAAAAGATCTTGCATTGCGTCAATATGAACAATTGTTGTAATTGTTAAAAGCATTCCTCTACTAACTTCAGCTTGCTTTGCAAGATCTAGTCTAAAATACACACTAGGATTCAAAAATGCCCCAGCTGCAAACAATGGGGAAGAAAGTTGTCTTTCCCTTCTCTCATTAATGATTAAGAGATATGGTGTGTTAAAGAAGGCCTATTTTTTAGATTGGCCTTGATTGCTTCTGTCGCTCTCTCCATAGCATCAAAAATATAACCCATTGTTGGCTTTTTTTCACTATCAGCCGACCGAAACACCCTTACCAAAGGCTCATAAACTCGGATAACAAATTAACATTGTGACCAAAATTCTCTATCTTCTAGTATAATACTACAAACCTCCACTTCAGCATTAGACCTAGCATACTGAGATACAACTCACTTATCTCTTGTAAACATTTGCCTCAACTCCTTCTTCATCGAAACAAAAAACTGAAGTGATAAGAAATTTGTTGCCAATTTTGTCACAGCAAGGCGACACAAATTCTTACCATTGGTAAATTCCCTTCACATCAAATTCAAAACCCATGCATGATTATAAATGAATTTTGTCACCTTTTTAGCCTTCTGCATAGTCTCATCAATAATAGAAAAATACCTAAGATCCCCTATATTCTCCAGCATTAAGTCAATGCAATGTGCAATACAAGGAGTCCAAAAAAATGAATTATAAGTATTCTGCAACCTTTTTCCTGCCGCTTTATAAGCGGAATCATTGTCAGTAATAAATTGAACAATATTATTTGGCCCTACTTTATTCACAACGTCATTAAATATCCCAAACAAAGTCTCAACATTTCTAATAAGGCCAGATGCATTAATAGATTTAAATAACATAGAGCTATTTGAAGAATAAACCAAAAAATTTATAATAGGCTCTTGTCTCCTATTTGTCCAACTATCACACATAAGTGAACATCCATAAGTATCCCAACTCACTCTTCTTTTAGCCAAATAATTTATAATTTCAAAAACAACACAACTCAAAAGTTTACCTTTTAAGTCATCAATTGATGGTCGTTTGTATCATGGCCCATAAGAGGCTATTGCATCCATCATAGGTTGATAATAATAAGACTGAGAAGTATTGAATGACGAACTTATATCATACCACGATTTAACTACTGCCATATCTACATTGTGAGTCGTATCTCTTGATTGCATTGCACTACGAATTGAAAGTTGGACTCCATGAGTTGTTCGTGGTCCAAAGAAACTAGTCACCTGCCTTCTTCTCTTTTTCACATCAGATTCTTCATGATCCTGAGATGAAACACTACCAATACTACTACCACTACCACTTCCACCTTCAACATTCCCATAATCATCGTGGAAATCAGAAAATGAACTTCCACTAGCAATTTCAAAATTCAATCTTGCCCTTCTATCTTTCTCAAATTGATGTTCATCAAGCAATGTTTTCATCTGTCACTTCACATCATGACTTACTTTTTTACACGCTTCCACATCTCCTTTAACTCCAGCTAAATGCCTTTTCAATTGGGTGATTCCTCCACCTTTCAAATGCTTGTTACAAAACAAACAAATGATATGATTCTTTTGACCGGGAATCATACCAGTGTGAGCCCAAGCTAGATCACTGTATCTTTCTAAAGTAGGTTGATCGGGAGTATTTGAACATCCTTCCATTTATCTATACACAAAAATAAATAACACATAATTTTAGTACACAATGACAATATGCATATCCATCTTATATAATATAACTCATTATGTCTGATTACATTACATACAATTCAATTTCATGGAATACAATTCACTATAAGTCAAAAGCTAACAATTCAAAATATTTAGCATATATAATAACACAAAACAAAACGTACTCCAACATTTTGCAATTTCAACAAGTACAAAACAATCATAATTCCATTTCTATTCCATTCAATAATTTCTAATTACAATAATCACAAAACATTCATAATTTCATTTCCATTCCTAACAATTTCCAACAATTCCCAATCCCAACAATTACAAAACATTCATAATTCTATTTCTAATTCCAACAATTTGCAATTTCAACAATTACAAAACAATCATAATTCCATTTTCATTTCATTCCGTTTATAACAATTTCCAATTCCAACAATTACAAAACATTCATAATTTCATTTCCATTTCTAACAATTTTCAACAATTTCCAATCCCAATAATCACAAAACATTCATAATTCCATTTCTAACAAACCATAATATTATATACACCATTTTATATTTTGTTCTTAAATATATATGTTGCTTTTATAATTCGTAATCGACATTAATAACTGTAATTATAATTGATTGAAATCTACAAGCGTACAACATATTCACAAATCACAATTTGATAACAAAAAGTTTTTTCGGAAACATTTATTACATCACTACTTCGTAGTTTGTACTTTTACACATTACCAATTATAAATATTTACGATACCCTACACATATATATTACCATTCTATTAAAGTTCAACATCTTTTATAGTCAATTAATTATTTATCTAACTAAAACTAATACTCAAATAGGCAAATACTATCATTAACTATAATCGAATTATTATTACTTTCTAATTGCATAATTTTATACTCAACTAATAATTTACCTCAATTCAATACCCAAATATTAAAAATAAATTACCATTTCACAAATATTAAGAATGTGTCAATTAATGATTTAAGCTTTTTCAATTTTACCAATTTTGATTATCAATTTTACAATTTCACATTTAATTATTAATTTCACATTTGATTATCAATTTTACATTTAGGTTTAAATGTTGATTATCAACTTTCAATTTTAATAATCAATTAATCAATATCAACATCAACACTTTAACACCTCACTCACCACCACCCAACCTCACGACCTCACCATTACACCATGATCATTGACACACCACCGGATAACCAAATTACCATTAAATAAAATACATGAAAAATTGAACAACTCAAGTCTCAACTCAATCTCATTCATTAATAATTCAATATCACCGTAAATCACAAACCAAAAAATTCATACATTCCACTTCCAAATCCAATTTCAGTTCAACAATTTACAAAACTCATTGAACATTTCAACTCCAACAATTCAACATCCATTCCCAAAATCCAACAACCCAATTCACATCCATGCAAAATTTCTTACCTAAAATCCAGCATCCAACACCAACATACATAAATCCATCATCCAACACAATCAAAATGCAATGAAAAATGAAAAAAATTGAAAAACACATACCCAAACAATTGGGTCTTCGGGTTGACGTTGGGTCGATGAGGGGTTGGTGTCTTGATGGTACGCCTGAGGTGCGACGAACGGTGCGGGTGCGGTTTGGTTGCGACGGATGGCGACGATGTTCTGCAGTGTGGAGGAAGACGAAGACGTGGCGTGGCCTCTTCAAGACTTCAACTGACGCCAAGGGAGGAGCCCAGGTCGAAGGAAGATAAGGAAAGGGGGACTGCGACGGTGAGACGGCGAGAGGGAGAGTCGAGGGACAGAGGCTATAGGCAATAGCAGAACTAGTCGGGGTGAGGGGGCGGGTAGTTTTTAGGGTTAAGTTTCAAAAATTGCAATTTAGTCCTTGCAATTTTCGAAACTTACGGTACCGACAGGAATTTTTGGTTTCGGCCAGTACCGACCGGTATTTACGACTGATACCGACATTTACTTATTTAGTACCGTTTTTCAGCCGGTACGATATGGTACAAAATCCATAACTTTGATCCAACCTATTATTATCCTTAATTAAAATCTTAATCTTTAAGTAAGATAGTTTAACATATGTATACGGATTTGTGATTGATCCTTTCAAGTGGTATTAACTTGAGCTATAGATAGCAAAATAATCCGATGTAATTCAACTTGACTCGACCTAAAGTCAATATATTTAATTTATGTTGATCAAACTTCAAATCAAGCGTAGACCTTTTTATTTGTAAAAATTTTGTGAGTTTTAAATTAGCTCAAACTCGAGTTTCACAATCTAAGTGAGTTTTAAATTAGCTCAAACTCGAGTTTCACAATCTAATTCGCAAACATTAATTATATTTAAATGAATATAATTTTATTTTTAATTAAAATATATTTTTTAAATAATGAATCTTAAGCTCGTTTGAGATAAACCAAGTTTAAAAGCTCAATCATCTTAAGGTTTTATAATTAAAATAAAAAACCAAATATTTTATTTATACAGTTACATTTTCTCTTCTTAACTTTTCACTTATACATATAAGAATTGATAATAAAACCTACATTTGATTCTATTCAAACTTGAATAATCAAATCCTAATCTGTTTGAGTTTTGAACACATCTAAATCTAAATAGTTTAAACTCATTAATTGAGTCAAATTTAAAATTTTGCAACATAAACTTAACTTAAATAAATATAAATCAACTTATTAAAAAATAAAATACCAATTCGAATTGAACATTTTTGTATTTTTGTGTCCAAAATACGGACTTGATCCAAATAAGAACAGGTTTGATCCATTTTAGTAACTCGAGGTCTTATGATATTTATCTTTAATACCTTAAAAGGTTCCCATTTTTGGGACCAAAAACAGAAAAATTCGACTCCACTGGGGATCGAACCCAGAATCTCTGGTTCCGTAGACCAGCGCCTTATCCATTGGGCCATGGAGTCCATCTGATCGTTGGAGCCATTCAAAACATTGATTACAGTGGATACGTTCCTAATCTTTGCCACGACTCACCCTACCACTTACCAGCTATTGGAGAGCCAGAAAGGGAAAGGGAAATGGAAGATAAAATATCAATCTTTTTTCTTTTTATTCTGTTTTATAGAGATGAATTTTGGGTCAAAAAGCGTGAAGGAATCAATCACATAAATTCTATTCTATGTGCTTATTAACTACATAGTTTTTGGTAATCTAAGTCTGGTTTTTGTTTCAAATGCATCATCCTTAATATAGAGAAAAGGGGAAAAAGCAATGGGAAAGCAGAAATCTTTGAGGAGCAAAGCAGTCCATTTTGTGTCTGATATCACCACTGTCTTGCTCAATCCTATATCTGATAAATCCTCCAAGCCCCATTCTCGTCCTCCTTCTGCCACTGTAAGTGTATGCATATTTGTATGATTGATGAGTAGTTCAAAGTTGGGATCTTTCTGGTTGATCCTATGGTTAATTTGATCTGAAAAGTTTATTTTGCTTATTCGGGTCCTTTTTGAGTTCGAATATGATTATCCCATTAATTAATTGACGTTTTCTGGAAGATTTCTTGAATACCCATTTGGTTCGGAGGGAAATTCTACCTGGTTGTCCTTTCCTATTTTCGATTTTGATGTTTCATAGCTGTTTTCTTCTCTTTTCACTTCAAAGTTATGAACTTTCTTTATGTTTATTTTGAGTGATCATTTGTTCTAATTTTTATAATTCGATGGAAAAGAACCCACTTTTTGATGGAATGGGAGGACATGACTAATATTCTTCCATCCTGCTTTATATTATCGTATTCACTTCACTGAGTTGGCTCAGAGCTTATCCGGTGTTTAATAGCACTTGCCCAGGAAACCGGCTATAAGGATTATCTTGCCGATGAACTCGTGGCATATTTTTGGATTGAAATTCTCATATTGGGATTCTAAGCTGTTATTTCATTTGCCTTTCTATATATGAAGTGCAAAAAGATTCATCAGGAATGTAAATGTCGGGACTTATTTCAGGAGCTATATTTCGTAGCTGTCTTGTGTTTCTTGATTATAATTCATGGCTAATCTTCAACAAATTGTTGATCTATTGTTAAAACAGCAAGAAGATAGTGAATCAGACAGGAATCAGCTAGACTCTATTGCAGAAGAATATGTCGATCCGTCAGCTGATGGACCTGATACTTCTTCATTTACTGCTTTTCTCTACTCCTTATTGTCATCTTCAGAATCTGGGAACAATGAGAAAACTTCTGAGCAGAGTGATGATCAGGCAGAATTTGGTGGCCAACCTTCTGAGCCCTTAATGAGAGAGAATGGTGCAAAGAAAAGTTTACTTTCTCGTGGGAAGCAGTCTCTTCGTGCTATTTACCAAGCTGCAAGGTTTAGTGGATATCGAAGTCAAGAGTCAAAGGGTGATTCTGACTCGAAAGCTACTGATGAGAGTGATGATAATGATGACAGACTTGAGATGCATCATGTGCAGAATATGACAGAGCCTGTCTCTTTGATAGATCTTCCTACCACATCAGAACCTTCATTACTTCTTTCAGAGAAAGCTAGACGCGTTCTTTATACTTCTCTTCCTGCTCTTGTTCAAGATAGGAAATGGTTATTACTCTACAGGTGCAAGAACATGTACTCATCTGTAGTGTTGAATTATGATTTTTCCAATAATGTAGGTCTTACTCCTGCTCACTGGTAAATGGACAAATCTTTTTCTTACTCTCTGTCTCCATGGTTCTTTACAGTACGTGGAGGCATGGGATATCACTTTCAACCTTATACAGGAGAAGCATGCTCTGGCCTGGACTCAGTCTTTTGGTAATATCTTGGTTAACTCTAGTCTCCTTCATTTCTGTTCTTAAGGTTATACAAATTGAAATTAATCAACGTTCTTTTGGAACTTCACCAGATTTACAAAGGCATATAGTTGCATACAACCAACTCCGTCTTTAGTGATATAGAACCATATTTCATTAATTCTCATTTATATATCTACTTGAAAATTAACATTCCCCGCACATATAGAGCAACAAAGTGAGTGACTTGTAAATTCATCTCCTGCAGATTAACCTCAGTTACTCAAGTAATTAATGATGCAAAAATTTGAGCTTGGATGGATAATTACTATTTATTTTCTAGCTTTTTGTGTCTGTAATTCTGGTCTCGGAGGAGGCTACCCAGCTCACCGAGTAAACTCTTCTTTCAGGTTGTTGGAGACCAAAAGGGTGCAGTTTTTGGTGGCTTGGTTGAGGCACCCCTAAGACCTACCAACAAGAGAAAATATCAGGTGGTGATAAAATTCACATTAACCTTCAGTGAATTTACTAAGCATGTTACTATCATGCTGACATTTAGTTTGAACAGGGAACAAATAGTACATTTGTTTTCACTGATGTACCTGGCAATCCCATTATTTTCCGTCCCACAGGTATTTTCTTTTTTCCCTTGCTACAAACAACCCCGGGTTAAATGCTTTCCCTTTGAAACAAGTAACATAGGAACGTGGTATGCGATGACATTCTGAACCTGGAGAGAGTTGAATCTAAGACCCATTTTAAGAAAAATTTCGTATCACCTTTACTGTAATGACATTTTGAACAAATCACAATGTCTGACCAACAATATATATTGAACTTCTTATAACGAGACATATTGAACTACAATACATAAACTTCTTGTCTATACGCATATAGATCTCAATCAGAAGAATGTATGACTGGTACCTGGAAGTGCACTAGTCCATCCATCAGAAGGCTTTCTGTGCTCTGAATTCCCATGAATAACATGCTGCTATTTGAATCTTAAGAATGGTCAAATTTTGTGCTTTTTAGTCGTACTTAATTAAATCAGTGGGCAACAGTTGAAGAATTGACCATCAGGTTATCTGAGCGGTTGCTGGGTAGTGAGAAACTAGTTGGAAACCTTTTCAGTGCAATCAATCTGCGAGTTCTCTTATTACAATACTGAAACAGGTGCTAATCGATATTTTACTCTGTGCTCTACTGATTACCTGGCAATTGGTGGGGGTGGTCACTTTGCTCTCTACCTGGATGGTGACCTGTGAGCCCTGATTCTCTTCTCTGCTACTTTTGCTATTTTTCAGAAATACTTTATGATGTGAGTTTATGTCAATTCTCAAATATGACAAAGTGGACATGTGTGGTCTTACTACATTCATGTTTCTCTTAAACAAAAGATTAAATGGATCAAGTTCGGTCTCGGAAACTTACGGAAACTCTTGTCTTGCGCATTCTGAAGATTTTGAAGTTAAAGAGGTTGAGGTATGCATATGTCTTCACAACACATTACACAATTTCTTGCTGGTCCATTACTTTCGGGGGTGTTTAGGCACATACTGAGCCATTTCCCAAGTTCATGTAGCAGGAGTGTCTCAAGTTATTCATTTCTTTCTTGGAATTACAGTTGTGGGGTTTTGTATATGGTTCAAAGTACGAGGAAATGCTAGCTTTAAGCAGAACGGAAGCGCCTGGAATTTGCAGGTGGTAATCAGTCAACCAACAATGAGGCAGACATGTCCATGGGATCAACAACGCTGTATATTTGATTGACAAACTTCGCTATAATCGGATTAAGCTGACTGCCGAGTGAGTTGCAATGCAGCTCGATGTAGATATTCTGTGTACAGTAAAAAAGTTATCTTCTACCTTCAGCCTACGTTACAAGTACAAGAGACATGCTTGTATAAGTCTGGTTGTTGGTTCTTTTTGGAATCGCAGTTCAACAGAAAGTTTTCCACTGTTTGTATCAGATGTTCTGGATGGATATAATATCTTTATGATATTAAATGTGTAATAATCTTCATTACTTTGAAGCACTAAATTCAGATGAAGTTTTAATGGAGTTATTCTAGGAGAATCCGAATCAGTCATTTCAAATTCAGCAATAATAATGGAATGAATATGATCACAATCCGTTCCATTTCTTCACCATACACAGGACGTTAAGAATAAGAAGCGAGTTCTAAGCATTTAACACAGATCCGATGCAATCTGTAAATTTGAGAAAAATCTGTGATAAGACAAGGATGTGAGGAGTAATAGATTCAGAACACCCGTGGCACTCGATCTATTCAAGTGATGGTTTTTGCGTCGCATCGAACAAACTTAGTTACATGATCATCCTCAAGACAACCAACTACCTTTTCAAGGGATTGTTTCCTCGTCTCTTTGCTAAATCATGTCATTCAACTTGTGACTACCTTAATGGTCACCTCAACTCCATCTTCTGCCTACGCTATCCGAGTTTCGATGTTGTCCTTAAGTCTCATGCTCTTGTCATTACAAGTGGGAATGCAAACAATGTTTTCATATCTTCCAAGCTCATATCTTTCTATGCCTCCTCTCAGAGACTCCATTCTTGCAACAAAGTTTTTTATTCAGTTAATGAAAAAGACACCTTTCTTTGGAACTCCCTCATTCAATCTCACTTCTCTTGTGGAAATTACGCTGAAGCTTATGACTTTTATGTTCGCATGCGGTTGTCTAACATCCTGCCTAGTCAGTTTACTTTCCCCATGGTTGTGGCTACTTGTGCTGAGCTTTTGTGGGTTAATCAGGGGAAGCGTGTTCATGGGTTGGTTGCAAAATCCGGACTTTTTGAGGGAAATTGTGCCGTTGGGTCATCTTTGGTGTACATGTATAGTAAATTTGGGTTCACGCGGGACGCGGGTGTTTTGTTTGATGAAATGACTGTGAGAGATGTTGTCTCATGGACTACGCTTGTCATTGGGTATGCGCAGAACGGGGAGAGTGAGTTGGGTTTGGAGTGTATTAGTGAAATGCATAGGACTGGTGGTATTGGTGAGAGAATGAACTTTAGGACAATGGAAGGAGGGCTTCAAGCTTGCGCTGATTTGGGTGCCTTGGTTGTAGGCAGGTGTTTGCATGCTTTTGTGGTGAAAACTGGACTTGGGTGTTCTTTGGTTGTTCAATCTTCTCTTCTGTCAGTTTACTCCAAGTGTGGGGATTTAAGTGAGGCGTGTAATTCCTTTAGTGAATTGGTTGATAAGGATCTTATTTCATGGACATCGATCATCAATATCCATGCAAGATATGGTCTCGTGAATGATTGCATAAGTTTGTTTTGGGATATGCAGGTTGATGGTTTGTTTCCAGATAGGATAATTCTAAGTTGCATCCTATCAGGTTTTAGCAATTCCTTGAATGTGAGGGAAGGAAAGGCTTTTCATGGGCTGATTATAAGGAAAAATTATGTGATAGATCATATAGTTAACACTGCATTACTGTCCATGTATTGCAAATTTGGACTTTTGATTCCTTCAGAGAAGCTTTTTGATAGGGAACATGAATGGAGTAAAGAATCGTGTACCATTATGGTTTGTGGTTATGCTAAACTAGGAATGGGAGGCAGGTGCATAGAATTGTTCAGAGAGATACAAAATGAAGGAATTAAAACTGATTCCAACTGCCTGGTCTCTGTAATTTCTTCTTGTTCCCAGTTAGGGGCAAATCGTTTATGCAGATCGATTCATGGTTATGTAATTAGGGCTTCGATGTATCAAAATGTTTCCATTGCCAATGCACTTATAGACATGTATGGAAAGATGGGTAATTTGACTGTTGTGAAGAGAATATTCTATAGAACAAACAAAGATGTTGTCACATGGAACACGTTGATTTCATCATATGTGTGCTGTGGGGTTGCTGGTCAGGCTATTGCTCTTTTCGAGCATATGATTTTACAAAAATTCGAGCCTAACCAAGCCACATTAGTAACAGTGCTTTCAGCTTGTTCTAATGTTGCATCCTTAGATAAGGGAGAAATGGTTCACCACTACATTGAAAAAGAAGGGTTCGAGCTAAATGTATCTCTTGTTTCTGCGTTGGTTAATATGTATGCAAAATGTGGGCAGCTAGAGAAGTCTAGACAGTTGTTCAACTCAATGGAAGAAAGAGACGCTATTTCTTGGAATGTAATGATCTCAGGTTATGGAATGCACGGACATGCAAAATCTGCGATTGAAATATTCCAACAAATGGAACGATCAAAGGTTAAACCAAACGCGATCACCTTTCTCTTGCTTATTTCAGCTTGTGCACATGCAGGACTTGTTGAAGAAGGGAAGAATCTGTTCAACAGAATGCATCTTTATTCTGTTGAACCCAATCTAAAGATCTATACTTGTCTGGTAGATCTTCTTGGAAGATCAGGGAAATTGCTGGAAGCTGAAGAAGTGGTTCTGTCAATGCCATTTCCTCCAGATGGCAATGTCTGGGGAGCTTTGTTGAGTGCTTGTAAAATTCACAATCAAATTGAGACAGGCTTAAGGATAGCAAGGCGTGCTATTGAATCTGACCCAGATAATGATGGTTATCATATAATGTTAGCCAACATGCTTAGTTATAGTGGTAAGTGGGAGCAAGCACAAAGAGCGAGAGAGATGATGAAGGCTAGGGGTGTTGAAAAAACAGCTGGTTGGAGTGCGGTTTAGTTCCAAGATCACCTCTTGGCGAACATATTCCTCATCTTGAATGTACTAATGCATGCAAGAAATTTAATATGGACTGGTTGTACACGGGATTCAGTAGTAGAAACTGAATTCACTGCAGGCTTTCAGCTTGGACATGCTGTCATAATTCAGCTATCTATAGGTACTTCTTATTGGATCATTTTTATAAGTTTGACAGATTTTATTGTCAGGAACTGTGCTTAAATACTGGTTCTTTTACAACATTTATAGGTTTAATGCATATCAGTCATGAGAAGGGTGATTCTCATGCGAAAGTTGCTGAAGAGAATGAATGATGGTAATGATAATGGATTTGAGATGATGCGATAACATATGTAGTCTCCTGTTTCATTGGTAGGTCTTCTGCTCGCATCTCAACCTTACATTTGTACTTTCAGTGAAAACTAGATTTGCTCTTTATACTTCACCATGACTCTTGTTCAAAGTTGAATCTTAACTATATCGCTTAAATATTGCTTTTTCGGAACGTACTGGACCTTCTTCCTCTTCCTTATCGTTAGTTCATGGCTGTCCTTTATTGACTCTCTCTCTTTCTCTCTTCTTCACAGTGCATGGAGACATGGGATATCAATTTGTAGGTTATCGAGAAGAGGATGCTCTAGCCTCAACTCAGTCTTCTGGAAATCTTTGGATTAACGTTTGCATTTTGTTGCTTTATTCTGTCCTCCGAATGATATTTATGCAAATTGAGAAGAAAGTGAATTTTCTTATGATGCTTGAAGCATTGGCCAGAAGTATGAAATTCATGGGTAATTGTGCACAACCATTATCCGTTCTGTAGGAACAGCACTGATCTTTTATTCCCTTATGAATGACATAGACCTAACATTTTATGCATCATTTAGAGTATGAATGTGTTTATTCAAATAGATTCTTAGTTTGAAGATGCATCCTAATTACTCGAGATATTAATCCCGAAGACTTTTCGCATATTCATCTGTGTAATTTAATATGATCATCTCTGTTCTTCATGTGAAGGATTTGTAATGTTATCTTATTCTGCTATACTTAAATGCCTGTTATTAAGCTGGTATTGATGTATTCTGCTTGTCCTTTATGAATTTTACAGGACCTTGCAGTTTCTGAGTACCCAAATTAGAGATAATGTCTGGAACTTGAGCTTTAGATGTATTATTGCTATTTATCAGCTTTCTGGTTTTATCGGGCTACCGACCTGGGATGAGAACTCCACCCGTTTAACCGATTTCTTTAATGTTTTCGGGGTCCGCAGCTTTTGGAAACTTGGTTGAGTCAATCTTGGCAAACCAGCAAGAGAAAATATCAGGTTTTAATGAAATTCGTATTGAACTTCAAATTCATAATCAAAGCAGATTCTGTGGCATATCATATAGTACATTATTTTTTACTGGGCATATCTTCATCTTCTTTTATGCAATCCTATCAAGAAAAAAGACAGAACCAGGAGAAAGTTGATTGGGATGCCAGTGGAATTAACAAAGATTGATCTCATATGCTTATACTATTGACTGAACTAGTGTTACAATTAGAAAAAAGTAGACCGTGTTAGCTGATATCAGAAGTACAATTAGACAAAAGTAGATTGTGTTAGTTGATATCGGGAGAAAAACATGGTAACGGTACTGAAGAGGGTAGGAGTGATGCTTCCTCTAGATCTTGTGTTGTGATATCCAGGCCATACAGACAACCTTCATAGTTGGAAGGATTGATACCTAATGTCAGCTTCATGTTTGCATAAACTAGACTAGTAAGTAAACTATCGGATCCAGCATTATGTGCTGCGCCAAGTCTTGCAATGCCAAGGCTCTCTCCGAGCTTCTGAAGCCCCAATTCACCCTTCTGGAGCCCTCTGCAAAATCTTGCCATGTACTTCACATCAACCACCGAACCAAATACAAGACGAACAAGTGCAGCAAATTCCTGAACAGACTCTGGCAAAAGGGTCACCGCTTGTAGAACATGTGCTAGATCATACAAGCCATGGAATGTAACCCATTGAGCGTTCCTGTGTTTCCAGAGGATATGAGATAAAGAAGGTGAGAATCTCTCCATCACTATGCCTTCCTTTTTCAGTCTACAGAAGTCAATCCCACATAGTTTCAAGAAGTGGATAGAATCAGGGGAGTGTTTGTCCTCCTCAACATCAAACTGGAAGTTGAACTCCCATGTCACGAAAACGACGCCCATCTCATCGGACAAGGTGATCCCGAGTTGAATCAGTTTCGAGTTTTCGACATTGAACTTCAGGTGCTTGTAACGAACATCATCAGTCTCGTTCCTTCTTGTCTTCAAGATACAACCTGGGAACTCTGTGTCGACGGATATGACATGAAACCTGTACAATGCTGCATCGAGCATCACAAGCTCTTCTTCAAAATTCCCGTTCCATACTTCTCTGATCACAGTAGAATCCATGGGTGGTCTGAAACTAATCGTACAAAGTAAAAACAAAAACAAACTTTCTTCTTCAATTACTTAAGACTCGTACAACTTTGTATTTATAAGTTAGCCAATTTGGTTTCATTGACGGCTGTCTGAAATCCGCTTCTTACTAGGATGCAAGACTTAATAGGATTTGGTTTAGTGGTAGTGTTTTCCGTTACGAACTCGTATATTCAAAGGTAGGGTGAATAATAGATTTATGGTTTTTTTCAGGACTTATAGTCTATCCCATATTTTATAATTAATGTAATTAAAATAAATGGTAAAAGAAGCTTCTTTCTGGTTTAAATAATTTTTTAAAAATTGCTAAATTTTCAAATCCTAAAAAAGCTTTTTAATTTTTAATTTTTCAAATATTTTGTGAAAATAATAACCAAATGTATATAAAATAAATGTCACGTATAAGTTAATTAAATATTATTATAATAAAAATTTATTATAATTATCTTAAATTATTAATTTAAATAAAATTTAATTAATTTAAATCCAAGTTAAAAATTAGTTAGGTCGACAAGATTAACTTGAAATCAACAAGTCCAAACATATTTTGCTAAACTTAAAACTCAAAACTCAAATATTTGATCTAGACGATCTTAGGACCGTTTTTCTCAAACTCATGATCGGGCCTTATATTATTCGGGCTTGGCCTGTTTCGTCGCCAACCTGTGAATTCCTTGTTTCTTATAAGATTAAAAAAAAAGTAACAAACTTGTTGATAATCACAATACTAACTTATTATAACCTCGAAGTTACACAATATTCTGCATAAGAAACCTACTAAACAAAGGATAATGAAGTCACAAGGATTGGAAAATGTTACTCTAAGAACAACTAGCTGGTAACACCAGAAAATAATACAAAGAAGAAAGACAGAAACAAGCTTCTAAACGCAGGTATGGACAAACAGCTTTTCAACACCTTCCTATCAGGACAAACTTGACCATAAGCCTTTTGCATAGGATCTGTCAAACAATCAGAGAGCTGGTTTACTTTACCAAATGGGGAAAGGGCAAGGAACCACATTGATAATGAGAAAATTTTATGAAGGTCTAGTGACAATAAAATCAGTTACCTCTTCAAACCAGCAGGTTGTATCGCAATGGTGCTAAGTAATCCTGCTAGTAAAAACTCTAACTAAAAAACTATTGCAGCTTTCTCTACAAATCCATTGTCATACTTATTGAGTGGAACCATTGATCAGACTGGTAGATTTGGCATCGTCTGGTTCCTGATATGCTACTTCATGAACACCTAGAGCAGCACGACCAGATGGGTCAGGATTCTTTGACCATGCTGCATCCCATTCCACTGCCTTTGCAGTACTGCATGCCACACTTGGACCTGCAGGAACGGTTGACCTTGCTGCGTTCTGTTTTGAAATGGGAGATCTATCAACTATATCTCAAGGTGAACGATGCGCATAGAAACTTTGCAATAGCGTAACAATAAAAAAAGGCTCATCATCAAATATCCGAGAAGCTGCAGATGAATAAACGATTACTAAAGAACAGACCTTTGGAAAGAATTTCTCAAATATTGTCCTGTAGTAATATGCCTCTTTTGTGGTAGGAGTATTTTCTGGGTAAAGAAACTTTGCATTCATCAACATTGAATCTGTAACCTGCCCAATTCAAAACTAAGATATATCACAGGCAACTAAGGCAGAATTAATGACTTGATATATGAAATAGAAAGGCCATATGAGAGATTTCATGTTCCTTGTATCGCAAACAAATACTTGTTTCAATGTGAATGGGACGAAAAATTCAAAGATTCCAAACAAAACCCTCCAAAGATCATCGTTATACACCTGTTTGTTTGCGTGGTCCTTCAGACCATCAATCCAACTGTATCCAACTCCATCACTGAATTGTTCCTTCTGCCTGTACAATATGTGCTAAGACAAGATAAAAAGAGAATCAGCACTTTCCCATGAAAATCATGCCAGAGAAGAAAGAATCAGGATAGAAATAGCTTTGTGTCATTACATCTAGAGAAGTAGAAATTTTGGTACCTTTGGAAGATATGGGTTCTTCTCATCATCAAAGGCGTTGCGCAACACCCACTTCTCAATCCTTCCAAGGTCAGGCCTGATCTGCAAGGACAAAAGTAAGCAATAATCACCGTACAATGACAGACCTACAAATATATGTGCTCTTCAGAATTTGTCATTAGTCATCATGAACAGACAACAGAGCATTATTTGTAACTTCCTGATGTAATGAAGCAAACAATTGTAGATGACATAAACTAAATATCATCCATGGAAAATTACATAACCAGTGAATTGGAGAATGAAAACATGCCAAATTTGCAGAGGTCAATCCTTTATAATTCATAAGCCAAGGTTTGTTTTTACTGCTCGATAAGATTAGTTCTAAGGCATGGATTGACAGATAGATAGCCTTATATGTTGGAAAAGGACAAATTCAGAGTGACCCTGAAAAGGTTTGTCTTGCTCGTGGATAATAAGCTTGGAGAATAGTGTATACCATTTTCCACTCAGGATCTACGCTCATTGCAATGTTGATGAATTCTTTATCCAAAAAGGGGACACGAGCCTCAACACCCCATGCTGAAGTGGATTTATTGGCCCTCAAGCAGTCATACAGATGAAGAGCTTTAATCTGTTTTATCAGAAAACAAAGTTGTGCAAATAAGAGTATTGGATATAGCAAAACAGCCTGGATCACCGGGGCATTGTCAAACCCAAATAAAATGCAAAAATCATACCTTTCGACAGGTCTCTTCATGAAACTCCTTTTTGTTGGGTGCCTTGTGAAAATAAAGGTAACCTCCAAAAATTTCATCTGAGCCTTCCCCAGAAATAACCATTTTCACTCCTAAAGATTTGATTTTTCGTGACATGAGAAACATAGGGGTGCTAGCTCTAATAGTGGTCACATCATAAGTTTCAATATGGTAAATGACTTCCTCGATGGCATCTAACCCCTCCTGATACAGCAATAAAACACATTAGCCTATGAGTAAGCATGAAGACATGCGCCTCAGATATTGGGCCTTACACATGCACTAAGTTGATTTTTTTTTTTCATTCTCTTCCATTTAAAACTAGCCATTACCTGAACGGTAAAGTGAAACTCATGGTGACTTTTTTTTTTCATTCTCTTCCATTTAAAACTAGCCATTACCTGAACGGTAAAGTGAAACTCATGGTGACGAGTTTGGAGATAATCTGCTACCTCTCGTGCAAATCTTAGGTCTGGCGAACCCTGATTTGTAGAAAAGTATAACCCATGAATGAGCAGAAAAAAGAATTCAGACAGACACTCATAAACAGAAGATAAAGGGAATGAAAATGAAATACCACTGCATCATTCAGGATCCTGTGGCTTTTTGGATTACTGTGTCGGTTCTAAGAATTATTGTTGGAAATACCAGTAAAAATAATATCAACTAAAGCTAGTATATTGATTGGCTATTGGAAGAGCACATAGAAACAAATGCTGTCATTTAGTAGTGCACTTATAGGCCCTTCTTGGATGACATCAGTTCTTAGAGAACAACCTTTGTCAACACAGTTTAGCATGCTCAACAAACTATTTACAAAATCATCCTAGGCACAAACAAAAGAACTAGCAACCATAAAAAACCATTTATCTCATCAATGGAGAAAGAAATTCCTATTTTATTTGCACCACAGAGTGGAAGCCTTAAGTCAGGCACTACTGTTTTGTAAATGGCCTCATGATAAGGTTAATCAACAGAAGCAAAGGCTACAAATTATGAGGTATGGGATGCATATCTTCAGAGCCAAAACATAAGTATATCCATCAGTACCCTCCATATAAAGAAAATACCAAAATAAGTGAAGTCCCTAACAGTCTCTAAGTCCTTTCACATGTCAACTTTGGTAAAGTAACGCAGCATATTTAGCCCAAATCTGTCCGGCTGATAATGGGAAATGTAGGCAGTTAAGTATCACCAAGTATAATGACAATACCTTCAAGCCAATGCAGAAGGTATGCAATTTTGAACCCCATTGACGAGCAGCTTCCAACTCATTCAAGCGGCGAGAAGCCACAGCTGCAACAAGTGATGAATCCAGTCCTCCAGAAAGAAGCACACCAAATGGTACATCTGTCATAAGTCTTTTGATCACAGCCTGATAGAAGCAGCATAAGGAACAATTGAACAAAGTTAGAACATGTAGAGCTGCATATAACTTGACCACTATAACTAATTAAACTGCAAAAAGATAAATATACTTTACACCCACACAAACTATACATAAAAACACAGAAATGCCTTGACTTAAAAAATCCCTCCCACTGTGCAGTTCTGCTCAAAACTTCACAATGTAAAAGAAGGAACTAATACAAACAAGCCATACTTTGTAACAGAACAGAAATTAAAACGTCAACTTTTGAATAGAATAATAACCCACACAATCAATTACCCATAGCCTTGAACTGAAAATTTGGTTTCTAGAACACATTTGAACAAAGTGGAGTTCAATAACACCTATGCAACTATACACTTTCCAACTAGAATCCACAGTGAGCTACAAATACATGAAATACCAGCAGTAAAGACTTAAAACTAGATGATCACTTCAACTGCCATATAAGCAGAGTAAAAGACATGCCTTTTCAAACGCTTCCCGTAGAACTAGAGGATCATAAGGAGTTGAAGGTATTTGCTCTGAATACCATGGCGGGTTATACCACCTTCTAAGCTCACCTACAAGAAGAAAAAACAAATACAGGAGGCAACAAAGAGATAAGTATTCAAATTTGTGAGACAGCTGCTGAAGAAGAATAAAAGGACACCAGTTATTTCATAGTCATCCAAAATATCACTGTTTTTGCTGCAGACTTACCCCCAACTAAGATTGTCCACTCAGTAACTTTTCTAATAAGGATGGAGAAATGAGCAATTGTTTAAAAACATGGACATTTATTGGAGCAGCACGAGATATAATAGTTTGTGAGTGAACTAATGACTCCAATCTGTGATGTCTTTACAAGGATGAATCTAAAATAAATATTAGAGACAAAGTAAACTCAGCCGTGGACAAAACAAGAAAGACTGTTACTGACACGTAATATGGCTATCAAATAGCATTTAAAACAGAACTAGGAATGGAGAAAATACATGATCTGATAATCAATTGCTATAAATTAAATTCAAATCCAACATTCACAAATTAACAATTGCCTACCTCGTTTGCTTGAATATAGATGACCAGGAGGGAAGGAGATAAATCGTTCACAATCATCACTCAAAGCTTTCATTTCTGAGGCAAACCATATCGATCCTGAAAAGTTAATTGTGTGTCATTTGGTTAGGACTACCATTCTTATAATCAAAGGAAATTAAGTGACACGTGAAAACTACGAGATTCATATAGTTTCATGCCATAAACCATGTGTTTACCAAATTAAGAAACTAGTGAAGATAGATACTGTTAACTATATTAATAGACAGAACCATCAAGCAACATCAAAGTTTATAGTTGCAAGATAAACTCAAAGCCCACTTTTGGCACATGGAGGACAGAACGGGCAGCAACAATTGTAACAAATATTATGCCATGATTTAGCTGCCGCATATCCAATAAGCTACAATACATCGATCTCCCTTCTTAGATTCTGCATCTTTTGGCAGAATACTTCTTACAGCAGGTATTTCAGCATTCCCATATCACTTAGCAAATTTGCAAAGAGACTATAAAGAAGGCAACTGCTCCACTTATAGAAACTTCTCACACATTAAAGATTCAGGATCTTTACTCATGATTCAAAAAATAACTCTTGCAATCCATCCTAAGAGTATCAAGAAAAGAAACTTGCAAGTAAATGTGCAATATAAGGTATCATACCATCAAGTCCCCAGCCCATGTAAAGTGGGGTAATGCCGATAGCATCACGGGCTGCAATGAAACTTTTGTCACGAGTATCAAGAAGGACAAAGGAGAACATGCCATCCAACATGTCCACAAAGTTTTCTCCATATTCTTCATACTGACAACACAAGTGGGGAAGTCGTGTAACAATCATAAAGATGAAAACTTTCTAAATACAAGCCGTGTTAGATCAAGATTGGGAATCCAAAACTTACAAGATGCGCAATCACTTCACAGTCACTTCCAGTTCGGAACTCATGAGACTTGAGCTTCTTCCTCAATTCCGTGTGGTTATATATTTCCCCATTAACCTGAAATCAAAACCCCGACATCAAAACGCGAGACTTCAGTCCAAAACACAAACCTTAATCATCCTAAACAGTTAGTTACCGTGACAACAACAGTCTTCTCTTCATTGTAGAGAGGTTGATCCCCAGAGGCAGGGTCCATGATAGCCAAACGTTGATGAGCAAGATAACAGTCTTCATGACAATGCAACCCACTCCAGTCAGGCCCTCTATGCCTCAACCTACACTTAATCGCAAACAATTAACACAAACCTCCATAAACAACCAAAACAAACGGAGGAATGAAACAGAGATTAAAGAAGCAACCTGCGAGACAATTCAATGACACGGGACCGTTTGGCCTGAGAGTTGTCTATGCAACCAAACACTGCGAGAATCCCACACATGTCTGAAACCGCTCAAAGTTACCGGCGGCTGGCTACTCTCTGTCTCTCTGTCTTAGTGCGTAAGAGAGATACACGGTTGGAGGCTGCTGAATAGGACGGAAATGCAATGGGTGTGTGTGCTTGCGTTTGTGTATTACGCTTATATGGTACGCTTTTTCAATCACAGCCGTTGATTCATCTGACCAAAAAGATTCCACACCCTTTAATTTCTTTGATTGTTAATTTATATTCTGAATCCAACATTAGGGTTTTGTAATTTGTACTCGTGTCAGTCAGATTCATGATTTGATTTCAAAGATTCCACTTGCTGGCCCGACACTTGGCAATAAGTCTTTCTCATTCCCATTTAGTATTTTCGTTAATAACAATGGCAATATCTCAATATATATATATTAAATAAATATATGACTAATATATAAATATAATATAAAATAAATATGAAAATAATAATAATTATTATTATTATATAACAAAATAATAATAATAAACATAAAAGGTAGTAACAAAATAAATAAATATGTACAAATAGAAATATGAAAACAAGTAATAAAATCAATAATACAATAAATATACAACAATTTAATGAATAACAATAAAAAATAAAATAAAATAGGTAAATGAACTTTACCCATATCCTAATACGTAACAATTTTCTATCAAGGGTCACGTTTTCGGTAATTTCCAACGTAATTGAATCATTATTGATCACTTCTTCCAATTTTCTTTAGTTTTTTTTTCTTGTAGTTTATAAAATCTTCTTAAATCTTTTCACTAAAATATTAGGATGTCTCATTCGCCACCAAATCTTAATATTAGTCAATTTCTTCTATTAAAATTACATATCTATTAATGGAGCATCTCGTCACCGTTAACTTGTGATTGTGCACCTATTTAATAAGTTAACATTCTACTCTGTCAAACATGGTCAGGCTAATTACTAAAGAATTGAATTTAATTTTGAGCTTCAATGATATCTTTTTATTACATTAAACTATGAACTTCTCTTGTTATAACACGTGTGAAGTTCATAAATATTATTTTTTAAACATATATTTCATAAATTATTTAAAGATACATTAATTTAAAAAATATAAACTAAAGTTATTTAATAAATTAAATTAATTGACAATTTTGATTCAACTAATATTTATAGATTCAACATGATTTTGTTCTTAATCTACTATTCTTGATATAAAAAACGAGAAACAAAATTTTAATTAATATTTTGTATTGATTTAAAATTAATTCATAAAATTTAAATTGAATATAATATGAAACCTTAAAAAATTTAAAATTTAAAACTATAAAATATTTAATTATATTTAAACTTTTCTTTAAATTTGAGTTCTAATCACATAATTTTAAATCAAGTTATCAAAATTTAAACTGAATTTAAAATTATATTCAATATTTTTTTAATATTACTTAGCATAATTCGTATAACTTTAAATTTGTGAAAATTAATTCGAACACTTCAAATATTTTTTTTCAAAAGTCGGTTTAATATAATTATTGAAAATAAATTTGCTTTAAACTTTAAATATTTAAATAATTATACTAACACTGTGTCATTTTCAATTTTGATTCCGAGTCGGATCCTCAGAATCGGCGCGGCCGTTGCCATTACAACAGTATTGACATAATCACCGAACTAACCAAGACGCACGCTCGCACTCGCACCACTAGAAACACAGGCGTACGTGACTCTCGGTACACCTCTTTCCGTTTCTCCTCATATCTTCCCTGTTAAGGCCTTAGCTGATGAGAAGGAGAGGATGAATAAGCAGAAAAAATCTAGCTTTGTCGAAGAAGACGGTGGCGATGGGAAGAGAAGGCTTTGGCTTGACGAAGTTAAGGAGGAGAGGGCTGGCAAGCCAAGCTGTAGGGCCCGCCGCAGCGGTGACGTGGCGGCTGAGAAGACTAAGTTTCCTTGGAGTAGCATGAGGACTGGTAGGTAATTCTGAAGTTAGGGTTTTTGTTTTGATTCATGAGAAACGAGTTAGTATCATGTTGTGAGGTTAGGGTCTTGAATGGCTTTTACATTTTCTTTTAGCATCCTTTAATGTCATTTAATCAATTCGTGCCCTCTTATAATGTTAAAGAAGTAGACTTTTGTTGCTAAGTTCTGCACATGGAAAAGCAGTGTCCTTGCTTGGGGAACTTCATTTACCTTGGTTAGGTTGTTTCGCTAATCATCTGCTTGTTATGAAGAATTAACACTTCCATTTCTGTGATTCTGCAATTGCTAATATTGTACATACTCCATTAGGAAACTTGTATGCCTCTAATAAATAAGTTTGTGGCAAACTATAAGCATAATACCTCCACCAGTATGAAAGACGTGCAGCTGGATAGATGCTTGGATGCTACGTGTCTTAACTGATGAGCAAAAAGCTCAGTAGAAACTTTTCTGGAAGCATTAAGAAAGCCATGCAGTAGTAGAATCTAGAGGATTGGCTTACTATTCAAGCCTTCCATCAGCTGGATTTAGCTATGTCAGTCTGGTGCTTAGAACGATTATGATAAGGATAACCTTCTCCCAAAGCTTTTATTGCAGTCTAGTGGAATGGATTGTCTCTGTTCTACTTCAGTTTCTTCTATATCTCCTTTTTTATGGAGAAGAGATGATCTCCTGATCTTTTTCCAATTGATACTCCATCCTGATATGCTCTTTTTCTTGTTGTTTACCTTGTCATATTCATGTTGCAGCTCAGAGTAGTCTCTCTGCAACTCTGCCATCTTTGCCTTTAGAGTCTCTAGTTCTTCCTTAAGGACTGTTATTTCTAGTTCTTCCTTAAGGACCGTTAATTCTGTTTTTGTCGCTGATTGATTTGACTCTTGTTCCGAGCTGTTTCCACTTGCTATTTGCTCTTTCCCTTGCATGGATTTTCTCATTTTCACTTGCTCTGCAAACAAGACCTGCATATCCACCTTCGACTAAATAATATGAACCATATAGGCAGATTATGTGCCAAATTTTTCATGAAAATTTTCATCTGCAAGATATCTGCACAAATCACATGGGTTGGTATGCCTACATTATGGAGGTGAGGTTTGCCATTTACATAAACATTCAAGAATCTTATACACTGTAGGTTCCCAGCAATTTCTAATCAGTGGCAAGTGGAATTTTTTCCGTAAGCTTTTCGGTAGTCTCTAAGACATTTCAAAATAGGTATATTCTTTAAATTCTGTGTAGAGCATATTCATGGATCTTGACAAGCATTTGTTATTTTAAACTTCTGATAAATTTTACCTGAATCACAGTTCTTACAGGCAGCCTTTCATTTTTTGCTGCATGCATGCATGCATCCAGCGATAATCTCTCACAGTTCATAATTTTGCACAGCCTTTTCCGGTCATGCTCAGAGAGTAATGGATGAGTCTGAACCAATTTTAGAGATTTTAGACTTCATTATCCTGCATAATAGAAGTTTATACATAAATGAAGGCGAACCTGGAGGTATGTGTCAATAGCTCTGTAAAGACCATCATCACACATTCGAGCATTTTCTGGAAGAGATTCTGCCAAAACTTGAAATTTGGTAACAGAAAGATTTGGGTCTCTTGCAATCTCAGCTAGGTAATTATCCAATAGCTTGGCGACAAATGACTTCCCCGATATTGGTTGCATTTGTTGTTGCTCTTGTTGATGCATCAGGTAGTATTCTATAATTCTTTGTACCACATCAATGTTATGCATTGTGCATTTTTCAGCCGGTCTGTACCACATGTCATTGACAATTAGTAATTATTTAAAGGTAAGAGCTAAAAATGTATGCTACCTGTCCATGCTATAGTGTTCTGTCATAGATCAAGCAAGAAAGAGAGGGTGGAACACTCACTTTGTTGTTTTTACTTGATCCTCGCTTTTGCAATTAGGAAGTAAGAGATCATTAACGTTGGCACTTTCCAAAGTTACCCCTGCTCTTTTCTCAAGCTCTGAAATCAAAGCTGGAGATGCACAATAAACCATGGCCATCTTTAACATCTTCAGCAGGAACTTACATGGGACAGAATCATGTTGAGGAGGAAGTATGCTTACTAGGCTTTCAATAATGTTCTTTTGCTCCTTTCTATGTCCAATACCCTCATCTTCCTTCCTCCCACTCAAAATACTGAAATGTAACTCAGTTTTTCCGTATCCATAACCTCTTAGTCCTTCCAATTCCAGATCCAAACCTGGCAACCATCTCACAGCATAATGCATTATACTTTTGCCTACAATCTCTGGTTTCACCCCCTTTGCCCTAATTGCAGTTATTATCCTCATGTAGTGATCAATGTGAAGTGTAGCCACATCTTCATACCACCACCCTTCTTCATTAACTGCATCTCCAGTTGAAGCGTTCTGTCTAGAAGCCTTCCATGCAATTAAATCACAGCATCTTCTAACAATTTGTAGATTTTCAGCCCATGGTGATAAATTTTCGCAAGATTTAAGAACATTGATAGTATCTTTCCAGGAAGATAGGATTATGAATGAAAGATATGCTTCTGTCTTTGAGATAAGATTTCCATCTTCAAATTCTTCACTCATCTCTAAGAATTCAGAGGCACATCGTAGTGGTGCTATGTTGGTGGGGTTTAAATCCAAAGGAAGGCCATAACAGAATTTCAGAATGATTTCAAATGTTTCTGATCCACCTGGGAAGTTTTCGAATTTGAGTTCATAGCCGAAATTTGAAATTGAAGGCTGAAGTTCCAGACGCCCTATATAGCCGCATTTGGATACCAAGGGATACTGTTAGAGCAAAGATGAGTGAGTGAGTATATATATGTTAGGGTTTATCTAGAGAAACTTAATCTATACACTGATTTGTGCTTCAAAACTGTTGAAATAAAAGAGGACGATTTTATCAACCTAAATCAGTTTCCTTAGGTTTGATATGCTGTTGAATATGATATTCAAGTTGCCTTATTTAGAACAGCTGGCTATGATGTGTTGCCTATGTTTTGTCGCATGTAACGTAATATGCACTGTTGTTTTCAAAGATAGAAGGAATAATTTATTTCCATCTTGAGATGAGGAAAGTAGTTTGATGACAAGGTTTCCGCATGGCTGAATATACTAAGCTTTGTAGTTTTCCCTTTTCATATTCTTTTCCTTAACATGTATGAATCTAGGTTTCCTGGAAGGCTAAAACTTCCCAATTTGGTTCTAGGCTTTCATATGATACAGAGTTGTGAAATTGTAAGCTTGTGTGCTATACTTTTCTGGGAAGAAACATATGTTCTCATCATTCTTTACTTTTCTGGGGAGAAACATACTTTCTCATCATTCTTTGTATAATCTTGTTTTTTGTGGTGAATATGTATCTCTTCCTCGACGGAGAAGAGATTATGGACAGGGGTGCTGGGACATTAGAAATAGAAGAGGGATTTTGTGGAAGCAGAATGGGCTATAGTCTTTAAAATGTTCCATCTTCATGTACCTATAGACATATACTATTTGTTTTTATTTTGTATCTGGGAAACATTAGACCTGTATGATTTCCATTGTAGCAAAAGGAAAAATGCACCCTTAGCTGCTCAAATATCATTGTTTTAGATGCAGCGAAGTGATATCTTCTTTGACTGATTGCACCAGTTATCTAGTGAGCAAATTTAGTTCTCTATCAATCTATGTCATGCAAACACGAAAGAGAAGGGCAGATTGTGCCTTGTGAAGCTATGTCTTTGCTTCTACAAGTGAATTACCTTGTGGACTGTAAAAGTGACGTCTTGAACTTGAATAGATAGATCTGTTGGGACCTGGGAACTGACGGACCTGCATGATCCCATGAGGGGAGGGGGGCATGAGTAAGGGAGAGCTGCTGCATAAGGTAATACAGGCTCAGATACTTATCTTACTCCAGGAATAAATACTTACTGCATCTGCCAACTAACAAACTACTACCGATGCAATAGTATTACTGGTTTACTTGCTAAAAATATGACTGATCTAAGCAGCAGTACCATGAATGTTCTTTCTTCTCAAAGCTATCAGCCAAAGCCATAGGGTCGGTGGGAACAATGATGCTTCTTTCATGAACTCTGTCCATTCCATCAGAATCAGTTCCTGGGCTTTCCAATCGACCTGCAAAAAGGTTTTTCATGGCGGCTGAACTTGAGCTATGCAGATGTACTGATTTGTGGGATTTGGTTGGCATAATAACATGATAAAGAGATTATTGGATAGGGGGGTTTGGTTTCAAACTTTCAATAAATGCAAACAATGGAGTTTGTGGTTAGAATAGCTGCACATATCGTTCCTGTCGTTGTAACAAATCTGAAGAGAAGGAGAGTGCTCAGAAGAGAAATTGGGGTAGAGGTACACATCACACAGGTTCTGAGAGTCGGAGGTGAGAATGTTTTGGTTCTGAATTGTCAATTTTGAACCACGTATTTGTTGCCTGGCCCAACATTAGTATTGTACTTGTGTGGCTCCAACCTTAAAGCTACTTTTTGCTAGCCTGAACATTGCTTTCTTCTTTGGAATTATTGATGAAAGGTGGTTACATTGCTATCAAATCAATTCCTCTCATCTTTTATAAGCTCCTTTCTCTATCTTCATGTGCATGTGCATTTTTTTAATATTATACACACACATATAATAGTCCAAAAATTAGAGATGAAAATTTTGTTTGGGCCTCCATTTGAACTCAATATCTATTTAAATTTAATGATGTTTTTAAATTAGGACCAAAAATTTTAAAATTAAAAAGGTTTAACTAGTATGAGATTGTCATAAAATTGGTTTAAAATTGAATAAATTTTAAAAATTTGAAATATAATTGTAAGATATTATCTTACTCTTTTAAGAATTTAAAGTTTAATTAAAAAAAATTAATTGGTTTATTTTGGTTTATAAGAACTTACCAATTTGAAAAAATCAACTGATTAATTAATAAATTGATTAGTTTTTAAATAACAGGAGTTGTTAAAGTAAATTGGATTAAAAGTTAAAAATTAAACTAAAAGGTTAGCTAATTAAAGGTTTTTATGGTTAAATTTTTTAATCATTGAAATTTATTCAAATTTGAGATTGAATATTTAAATTTGATTTCATAATTTTTTGTTTTTATTAATTATAAGCACATTCGTCTTGTGCTATTTTTAAGTAATCTAAATTCATTCCCAAGTGTGTGACTTTTTTTGGATTGATGTCAAGCCTAATAAAAAATTACTGCCAAAGAGCCAATTGTTTCGTTGGAAAGATCGGTTCTTTTGGAGGTGGATGTTGACTGATTTTCTTTAATTGCTAGACAACTTTTGTTTGTTTTGGACCCCATGGGGTGACATTTTCTTCAATAATTTTGATAACTGACTAACATGTTCTGACACATGAGAGACAGAATCCCTAATGTAATTTACGATTTCTAAAAATTGTTGGATTTGTTTAACAGTGAGATTCGTATATAAGAAGTTTAGTAATTTTGCAGCTATATGGGGTCGGGCTAGTAGAATTCACCGTGAAACTTCGTACCTAAGAAGTCAATATGGGTTGAACCAATTTGACTTTTGCAGGTTGAGAGCATACTGTCATATTTCTTGGTAAGATCCAAGAATTGTCACAATAGGATTGATGCTCCTCTTGGATTCGAGAGTAAAGCAAGATCATCAATATAGATTAAGGAACTTAAGAGAATACTGTCATAGATTTTGGTCATAGCTCTTTAGAACAATGATGGGGCAACTTGTAGCCCAAATGGCATGACGGTCCACAATATCCAATTGCCAAAAACTAGCATTTAGATCAAATTTTGAAAATATTTTGACCTTCTTCATAAACAATACCTGTTTATTTATTTTAGACATAGGAAACTTGTCATCTTGTAGACAGTGATTTAGAGGCTTGTAATTAATGACTAATCTCTTTTTTCCTTGTGTCTTCTTTTTTTTCCCACAAAAATTCTTGGCATTTCTAATATGATTTGATTGGCTCAATTAGTCCTAATTTCAGGAGTATAACACATTCTTCTTGTGCCATCTTTAAGCCATTTGAATCAAGTCTCATAATGAGACCACTATTGTATAAATTCCACAACAGATGCTATCATAACAATTGGCGAAGATGATGCTTGTGGAGTGGATTACAAATTATGAAAAGGAGTTTCATACTCCTCATTGTCGGTCCATTCATACACTACTCCCCCTATTTTGAGAAGTTTAAAAGACGGAACAGTCAAATCTGTTTTCAAGAAACCGGGAGAAGAACGCCCAAAATTATTTATACCCATTTTTGGCCCAATCATGATGATCAGTCCAACATTTTCTTACGAAGAAGGTGTTGATAGCCCTCCAATCCACTGTATCTACCCTGATGGATGAGAAGTATATGTTAGCTACGTTAATGGCCATTTCATTAATTGAATATTTATGTTCTCGTATTAACAAATAAATTTTATCTTAAGATGAATTTAAGTCATAAATTTTAATTTGATTTTTAATTTTAAAATTAAAATTTCAAAATTAAATAAAAATAAAGAATTTCAAAATTAAATAAAAATAAAGTTTATTTTAAGATGAATTTAGGTCATAAATTTTGATTTTATGAAAATGAAATTATGTGACATTCGCCATATTAATCATGTTTGTGATTGGAACGGATGTAACCATTTTGAATAATAAAAAAACAATATTCCACTTAAAATAATTTTATCATAAAAATTAAAATTAAAGTTAAATTTAATATTATAATGTGCCTGCATTAGTTAATCCCAAAAAAAACAAAGAGATGAGTGGCAAAAGAGGAAAAATAAACTTTTAACTAACTCGCTCCTCCTCACAACTGTCACCTAACTGTCATGCGTTAAAACTGAAACGATCTTTTTTTCTCTCTCTCTTTTTTTTTGTTAGTTTGTTCCAATTCGATCATTCTAATTCTCCAAAAAGAAAAGGAACAATGGCGACAGTGTCTCCTCTGGCCAAGTACAAGCTGGTGTTCCTCGGCGATCAGTCGGTGGGTAAGACCAGCATCATCACTCGATTCATGTACGATAAGTTCGACACCACTTATCAGGTATCAATCCTCTTGATCATATTTTCTTAAAATGAATTTTGGTGTTTAGATGAAGTGGGGTTTGGAAGATTAGAGAGTAGTTGGATATGGATTTGGTTGTTTGGATCTGTTTGGTGACGTGAATTATTGAAAGCAGGGGAGTTGTTTACGTTTAGATTTTGTTTGTTGATCTGTTTGAGAGAAGAAGCTGATGTTTAATTTTATAACTTGGATCTTTGAGTTACGAGACTTTGCTGTTTTAGTGGTGTTCTGTGTTTGTCGTGCATTGCAGGCTACTATTGGAATTGATTTTCTGTCCAAAACAATGTACCTAGAAGATCGCACTGTTCGTTTGCAGCTTTGGTAGCCTATTCATACTCTTCTCGGGTTTTGATACGTGTGGTGGTTTCTGTTATCTTGTTATGGTGATTTTTTGCTACAGTTGTTTGAAATGTTTTTGAAAAGCTTGAAATTTGATAGCATCGGTTGATCAACAATGCAAGAATCTTGTGAAATATTATAGGTTATCTTCTTATACCTTTCTCAAAAGCTATTAATCCCACAAAGAAGGAGTTGGAAAGAGTTTGCGTAGTCCTTTTCGTAGTTTCATAATAAGATCAAGAGTCAGCATTAAAGTAGAGGAGGAACAATGAAGCAGATTAGTCTGAGATGATTTTAGGTTCTAGAACACAAGATTGTCTCCTGAGAGCACGAGGATGCCGGTTTTTGAATCAATGAAAAATCAGTTCCAATTTTTGCATTTGAATTGAACTCCTCCAATTATGCTTCCTTTTTTCCCATTTAGAGCTCAATTTCTCGTTGGTAATGCTATTGTCAAAAGTTTCCTCTTCTTTTGTTTATGAAGTCCTGTTCTTGGAATAAGGATATAGTTGGCTGGTGTCTGTAATTACGTTGTTTTCTTTTGGTTGCAGTTGATAACGATCGTTAAATATTTTGTGCCTAATTCCATCGAAAACTCTTTTATTTGCTAATTTCTGAGGATTATGTTGTGTTCATCCATTTTGTTCCTGTGAATCTATTTTTTCGAACCTGTTTATTTAATTCTGTAGGGATACTGCTGGACAAGAAAGATTTAGAAGTCTTATACCCAGCTATATCCGGGATTCATCTGTTGCTGTAATTGGCTATGATGTAGCAAGTGAGTTGCTTTACTTGAAACTGTTTCAACTAATAGGAAATGATAAAATGGGATATTTTGCAGATGGACATGGTTTCATTACTAGTTAAGCTACAAATGATTGAAAGAAGTAAAAAGCAATATATTTGAGATTGCACTCTTCTTGCATGAATTCGGACAAGTATATACTTGGGCATTTTCCCACAAAATGCTTCTACATTTACAGATGTTTCCCTTGCATTCTGAAGCAGATTTTCTTCAGTTTCTTGGTTCTTCTTTTTGTGCTTTTATTTTCCACAGGCAGTCGTTCAATTTGCTCAACGCTTGAAATTATTCCATACATTTGAGATTATACGATACTAAATGCATTATCCACTCATTATTATGCAGATAGGCAATCGTTTTTGAACACTGCCAAGTGGATTGAGGAAGTACGAACAGAACGAGGGAGTGATGTTATTATAGTTCTTGTGGGCAACAAAACTGATTTAGTTGACAAAAGGTGAAATATTCTGACTTTAATTGCTGGTTTATCTTTTCTCTTGGGTCTGTAGTCCATATTAGTTTTTCTGGAAATTGTAGTCCATATTAGTTGGATATAACAGATGGCTTTTTTGGTGTTGTTGATGGCTGCTTGTGGCGAAGACATTTTGTACTTAGTTCTCTGATGTAAGAGTTGAAAGTCAGAGGAGCAATCACAAAAACTTGCTACTACATGTATATAGTTTTTCTTAGCATTACTGAGAAAATGGAATTTGTACATAGGCAGACAGCAGAAGGAACCTTTTCGGAAAATGGCAATCGTAGCTGTATTTAGATTGAATAGTTGCTTAAAAAGACATGACATTTACTTCTACTTTGCATTTATCAACTGTTTTGAATGAATGAGACCTGAATGGTTGTCTATCCTTAAATCCTATGAGTATGCTTCTTCCAGTGCTATTCTCCATTTTCTTTGTAAATTTCGTTAGCCGTACATATTTACAATTATTTGTTGCTTTTTAAGCCCAACTCATATCCATACCTATAGTTATTTTACGCTGGTTCCCATTATGCAACCTTCGTGACCAAACAGGCAAGTTTCAATAGAGGAAGGGGATAGCAAGGCTCGTGAGTTTGGAGTTATGTTCATTGAAACCAGTGCCAAAGCAGGATTTAATATTAAGGTGAGAGACCATTCACCTAGTGTTAACAAATTTTGAGCTGATTGACTCCTTGCTCACTTTGCCCATTTTCTCCTAGTCTCGGTGCTTTAGATATTGATACGTTTGTCTTTTATTTTTAATGGAAACTTCAGCCTCTATTTCGCAAGATTGCTGCTGCTTTGCCAGGGATGGAAACACTTTCTTCAACAAAACAAGAAGACATGGTGGATGTCAACCTGAAGGCTACAGTCAGTTCATCCCAGACGGATCAACAAGGAGGGGGTTGTGCATGTTAGAAGAGCTTATTTTAGACCAGATAGAGAAAACATTCGGTACCCTTTCACACCATATAAACATTATCACACAGCTGATGATGATTTTGACATGAACTACTCAGCTGCAGATTCGATCAATATGTCTAACAGGTTTCAAAGTCCTTAGGGGGGCATAAGGCCGTATTCTTTATTTACCGTAAAATTTGACGATTTGACAATTAGGCTGTTCAGGCTGTTCTTGTTCATTACTCTCCAATTGCTTTTCCTGTTCATTACTATCCAATTTTTTTCTTTTCTATAATCACTATTTATACATTATCAACTGATTTTTCAACATCATTGCTTTGTAGTGAAAGAATTTGTTGATATACAAGACCAAAGTTGGGCAAATATTGCAGGTGAATTCATAATATTCATAGCTGGCTTGGTATGTGTAGAAACCACCATTCCAGTAGCTCTTGCATAATTTAACAATGCAACAGAGATATTGATCTCTTATTTTCTGAAAACTCATAAAGTTTGGATCATGGTGCCATTTGGTAAATCGTTTTATGCTTCTAATATGAGATGAGAAACTCGACCACACTTGAAATTGTTGGCGCCCTCTTGATTGCTAGTTATAGCTTAAACAGAACTGGAGCATAGTTATTACTTATGTACGGAGCACATGCTTACACTTGTCCTTACAAATTAAGAGCATAAAAAGGATCATCAGCAGCAAGTTTCATGGAGGGAACTTCAGATAAACAACTTGAAGCATGAAACTGAAAACTACTAAGAGAAAACCGTTAGACATTAACAAATACCTCGACCGACTGCCTCACTCTTAATGTCAGATATATCAATATCAATGTCCCCAAGCTTGAGCTGCATCAAATTAAGAAACACAGCAGAGGTGGTTATAAAGAAGGCCTGGCAAATGGTAGAAAAGAAACACATGTTCTATAATGTATAATTGCTTTTTAGTTCTGCTCCTAAGCACCATGAACTGATGAATGGGTTAGTATCATTGTCCTTGCATCTCAAAGTGCTCTGATGAACTTCCGACTTCTTATTTGTGGTAAGAATTAAGTGAAGCAAAATCGTTAAGGGTTAATCCAATTATCGTCACATGCTCTTCAGTAAAACATTTGTTATAGCCCAAAATTCCTGTCGATATGTGAAAGAATGCCTTAGTATTCAATCTACAGATTTTGACTGACCCAACTTTCATGTGTAATCTTCAAGTGATTTCACAGTTAAAGAAATCCACCCTAAAATGTGCATGAAGCTTATTTTGTGGGTATTTTCGGCCTCTCAAAATGCAAAATAGTTGGCAACTCCATCACTGATCATACTGCACTATCAGGTTAGTCATCATAAGTCATAACAGCAAATGCATGTTAACAGCAAGAGATGCTACGCATACAAAGCCTTCATGAAAATAAAGCAATGCTGTGGAACTGAAAAACATCAACAAGAAAAAGAAAAGTTTCAGTTTTGCATTTTGCTAGTGAATCCAAAACTTACAGAATTGAGAATAGTAGAACAATTTTTCTTGAATCAAATGATGCTGTTCGCTTATATCTTCTGAGTCTGTTATTAGGTGTATCCTGAATTCTCTCTGTAAATGACTTATCTGTCAAATGGAAACAATCAAAATCACAAAACAGAATTGCAAGCATATTTTGTGGGAATTTAACAGGAAGCTTGAAACAGGAAATTTAATTGAAATCATAGGAAACACTACAATGTTGTGAACTAGACATTATTGCCTTCAGCAAAAGGAACAGAGCATATTACCAGCATATGCACGAGTTTTCAAAGTCTGGGAGCAGATAGTGAAACAAAGATGCAATAACCGTGAAGTAATTCTTTACATGGGAAACACCAGCAAAATTGCCCCTATCTCAACATGTAAATGGCCGGATAAATTACCATGCCTCAATAAGGCAACAGGATAAGACCTCATACCTCTCGAAATCAACTTCATCAACATGGAGCTCTGATTTGTAAAAAGCTGCATAAAACTGTAGAATATTTTTTGGCTTGCCTGTCTGATCAGCATCCCCTGCAGTGTAACCAACAAATTGAAGCATAGCAAACAGATAAATATGAAGACTATGTCATTAAGGCCAAGCTAGTGACGACTCAGTAACACATTTAAACACTTTCAGGCTGCACTGATGTTCGTTTGCAACTTAAATCCAATCTTTAATACACAGTAATATGTTGTAATCGTTCATTATTGTAATGTACCAGAGGCTCTTACCGTTAGTAGACCCCCACTCTTGATACTTCCAGCTATTTGATCATCTAATTTTGTCATTCCACTGCTTTCTAAGTCTAATTCTATATCAACAACGCATGGCGAATATGCCTCTGCATTTTCCATTTGCAAATTAACGAAGTTCTGGCAATTCGACTGAGGATCTATGCAAATCTGGGTTTTTGGTGGAAGAGGAAGTTCAACAAAGCCTAAGACGGCTAGCTGCGATGCACATTGTCCACCATTGCTCCCTCCACCTGCTAATAACGAAATACTATAGACATCTTGATCCTGTATCAATGATGAAAAGTTCAAAAGCACACAAATGAAAAATCTTATCTAAAGACTAAGAAAATTAAACAATTACTGTTTAGGAATCCAGAATGCATAGAATATAAAATACAGGGCAAGGTATGCATAAGACATTTATCATTTACAAAATGGAACGGAGACTAAGGCCAAACTCAAACTTGAAGAAATGGATCAGAGCCGCAAAATAAGCTTACAATATGACTGAGAAAGGAGCAATTTTCTTCCACTGAAAGGGGAGTCTTCTCAAGAAGTAGAGGCACAACCTCTGATATTTCAACAGAAGAACATCCTATTATATTTCAACAGAAGAACATCCTATTATATTTCAACAGAAGAACATCCTATTAACCACACCACCATTGACACTAACATGGAAATTTAACTACATAACTGAAATGATTATGATTTTACCTAAAGAGCAATGCCCTCTTCCCTCACCAAAACTCGGCTGCTTCAGCAACTGAAAACAACCCAAAAAGTCCAAGAATGAAAAAGAAATTTCAATCTCCATCCTCACTAACATTGGATACGAGCTAAGCTTTCAATTCCACGAGATAAAACACAAAGGTGTCTTTGCTTCCAGAGAAAATGGAGAAGGAAATCTTAAAAAAGATTGGAACTTGGGTTATAAATGCTGACCAGGAACCAAAATTCAGACGATCAGAAGTTGGATATCGGGTCAGCTGGACTTCAAAATGAAAATATTTGCTACCAATGTAGCTGAAATTTGTAAACTTTCCATGAAAAATAAGGTGGAGAAGCTTAGAAAGTTGTCTAAGAAAACCCAAACATATCTAACCTCATCGCAGGGGCTAGCGGCAGCCATTACAGAGATGAAACTGGTAGCTAAGCTTTAAGTTGTACAACAAAAATGGCGACCACCCAGTTACTAAAACTTGCAGATAATAAAAAATTCTTTACACACAGCAACTCAAGAGAGAAAATGAGTGCGATCCAGAAAGAGTTAAGCAGTGGGTGTGAGGGTTGGAATGGATATGAACGTTACGTGGAATATGGACGACGGTAGAGTTGTTTACCTTTGCTGAGCTGAGACAGAGAAGCTCCTGATTGCGACATCATCCTTAGACGACAAAAGCTTCCTTCTCACTTCCTATTGTTTCTTTTCTTCATTTTTTGACCTCATTGCCCATATAATTTTTATAATTTAAATAAACTACATTAATTATTAATTTTGAAAATACACTGAAAATTTATAAAATATGAACTAAAGACAAATTAAATACAAATTACGTAGATTTATTTAAATAGATAAATATGAGGGCATCCCATCCTCGGACAAGGACTCCTCCTGACCTTCACTGTAATCTTTCAATGCTCTAGATTTGCTCAACAGAACATTACCAGAAACCTTTTTCTTGATATTGAAAATAACATTTAATAAAGCCTACACCTTTTCATGAAAATGCTAGTAATTATATTATATGCATTCAAAAAATTAAAGAAAAATTATGGAAAACAGAGGATATATATAAAATAAAATTTAGTGATAAATAAAGATGTGAATTTTTTTCATAGAAAGGGTCAAGAAGGGAAACAGAGGAGGGTCAGAATCTTGCATGTTGGCAATGAAGATGACTTGACATGTAAGTAGTATTTGTCAGGAACTTGGTCCCACATTGATGATACTTTCCCGAGACTTCTTGAAACATTGAACCAAAAAAAAAGAAACAGAACAGAACAGAGCAAAAGCAGAGGAGGACAAGGGCTAGAGTTGTCCTTATGAAATATCAGACTCAAGTCACGGGCCATGTATGTTCAAGTGCCTGTTCTTCTCGTGACTTGATTGGATCTTTTCTTCTCTCTTTTAACGGAGATTTTCAAGCACACAGGTTCTTTGGTTCGGATATGCAATCTATCAGGAATTAAGCTTAGGATTTATGTTACAGTATTAAGTAGAAGTTCATGGCCCAAAAGTCATAACTTTTAAGCCTCCACAGTCAGGTTTCTCAACGTCCGTCTGGAAAAAAACTCTCAAAAAGTTTCAGGAGTGGGATTTTTTTATACCAAAAGAGATCCTCATGATCAGAAAGCAAAGTTAATTTCATAGAAAAATGATCACATATGATTCACAAACGCATCTGACGAGCAAACAGGCCCGAATGCCTCATCTCATCTATATAGCTTATCGTTTACTTTCACTTCTTGCTTAAAAAAAATCAGGAACACAGGTGCAGTAGAACACAGATAGCACCAGCGGCAGAATTATTAACTTCTCCTCCTAAAACAACAGTAATAATCCAGTGGTTCCTTTATGCGGATTGAATGTGTTTAACTCGATTCGACTTTGAGCACGATCTTCATGAACTCGTATACGAAGTAGCTTATAGCAGCTGATGGTAAAACCTGCAGGATCATAAAATCCACTTGTTGGAACATCCAAGAAACTTAGAAAACTGATACCCAAAAGTATAAACAGGTTAAGGGTTTCTTTTTCTTTTTAGGTTATTGAACACAGCAGCAGAAAAATTGTCAACCACCTAGAGAAAATACTGTCAATGCTATCGACAAACACCCACCAGAACATCTGATTACTTCCAATCTTTCAAACAGAATCTCTGAAGGTATCAAAAGGAAAAGTCTCTGAAAAGAGTATATGTATCATACCTGCAATAAGCTAGGTACTAATCCTGCATATAGAGCAGGAACACCTCCTTGTTCAACTATCTTGGCACAAGTCGCCAATGCACTCATCTTTGTTGCCCCAACTTGCATTTGAAGATGTCTCCTAACAACCTCAAATGGATAAGTGGCAGCTTCAGAGCAACAGCCAGCAATTGCCCCATAAAGCAATGTTCTCATGGGACCCAACTCCAGTTGCTCCAGTGCATTTAGTTTCTCACCCTCTTCTTTCAGATTTTGAATTCTCTTCCTTCCTTCTGGTGAATGAAGGTAAGCTGATTTTAACATATCATAGACACCATAGTAAACAGCACCTGAAGGTGCCATGCTCACTATTGAGGGAAGCAAACCCTTATAAAGAGAAAAAAAGCCTTCATTCTGGATCATGTAACGGAAAGTACCGATCACACCACCTAATGCTTCCCCACCAGGAGCCACTATTTTTGTTCTTACCTACAAAACATGAATTTTGACGAATCACACAATGCTTAATGGAATAAGTAATCACGTTGAAGTATCCCATAAATTAATACAGCTTTATGAAAAATTGTTCTCATACAGTCAACAACATGACAATGCATCCTTCATAATAGACCAACCAGGATCAATTGGCAGAAATAAAGCTGATGCAGGTTGGAAACTGAAGGTCCTAAGCTAAGATTCTTTTATATATTCAATGAGTCAATCATGAGGGTCAATGGATCCATTTGACATGTATAGAGAGAGAGGTTGAATTCTTAGCTCATAACCAGTAACAATTAATTGATGAGATTTCAGTTATCAACACGCTTAAAATGAACATATATGTCACATGGAAACAAATTATGACAACCACTTCCAAAAGCAACTGACATAGCGGGATAACTAGGATTTTGGCAGGCTTCCTTCCCTGGGAATCTTGGATTTTTGTTGCATTGATACTATGCAAAACTAAGGCAAATGAATCTCATTTTCTGACATGAAATATAAGGTGAACAAAAGACATCACATATTACATCCACCAAGTATCAACCACTAGAAAACACAACCTTAGCACAGAAATTCTTCAAAATTAGTTTCCGAAAGTTGACTACACTGAAATTTCTTCAAGTGAACTAACAAAATAGAATTAGCGTGAAAGTGTCATCAACAAAACCTGGAGAAAAGAAAAGATGAACTCTGTCTGACGAAGAGCGTGCTTTTATATCAGAAGATGAGCAGTATCTGTTAAGTGGTGCATCATGTGCATTTCTAATTGCACCAAGTTAAAGAGAAGAAGCTCTCCAAATACCACGGTCCATGATGTTCCCATCCTTTCTAATGAACTTCATATCAATCTTAGGCACAGATTCGTAGATTGAAAAATTTGGAAAAAGATACATGTTCACTCCACAAGACAAGACTATCAGCGATTTCTAGCAAGAAAATCAAGTCTATGGAAACACATAATGACTATGACCAGGTCAAAGTCTAAAGTTGCAGTTTACCGTGTCCATTGGCAAGCAAAGCAAGGTCGCAGTGATTCCAGCAGCAGCACCAGCAACAAACCTCTCAAAGTTCGTGGTTTCCTCATTCCCAGACCACTTCAACAACCGACTCCTGTAAGTATCATAAGCATAGAAATTGATAGATTTGAATGGAGCAGTTCGAAGAATATTGACAACATTCCCTTTCCAGAAACCTCTCACTCCTTCAGTGGTTGCTATTCTCCTGATCAGCTCAAAAAGACTCTTCTGCTCACCTCTCACAATGTACTCCAGCTTCATCCTTTCCAAAGGCGCTATGAAAGTCCTATGACCAACACAAACAGTTCGCAAAAGTTACAAAAGTGAACATCTTGATCGAATATTTGTGATGGGAATTCATAAAACAAAAACCTTGAGACCATTGCAGCTACCACACCAGCCCAAAGATGCATGGTGGTGTTCAAAGCAGCTGATCCCCTCACTTTAACTTTCTTTGCTACTTTCTCCACACCCGCCACTGTGAGAACCGCCGCATTTTCCTCCTCTAGATTTTTCTCATCGCCGTTTTGGTCCAACCTATCTCGCGATTCACCAACATACCCTTGTTGACCTGACAGACTGACTGACAAAAACACCCCAACGTTATGTCCGACACATCTTCGCCGCCGTCGACGGCCATCAAACCTCAACACAGAACAACTGTTCTTTGAAGAAATCAAAGAGACAACAGAAGGACAAGTGGGTTGGTAGGAGTCGAGAAAAAGACCCCCGATGAAGAGCGGTTGATTGGAGGTATCAGATTTGGAGTCGAACAGCCCGAACATTGAATTGGAGAAACAATGAGATGATGTAATTGAAGAGAAACCAAGTTCGTGAAACAAAAAGAGAAAGACTAAAATCTATAAAATGGGACGGTTAAGTTTGTTTCTTTGTCAAGTTATGACGAAAGCGAGAGGCTTGAAGAGGAAGAGATATAGAATAGTATCTCGATGATGTCCAAGCTGATGTTGTTGTTGTTGGAGATAGGAAAGTGACAGAGATCGGAATATGGGAAATGTGGCGGAGGAAGCGACGTAGTTTGTTAGTAATACGCCGCCTGCAACCCGAATTCACGTAGCTTTCATTGGGCTGGATTGGCTGTTTACACCTTGCGTTGCGGAGGTTTTCGGCGTCTTGTGGTCGGTCTTTGGTCTGATCGAGTACGTCAACGTCAGGTATCGAAACTGATTCGTTTGGAATTTGCAAGCACTGCGAAAAGCCAATTACACACGTGGTGTTTCATATAATTGTTTTTGTTTCTAATTTTCAATAAAAAATAATATTTATCTTCATATATATATTATATAAAACAAACTCTTCTTTTTATTCATATTATGTCCATTAAAAACACTTATTTAAGTATAATTTCTTTTAAGGAAATTTATTTTTAATAATATAAAAATATTAAAAACAAAGTTATATAAAAACATACAAATCAATTTATGTGTAATAACAAAAATAATTTTAAATTTCAAATTCAACCTAAAGTCAAATTTTAACCTAACCAATCTTCAGGCTGGATCAAAAGCCTAAAGCCCGTACTTTTGGGCTTTTCAAACTTTTTCTGTGGATGTCGGGTCGAATCCGAGCTAAAATGGCAACTCCAATCAACCCCTTCAACTTGCATGACTTTGATTAGTTTGATATATGCAAGTGTATGAGTGGAAGAATGTGACAATTCGTTGGAGAATAGCAAAGGACAGACTTGAAATGAATTGAAGATAATGGAGGGGAATTCGCATATATGCGTCTTGGCGGAGGAATGTCTTGACAGAAAGTGAGAAACGTACCTTTTCCTTTCCACCATGAGAATGTGGTTTCTCCAGAACCTGTCAGGATATTCTATCCTCTGTGCTTGAAAACTAGAAAAGTAGATCAATCCTGAAAGCTCAAGTTCCTGCTACTATTCATTTTGTAATCTGCTGAATTGAAATCTTGAAGCTTTACCAGAGTGAATCTTAAAGAGTAACCTGTAGCAAACACCAATAAACTAGTCCTATACAACTATCGCCCACTTCTGATAAAAACCTGGGTACAGAATTCAAGTCTAGACCTGGATAGTTCTTCCTTATATCTGGTTCTCACCCTCTACCTCGAATCAAACAAATCTCAAGCCAACATGGGAACCACAATATTCTATCCTACACCTTGAGCTGCTTGCCAAACTACTGTGCGATGACTTTTCAGTACTCCCTGGAAACATAATTTCATATTCCTACCACAGTAGAAGTTATAGGTAGGTATCTAAGTAGACTATCTGCAGTGAGTTACTTGGACTGAAACTACCAAGAATACAAGTAATAACAGTGCATTGTATTGAATTAACATTCACAAACAAATTTCGCTATTAGTTTGGTCTACTACAAACATGTACCACTTAATTTACTAATATGATGATAAAACTAAGTAACTCCAGCCATGCTGCATTTGCAATATCAATTTGACCATTCTACACAAAGAAGAGTACAAGACTACTCGGTGAAGTTCTCAAACCATTTAAGTAGCTATTTCTACCTTTTATTCTGAAAAGAAGCAAAAGGGTGGCAATGTGCTCGTGCCATCTACTGTACATGGAAACAACCAAGTATACATTTTTTGCAACCCGGAGATTGCCATCTGAAACATGGAGATCGGACAGCTCTTTCCACTGGTTGAAGGACAAGGGGAAAGAAGAAACAATCACAGAAGACAATGAGCGCTGTGTCCACTCTAAATGCTCAAAACACCTGCTTGTGAAAACCAAAGCTTCCCCCTCTCAGCTGTTGTTGCTGGCACCAAGGCTCTCATAGAACAATATATAACCGTGGTCTGTGTTACTAGAAAACTCCTGTGCTGACCCAAAAAAAGTCTGAATGACAGACTCATCAATCATTTCCACATTTTCGTCATCGAAAAATAACCAGTGATTATGGCTTTTCACAAGGCTCACATAGTGCCCATGATTTGGCCCACTACCAACATGGACAACTACTGCAAATAGTGAGTACTCAATATCGGCATCTTCCAGTGTGTTGCTCAGTTTCAGCTCTAGTGGGAAGACAACTCTGTAAGACAGCTTCTTATACCGGCCTAGCTGCTCAATGTATTTGAACCTCTTTAGATGGATTACCAAGATGTGAGGAGGTTTCTTTATCTTCATCCTTTTCTGGGCTTCTTGCAAACTGAATGTAGAAAAGGACCAAAAGCTTAATACCTAAAAGACCATCAATAACCATCCAACACATTGACAGTAAAATGTTGCCGTAATTAGTAGAAATAATGAAACAGTAAAATAATTCAAACACTATTACAAAATGGGAACTATCGTGAATAGCAAAATGAGTATGATGCCAGCTAAGAGTTGATTGCTCTATTCATGGAAACAAACATTGATTAGCTGCTTAGGTTCCAACCAGAACAGTGTGCTTTGATCAAAGAGCACACAGCAGAACTACCAGTTATAACAAGAGTGCGTGCAAAAACTACACACCTGCAGCACTTGTCACAGAAAAATTTATCTTCTGCATTCAAAGTCTCTGTGGAACTAAAATTTTTTAAACAGCTTGTTATTGAGCTGTTCTGTTCAATATCAAGACTTAAGTCAAAAAAAGTTTCATCTCTTGCTGTCACAGTTTCACACTGCAAACACCTTGTCTCATTGGTAAGTATTCCCTGATTCAAACAAGTATGAGATCAATCAGATTAAAACAAAGTATGAGCATGGGAGAAATAAGAGAACATCCAACAACAGATATGCAAGGAATTCATACGCTGCTATGCTTATGAATTCAGTATACAACCCATCAATTTAATAGAAGCAGAAAAATACTGAACTAGCATATATGCATTTTAAAGCACTCACCTGAAAATTTTTGTGTACCCAGGTAACTAAAGGCTCTTTTGTGGCACCATTTGCCTGTGCATTTTTTAGCCCATTTACAGCCTTCTTGGGTGGCAATGAAGCTTCTGGGTCACTTTTCTCAGCTTTTGCTTCTTTCTCCAATGTATCAACAAGTTCATTCAGCAAGAAGTTCAAAAATTCATGAGCATCCTACATGACATATATGGACATTTGTTGCTCAAGAAGGTTTTACTGAGGTAGTGATAAAAATGTGCATTCAACTGCCAAAATCAATCTCAGGCATCATTTAATCAATTAAAGCATAAGCAAATACCTGGTGCATATAACTACGGAAAATTTCATTTTGTTTCTTCAATCTCTGTACAAAACGCTTTGGTGCAATGACACCTGTTTTCTTTTTCTGCAAACTTATCTATAAAATTAAAAAACCAAAGGTTATTACAGCACCATAGCTTGAGTAATGAAAAAATGCTAAATATATTTTTCAAAAGATAACATTTACTTACTTCTCCTTTCTGTAACTCAACAAAGAATTATGTTGCACGACATGTGAACTTCTTTATCCAATAGTTGACCAAGTGTAATTGCATGATATTAAAGTTATTGCTATCAACTTCTTTATTCAATCATTGGATAAGTGTAATAGCATGATATTAAAGTTATTGCCTTGAACTGCCAATGATAACGAATCAGAAAATAGAAAAGATCAAACAATCCAGACAGCTTCATTTATTTTTTTGATCAAAACCATTCTGAACAATTTTGTGAATCAGGTGGAATGACCTAATAAAAGAAACTTTTTCATGAACAGTAGATAAGATCAATAAATATTGTTACTGTCATTCAGCTATGTCAAACAATAAAAAAGAGAGCATGAAACAATATACCCAGGGATAACCACATTCCATTCGATCAAAAAGAGAGTTGATGGAGAAAATGTTAGTAATATCATGCACCTCAATAAAGCACATCAAATGAAACAATTAGTTCAATTGCATTTAAGAAAAAATAAGAGGTGTTGAGAAATTTTTGGAACTGAAAAGATGTAAAAAATGAGAACGCACTCAGCCTCTTTCCCATTCTGCAAAAAATGACCATATTTAATTATTGTGAATGACACATTCTATTATAACTTCTAATACAAAGCTAACAACTAATGTCAAAAGGAGACAATCACATTTGAACATAGAAAACAAATATGAATATGTGCAAACACACGGTAATATCAAAAACTGCAACAACAGTGATAGTTAGAAAATGAGAGAAATAGATGGAATGCAATTGAAAACCATGACGAAATAACCAGAATGAGCCCCATAACAATTCATCATAGAAAAATGAAAGTAAGATCAAAAGACAACCCTTCAGAATTGTCACCTGTGAAAATAGATCTGCCAAGCATGTCAAGAGGTTCTCTTCAACATCCGCAATATTTTTGTTAGTTGCATAATAGTCTAGTAACTGTTCACGAAATGGTACACAAAAATAAAGTGCCTGCATGGTGAACAAAGATTCAGAGGATCAGAAAATGTTGCAGGGGAGAATCTCCAAATAACCAAAGGACACGATTCTTATCATTCGCAACAACTAATAATAACATATAAAGACTCTTCTCACCAAACCCTAACACAGTAAAAGAATTAAAAGGTCAATAGAGAACAAATTCTGGGCAAAAAGATCACAACGTAATTTGAGAACAAGTTCTCAAATGCACATCGACGAGCCAGTGAGCAACCAATCCTTTCGACAATGATCATTCATAAGCACAGAAGCTCTACACACCATAAGCTTAGAAGTCAGAAATTTAACCGGATTCCACAGTAAGACCACTTAAGAAACTTCCGAATTAGAAGCAGACCAGAAAATTCAGATCCAACCCGTTTGATTAAGCGTAAAATCAACCGTAGAAGTGAAGAGAAAACACTAAATGAACGAAGTTGAAAAAAAAAAGGTTAGAGAATTTGGAAATTACAGAGAATAGATAGAGATAGAGAAAGAAGAGAGGAGGAAAAGAAAAACCTGCAAGACGCTGTTGCAGTAACAAGTATTGCCAAAGTTCTCAAGGCCAAAGTAGCGCTCTCCTTCAGGGAATTGATCGCCTAGAGCTTTCTCGAGTCTGGAGCCAGCCGCACCCATCACCACATTCACTGCTCCTCCCTCTAATCTCTTTCTTTATTCCTTCTTCCTCTTATCTTCTTCTCTATTCAACTCCCCACAAACTGCATCAAATGGCTTCACTCTCTGTTCAGCCCTTTGATTTGTTTGCGAAATGTGGAATTTTTGAGGAAGAAGAAAGAGGGTTTTGCTTCTGTTTTGCACAAGCAAAGAAATATACAACAGTTTTGGAATAGATTACAGATAGATATATATATTTATTGATATTGCCAATTAAGTCACTCAAGTACATCAATTAGTGCAATCCCGTCCTTTTGTCCAAATATTGATTTTGGCTTAAACGCTCGTAACTTCTTTTGTTACGGGAAAGACTGTCTCTCGCTCACAGAGGACCTATCCGCACAGGCGAGGATTAACCTAAGCGTGGATAATTTAAAGGTATTTTTTTATAATTGAGACCTACCCAAAATATCTTGTAGGTAACCAAAAAAAAGATTGAATTTTTTTTTTTGAATGGTGTCATGTGCGCTCAGCGCATATTATTTATATCCGTAGATAAAACGTCGTACAAAAAGCTTGGGGGGCATACCCCCCATTCGAAACCAGACATAGAATCAGCCGCTCTAGCTATCGTATGAGCAACCTGATTCGCTGATCTTTTAACAAAAGCGATAGAAATAGACTGATGCTCTTGAATAAGAGCTTTGCAATCCTCGATAAGCATCGAAAAATAAGGACAATTGTGTGGAGATGCCATAAATTTGGTAATCGTTTGACAATCTGTCTCCACACAAATCGGAGAGAAGGGAAGGCCTTTGATCCAGCTTAGGGCTTCTCGAAAACACAAAGTTTCACCAATTAAAGGATCCCGCCAACCGGGCATGAGCATCACCTTACCTGCACAGTTGAGACCTTTGCAGTCTCGAATCACCATTCCTAAGCCATAGAATCCAGAAGGGAAAAGTGTCATATCAACGTTGCATTTAAACTGGTTCGGTTGTGGAGCTTGCCATGTGGGATGAGATGGGTGACTTGTTGAGGAAGTAGTAGTGTGTCGGTTTTGAGCAGATTGCCACTCTAGAAGTGTGTTGGTGGCTCGACAAATAATGCTGGATGGGTCCTGATACTTTTGATTCCATACAACCTCATTACTTGCGCACCACAGGCTCCATAAAAGCATGCAAATATCTGCTGTTTGTGCTGTTGAAGAATCAACCATAACGAACGCAAGCCAATGATGAAAGGTGGCTGTAGGAGACAAGGGCCGGTCCACCGAAAGCATATGCCAAACAGAAACAGCCACATCACAATGGAGAAAGAAGTGTTGCTCATCCTCAGCATCTTTACCGCATAGTGGGCAGGTAACATCAATATCAACATGTCGCCGTCGCAGATTTGTTTTGCAAGGAAGGGC
>JAOQMR010000213.1:1940996-1960681 GCA_027563865.1 Erythroxylum pelleterianum
GTGATATGATGTTCTGTCTCTGCATTTGCTTACTACATGAAATATAATAATTGACCAATCATATATATATGCATATCAACTATCAGTTTCACTATCTTTCACTATCCTTACCTGTTAACTATGATGTCATTGCCTATTGAAGTTAAGCCACCAAATGACATGGTAGTTGATGCCTAAAACAAATTATATAGCACAACTCAGTGACTTGATTTGAACATTTATTGTATATATACTTAAAATTAATAAGGATGTGATCTTTAAAGTTGGTCATAACGGTTGAGAAAACTTGACCGCTCTTATATTAATGTAAATAATGTGTAGTTAAAAACATTAATTAAAAATATTTTGGCAATGCACTAATTATTACTTTAATTAACTTAATTTAAAATTTTTTAAGTTTAAATTAATACAATAGAATCACAATTTACATTAGATCAACTCCAAACGATTCGATTTCGAGTGCAATAAAATCATATTTGATAATAATGTCCTTAACACTTGGGATGTTACATAATTAGTAGACTACTTGAACTTTGGTAAACACATGTAATTGTCATTGAAATAGTAAAGATATGATGAAATTAGCATGGATCTTCCATACCCCACTTGTATTCTTCAATAAGTTCTTGTCTTTTTCTATTAGGGTTGTTAGGCTACGAATAATTGAAAAGGGTGAAAGTTGGTGATTGACAATATACATGTATAACTACAGCTCACGTGTAATGGACGTAATGGACGTAATGGAAACTATGTAAAGTTCATGTTATATATGAACTATCTTCATCGAACTCTTTCTACTCCAAAGACGGTATTAGTTAGGTTCTCATTCAACTACATAGATACTTAGAGGGACTATCACTGTCATTCGTTAGAGAAATAACCTGACTAGTCTTCAACCAATCTTAGCTTATTTTAATCAAACACGTCTATAATACATTTAGTTCGATTTTCCTTTTACTAACGTAGATATACTTTGATTGTTAGAGCATCAAATCTAGACAGGATATGGTGGCAAATTGAACAATATTTATATTATAATCCATTTTAAGTGTTAGAAAGGTTTAACTCATCCCCAAAAGCTAACTCAAGAAGGGAAGGTTTGCACAATGTTATAAATTCTTAAATGCCCTCATATTTGTCCGATGTGGGATTCCCGACACACCCCTCTCAGTTCAAAGTATGACTGGACATCTGATAGACATATTGGGCAAAGGGACATAACCGAGTACCGTCCCAAACCATCGAGACAAACTGGCTCTGATACCATGTTAGAAATGTTTAACTTACCCCCAAAAGCTAGCTCAAGAGGGGGAGGTTTGCACACTATTATAAATTCTTGAATGCCCTCATAGTTGTCCGATATGAGATTCCTAACACACCCCTCTCAATCCAGAGCAGGACTGGATATCTGATAGACATATTGGGTGAAGGGACATAATCAAACACCGTCCCAAATTATCGAGATAAACTAGCTCTGATACCATATTAGAAAGACTTAACTCATCCCTAAAAGCTAGCTCAAGAGAGGAAGGTTTGCACGCTATTATAAATTCTTAAATATCCTCGTAGTTGTTCGATGTGAGATTCCTGATATTAAGTTTCAGTTGATTAAAGTTTTAAAGCATGATATTGCAACAGATATTGACAAGACCTGATATCGACGATGTTAATTGCTCTTTCTCGAAGAGATCGAAAACATTTTGACATATAACTAGGGTTTCTTTCTGCATGGAAATGGAACGACAAGAAACTCAATACGTGGCATGGAACAAGCACAGAAAGTCCGAGTTTAGATGTATCGGGTGGAAACTTAACAGAACAAGCAAATTAGTTGTTTAGCTGAAACTACAACCATCTTATTTTTCTAATCAACAGAGATTGTATGCTTTCTTTGTGAGTGACATCACTTCGCTTTCTAAATCCTTTAGTTTAATGACCTTCATGAGGAGGATGGATGGTCCATCCGACAAGGAACCCTAGTTGAAGAAGTAATATGATCACTTTATTAATCTTTTCATGTGAAGAAATCTTTTAACTAGCTTTCGTGAACAAGTGGTTTAGTATGTTTGCTTAAAGGACATAGATCTTTTAGTACGTTTTCTTTACTTTTTTAATGAGTAAAAGACATAGATCTTTCTTAAAAAAATTTAATTTTTAAAAGTTTTGATTTTTTTTAAGATTTCGGTTAAAAATAACAATCAAATACATGCGTCATTAACATTACAATTATACTAATTAAAAATTGTTTATACGATGATCCGATCTAACTCTTCAATCCAAATCAAACTAATTAAATCTGACTCAAATTACTAATTTATTATAATTATATTAAATTGTTAATTTAAATTGAATTTAATTAAATCGGGTCGATTTGATATCATATTTGTATAAGTTTCGTCTTTATTTTTAATCGAAATTTAAGAAAAGTTTGTCTTATAGATACACATATGCTTTATGTTCCTTTCCCTTTTAACCTATTGCTACCGACAGCTGACTTTGGTTTATGTTCCTTACTGGCAAAACTTGTGGAGAAAGGAAAATGAGGTAAGTGAACGAGAAAATGCGGAAGGACAAAAACCTATGAATGTAACCAATTCTCGTCCTTGTTTGCCTTGACCCTTTGTGGCCATTGATGTGAACCTTTGACAAGTGTCTTTAAGGTTAGAAAAACTTAGCTTATGTGGTAAGTAAATGATGACCGTGCCGATCGACTTTGTCCTGTGACCTGGACCCTATTGAACTTTATATCAAAGTTTATAATTACGACGAGTAATATGGAAATTGTAAATGATTAGGGCAAATGACCATGGATACAAATTTGGAGTCAAGTTTCTGATAACATGCAAGAAATCAATACCATATATGGACATGCTTGTACTCCTGAGCCTGATTTCTTTAAGAACATTCTGTTGATTTTTGTGGCCTTTTCTTGGTTTTCTTGCTGAGGAACATAAGAAAGCATATAATCTGAGTTTTGGAATTGAACCTTGTAAATATGACTTATGGTCCTGTTAACTGTATTAACACCATAGCTAGTTTCAAGATTTAGTTCACTGTTCTTCACTGCTGCAGAAAATTTTCTGCAGATAATTAACATATCTGATCTGATACAACAGGGACAAAAGGGCACCAAGAAGTGGCCGCCATTAACACATCTTTTGGGGGGCTAAAGAAGAAGAAGAAGAACAAGGGTCTTGTATATCTCGAAAAGGTGATCGAATTTCTGTGTTTGCTGCACCAACCTCTCCTCTAACCAGCTCCCTTACTGGTCAAAGAGGTCACATCCTTCCATGATTTTTATTGGAATTAAATGTGATACGTTATAGTTATAATTAACAATAGTAATATCACTTGCAATCCCTTATAATTTTATAAAACTATGCACTTGATATAAATAGTAACTTAGAACTGAATAAGTACACTAATACACGCATGTTAATAGTATAGATTTTTCCCCAGTTGAATGGAGATAAAATACAAAATGTTGATTGCATATGATTATATGATTTTGTATTTTTATAAGTAGGTATTAGCATTAATCACATAGAGGCAAAAGTGGGGAATGGGGGAGCGAAACGTGGCCCGTTGGCGATGTGGTTGGTTAGAATGCAATATCATCATGCACACACGAGGGAACTCACTGTTGTAAAATATTCAACACCACACACAACCTAACTATATATTATAAGGCCTAAATATATATTCGGACTTTCAAAAAAACTTAGAGCAAAAAATGGGATTTTCCTATAATTTAATTGATTTTAGGAAAATTTATAAGCTTTAAAATTATTAAGAAATTTCTATAATTTTTAATTTTTTATATTTTTGTTAAAAATTATCAGTGAAACATTCGTAGACTAATCAAATATTACTAATATATATATATATATATATCAAACCTAATTTTTAAACCCAATTCAAACAATAATTTATTGTACTTTTTTTAATTATTAGTTTCCGATCATGTTTTATTGGTTCGAGTCTAATTTAAGAATTGAGTTATATCGTCATACATTAGTAGCATTTGATTGATTTATGTGCGTTATTTATATTGTATATTTTTCTTTTTTAAAAGAAGTCTAATAGAAAAGAAATTTTTCTAAAAAATTAAAAATTACAGAGAATTTTTCAATAATTTTTAATATTAAAAAATTTAAAATTTAATTAAACTACGTACAAATTTCGTGGCTTATTCCTAAAAATTATAAATTTTGAAAATAATTAGCTAGAACTTTTCATAAACTCATAAAGACATCACCTTTTTTAAGGTAAAAGTTTGTAACATCCACTTATGTAGGATATAAAAAATGTTAATATTACTGACAATTACCAAAATTGCAATACTTGGAGTCAATTGCTTACAAAAGAGGTGAATTCATGAAATATCAATGGAAGTATGATCGCACTGATTATGAGAGATTGTACATAACATCCATAGAATATTCTTCTAAGAGTGCATCAAGTAGAGTATGAAACCATATTCTAAGCAAACGTGAATTGATCAGAGAATAAAAATATGTAGTTAGTGTATATGACTAAGACCTGCTACTCTTATAAATCTGTGTGTTCGGGAAGTGTTTGGTTCGAGTTTAGATAAACCTGTTAGATCTAACCTAACATAAGCAAAAACATAGTTAAATTACATTCTCTTCGTCACAAAACTTGCCGAGTCTTACTCGTGAGCTATGCTGAATAGACAGTGGCAAGTACGCGTATACAGGTTAGTCTTTGTTAAAGATATGTTCTTTTTTTAATTACGGAGAGTTCAATAAATGGGTATGAGTCAAAACTGCCATATATATCTTCCTGAAGATAATCTTTTCAACAAGATACGCAAAATGATACTTATGATGTGTATGCATGATTATATGAAATACTACCTTATAAAATTATGTTTGTGGCATAACACGAGACAAAGATGATGGACATTGAAGTTCATACAAAAGTCGTTCCTACGTTTTATAGGACACAAGATCCTCTGTCTAGTTTTATGATGTCTTATTCTGTTTTATAAATTTCAACCATTTATTTATACGAGTCCCGTGTGAACTACGCATAAATAAATGCGGGACCTATATAAATGAATGATTGAGATTCATAAGACAGAATAAGGTACCATAAAACTGGACAGAAGATCTGGACTCATTTTATAGGCCCTCGGCGGCATTAAGCAAAGTAAAAATAATAATTCTTATTTTATCTTTTTTTTTTATTTTTTTATGATAATCAAGCAAGTATCTCGTTTGCCCTTGTTGCCCTTATCTAAGGCTGACCTTGTTCATACTATAGATGTTATGTCATAAGAGCCATGATTAATCCCAATTTGAGACCCATGTTATGACGTAGAAATTTTGAAAACAATCTCTCTATTAATTAGGAGAAATGTTACATACTACTTGACGTCTTTATATCTCACGTATCAGCGAGATTTTTACTTAATCGTTATTGTTGTTGTATTATAATTTAGAAACTTGATTTACTTTGTGACAGTATTTTCCATTTATTTCAATCTCTTAATGCGAGTTGATTTTTTTAGATTATATATTAATCCACTAATATTATAATTTAAGCAAATTATTAAATAAATTAATCACTTAGAAGTAAACAATAATTTGATCCAACTATTATATTATTGATATAAAAATAAATTTAAGATCTAAGTAACTTTTTAGAGAATATAATCAAACCAAGATTCAATAATTTCCTCCTCCACCCATGAGTTTTTCTTTTTGAAACGAAGGAATCCGTAACCGCTATTAATTAGATGCGTTCTAAGTAAATTTTCAAATTGATGTAATACCCTGCAAATCATGTCAATCGGGTACTCTATACTAGACAAGCTTTATACATCAAGCTCAATTAAGAGAGCGTAAGTAGAAGGATTCGAACATAAGACCTTTCGACCCCATGCCTTCTACTCTGCCAACTCAACCACCCCTAGGACTCCTCCACCCATGATGATTGGGTTCATAAGGGGCGTCAATGCTATATATTTGTATAATTGTATTTGTACAGTACATATAATTATGGAGAACCCATAATGTAATTAAGACTTTGATGAATTTAATATTTGTAAATTCTATTATCTAGATTAAATGATGAGTAGCATGTAATTAGGAATTAATTAAAAAAATATTCTTTATGTATATAATTTGAGACACATAAATACATAATTCTTTTCTCTCAAATTCCTTTCTCTTTTTTGTACTGGGAAAGAAAATATATATATATAGCGATTTCACAAGTTCAATTATAAAAACCTTAAGCCACCTAACTTTTCAGTTTGATTGTTAAATTTTCATTTCAATTTACTTTTAAAATTTTATTAAAACTGATCAGTTTATTAATTAATCGGTTAATTTTTATAAATTAATAATTTATTATAAATAAAATAAATAAATTAATTTTTATTTAACAATTTTTAATTAAACCTCAAAATTTTTGATATATAAAAACAATCTTATTCAATTATATTTTGAATTTTTGAATTTTATTTAATTTTAGCCTATTTTATGACAGTCTAAATTGAAACTTTTAAACCTTAAAATTTTTGTCTTATCAATTTAACTTCCAATACAGATTTTAAAATATTGATAAATATAATGTAAGTGCTCGTATTTGTTTAATGTAATAGATATTTTTTATACTTGTGATTAGTAAATTGATAATACGTAAGATGAAAATTATTGGGAAGCCATGCACAGGGTGACGAAACGAGCAGCTTGTTGCGTGCATGGAATGAGTTCCTATGACCAGCAGTGACGTGCCACCTGTTCTTTGATGCTGACATCTTCTCTTTATATTTATTACTCACATATTGTTATTTTTGTTCCTTCTTCCTCTTTTCCCTTGACCACCATTAATGTGTTGCTTAATCAGTAATTAATTAAAAACCCACTTCCTAATCTCTTTGAATTATTAAATAAGCAAACCTTGGTCGTCTTCCAATTGTCACTCAACTTCCACCTATTTTTCACTTGCATGGCTAGGCCATTTGAAAATTGCTCTCATATTATAATAAAATATGTCTTTAAATTATAAAAATAAAGTTTATTTGACGAAAATTAAAGTTTGCAGTATTAAGTATATTTTTAATAAAAATGGAGTATTAAATTAGACTTTTAGAATTAATAAATAGAACTTAAATGATTGTAATTAAAAATGGCTTGTGGGGGCTAAGTTGGCACACTAAGGAAATAATAACTTCATTGACATTAAATTAGTCCTAAGAAAATGGAAATCATTTTCCAAGGAGGATGAATTTGACATTTCAAGAAGAAAAAGGGCACACATATTTTGCTAGCAGGTGGGAAGCTGCCAAGAACAAGATTGTATATAAATATTAAGCCTCCAGTTACTGGTTGGATTGGCAGGAGGCAGACATATCTCTTAGTTTGAAGGAGGAGACAAGCAAGCAATCATATTATAGCTACAAGAATGGGAAGGTCTCCGTGTTGTGATGAGAGTGGACTTAAGAAAGGTCCTTGGACTCCCGAAGAAGATCAAAAGCTTGTCAAATACATACAGAAACAAGGTCATGGAAGCTGGAGAGCCCTCCCTAAACTTGCTGGTACTGTGTCTGTTCAAATTGAGATGACTTTTAAGTGATTTTGACTATGTCTCTGTCTCTGATGAACTAGAATAACTTGTTTTGCAGGTCTTAACAGATGTGGGAAGAGCTGCAGACTGAGATGGACAAACTATTTAAGGCCAGATATCAAGAGAGGAAAGTTTTCTGCAGAAGAAGAACAGACGATTCTTAATCTTCATGCTGTTCTTGGCAACAAGTAATTGACTCGATTCTGATAGTAATCTCTGATTCGACATGGATCTTCATCATATGCTCATCGTTTTGCTTTTCTTTTCTCAATACCAGATGGTCGGCGATTGCAAGCCAGCTACCTGGTAGGACGGACAACGAAATTAAGAACTTTTGGAATACCCATCTCAAGAAAAAGCTGATACAGATGGGTTTTGATCCTATGACTCATCGTCCTCGAACTGACATCTTCTCTAGCTTGCCTCATCTTATAGCTCTGGCTAACCTAAAGGAGCTTATGGACAGTCACTCTGTGGAAGAACATGCTGTGAGACTCCAAGCAGAAGCTGCACAGATGGCTAGGCTTCAATATTTACAGTACCTTCTCCAGCCTCAAACTCCATCTTCCACGGCAACAAGCTCAAACAACATCAACGCTAACAGTTTCAGTGACATGGACACTTATTACCTATTGAATTCTCTTGCTTCTGTCAAGCACAGCCCAGTTATAACCTCAACCCAAATGGATTTAACACCCAACTCTCTTCAGGGTCTTGAGGCCATGGATGTTCCTTTCTCTCATTTGCCTGACTTGCAAGTCCCTTGCAGCTACCAAACACAATTGAACAAACACCAACTGGCTCAAGCTCCTGACTTTACAGTGTTCAGTCATGGAGAGACCTCGCCTAACTCTCCATATCTTCCTCCGTCTTCAATCCCATCTCCTCCATCAGGCGCTCCTGTCATTACACAGCCTTCTCCGATCAATTTCACCGGCGATTCTTACACTCTTTCGAGCTACGGTGGAGATGCTCCTTCCCTTTGGCCTGATCACCTTCTCCTTGAACACACTTTATTTCAAGAAACATCCTAGGTTCGGAGTTGCACCAGGACTTACTTCTTTTGTGAAATACTCTAGACTCTAGAGTCAATAGATTATATACTGTTCATGTCGTCTGTAACCTTCGGTTCACATTAACCTTTGCGCTTATCATTCTAGTACATAGCTTTCATGTCCAGGAGTAGGTATATAATTACACGTTTTCAATTCTGTGTCATTGGTGATCTATCTGCAACTCTTTTTTCAAGGGTTCATCACCAACTAAATATTTGTGATTAAGGACTCATTTGGATGACGAAAATCCTTTTCCTGTTTCAATCACAACATAACAGTCCTGAAATGATCTTGCAAGATAGATTAATATCCAGTGAATCTCAGCCCCGGTGGTTCGAGAAACAGAAGCATAACTTGCATGCATATTATAATCTTTTGTCGAAGAAATTTTTTCCTTGTGTTTGGACTCTGGAAACGTGTTGACATTGTTATGGTTGAAACATATACACTATGAAGATTGCTTGATTTCCAAGAAATTGCGTACAAATTTTCCGAGTTTTAGTCCTGAAAAGTCTTCACAAGCTATTTAACCTGATACCAGATAACACCGGTCCTCAGTTTGAACTCGTCGTTTATGTTATTATCAGAAGTTCTTTTCTAAGTAAGAAAACATAGCGAACCCAGAAAAGAAAAGACGATTACTGATTCATGACAGGTGATTATGATGAGAAGTCTTGGTGTTCACACATGAAAAGGAGTTAAAGTTTCCTTTTTTGATATGTCATTATAATCATTCATGTTGTTTATACATTATTGGATTACAAGTATTTTCAGGGTAAGTAAGATGATCAAGTGATTGACCAAAACCGTTTGATCTGAACTAGCCAACCACTCCAGAGGAAGTGGCTCCAAACTCCATGTCTATCGCAATCTTGATCACCTGAAAATTGGTTTTTATTGTAATGGAAGATACTGCATATGATTATGTCTTCATAATTTTTTGTTTATCTACAAGACACAAGAGAAAGGGAGAGTTGACTAAAGCATAAATGTCCAAAAAGTGACGTAGAAAGATCCTTCAATGATAAGAGGGACCCCAAGTAGTTAGAAACACAAAAAGTTGGGAATTATATGACTAGCAAGCAATCGTAATAGAGACACAACTAATCTAATCTTCCTTCTTTTAATTAATTTTCTAAGATATTGATGGGTATTGAGATAGTTTTTTTGTTCTTGTTTATCAAAATGCCCACATTTATTTTTTTAAATACATATTTAATAATCCAACATATTATATTATTTATATCGCGATAAATGTATTAATTTAATTATAATTATTTATATAAAATACTAACAATAACAACATAGTAAAAATTTTGTTAATACACAAAATTTGGAGAGATTCAGTATTATGTAGTCTTACCCTCAACTAGAAGAGAGGTATTGATATAAAATATGAATGTTAAATTTTAAAATGTTAATAACTCAAAATTTTTTTCGAAGATATCCTAAAATACTTTTTTTTAAACGGAGGAATCCGCAGTCACTATTCTTTGGATATACGCTGGGTAAACCTCCGAATTAATACAATAACTTGCAAATTTCGCCAACCGGGTATTTCGCACTAGACAAATCCTATATGACAGGCTTAATCGAGAGGGCATAGGTAGGGGATTCGAACACAAGACTTTTTAGCTTTATGTCCCTCCACTCCACCAACTCGTTAAAATACACTAATGCTGTATAATTTAATTAGGAGACATTATGTCCATTATAATTAAACAATTAATGTGTTATATTTATAATTTCTTAATGTTATGAATATAGTTTTTAATGAAAAAATAGTGAACTTTGCTACCATTTATTTGAATTGAAGATTTTATAAGGGTATATATTATCAAGTGAAGATCAAATGAATTAGTAAATGAAGCCCTGAAAAAGAATTGTAAGGGATTATAATTTATTTCTTCATTTTTAAATTATGTCATTATTTAGAATTTGACTCTATTAAATATATAGATTTAAGACTTTGTAAGTGATTTTTTTAACAAATTAACAAGGAATTAGGAAATTTTTATTAAAAAAATATGTATTAAATAGATATTTTTCAAAAAGGCTGTGGGTTACAGAACCTTGCACAAGGTGGCTTTTGAGTGACGGCTAACATTTTTTATTATTATTTTGACCAACTATTTTCACAAAGGTCATGAAAGATTAGTTCGTATTTGAGCAAATTGCAGTTCTCAAAGCAGCGGATAACAATTTCTTAAACAGAGGGTTGACACTTGACTTTCATCGTTTCTCATTGACTTTTATTATGAGCATTCAATTTACAGAGACAAATCACCAAAAAGTGAGTTCTGGGTAATTTTATGATGTCTAACTTTATTTAATGACTAAAATGATATCATTTTAATTATTAGACATAAGTTTAGAGATTATCCAACTCTGTCTAATGGTTAAAATAATGTCGTTTTGGACACTGAACATGATTAGACAATATAAAATTAGACAGAGAATCTTATTTATTAAAAATTAAAAAATTAATTAAAACTTAATTTAAAGAATATAATATAACAAAAAAAATGACTAATAGAACCATAAAAATCAAAATAAATGTTCAATTTTCCAATTCAAGTACTCATTTTATGACAAATTTCAATGACTTATCTCTATTTTTGTATTTTTGTGTAAATTTAGTATTTCCTATAATTAATATTAAATGCAAGTAATCTCTTGTAAATTATGTATTATGTGAAAGTTATTTGATGAACCAATAACTAAAAATCAAGTGGTAGATCTCCTTTCCTCTTCCTTTTCTGTGACTGATTTAAACTTTGTTTTATTGACAGGTACTCGGGCCATTCTCCATCGGGAGTGGGAAGTACGATTTCAGTATGTGCACCGCAAAGAAAACCAGTGCGCCGATCAATTAACAGCTCTTGCTAGTCAACGCAGTCCAGGCGTCCATGAACACCAGGCGGCCCCTTTGGTCCTCCAGGATTTTCTCACACTCGGGACCGTCACGATTTTGAGTCCCATCGCGCGATGCGTGGTTTAGTTTAGCGTTTTTCTTTTTCCTTTGTATGTAAAAAAAAAATCAAGTGGTAGAATCTAATTTGATTAGTTTCTCTTGATGCTTTCCTTTAAGAATATACTCAAAATGGTCTCATTCTCACTCTAATCAGCAGTCCAATTCGACGGTGGTATGTCTAGGGATGGCAACCAAATGGGGTTGAGTCTAGCCTAAGGTCTTCCACTAGTGTTAGGTTTGGGACAGATTTGGCTTTTGACTTCTCCATCATTATTATATTACCTTCACTCATGTCCATTTCTACTGAACGTAAATGAAAGACCTTCCAAAGCTTAAGACTTTTAGAAGATCAAATGCATGTACGGTCTAAATTTTCTAAACCCATATGGAACACAAGCTCTATGACTTTGGATAAGTTATGATACAAGTGTGTTGAGCAGGTTGATCTAATCTAAAGAATGAATATTTACAGAGTAAAGTCAGTAATTAATTAAAAATTAGGACTAAAAACAATAACTAATTACAATTGGTCTAGGTAATTGTGTATGTAGCCATATAGATAACTTAAGGGTTGTTTGACTATTATGTAAAAACATTATCTTACGACAGAAAGAAAGGCAAAAGGGAGACGCAAATCACACATTTTCTAACGTAAGCAGTTGGGTTGTTTCCCTTTTCTCACAAGAAATTGACTGTAATATTAACCTGGTAAATCCAGGCTTTTTGATGTTGATTATGTTCATTTATGGAGTAAAAAAATAAATAAAAAGGGTGAATTTAGTTAAAGAAGTCAAAGAAATGTTGCTTGTCAAAATGATTAAGAGGTAAAATTAATTAATCTTTACTTACATTCTCGGTCTTCATCACCAACCAATTAAGTGATCTCGATTTCAGACAAAAGCAACCTAATAATACCGCAATGGAGTAAATAATCCTAAGGTATTACTAGATAGATAGTCGAAGCCAAGCCCTTGTTCTTACATTGATAAGGTTGGTGTACCTTAGATCCTAATTAATAAGGTCGGCAAAGAACCAACTTAAGTCTAAACCGATCCTAATTAATAAGGTCGGCAAAGAACCGACTTAAGTCTAAACCTAACCTTTGATTTTATAGAAAAATAATGGATTGTTCAAATTTCTTGTTCCAAAGTAATTTACAAAAAGCTAAGTCAACGTTATACAAGGACATACTATGTTTGTATGTAACATTTCTTTGAATATGTCAACTCAAAATCCTGTAGTTACTAATAATATTCACTCATTATTATCATCATCATCATTATCATCATCACATCTAGTTTAAAGTTCCGCAATAACGCGGGGTCTGGAGAGATCTGATAGTGCACAGTCTTATCTCAACATAGTAGAAAGACTGTTTCTGATAAATCCACATGCAGATGTGAGTCATGTGACAATAAAAAAGTGATGCAGGTTAAAGAGTAAATAAGTAAAATTGACACGCTAAATCATTATGTAAATAAAATTACAATAAATACATAAAAATAAAATATAACTCGACTTTAAAATAGATCAAAACTAAAATATAACGAAATATATTATCTCTTTATCTTTAGAAAAGTACAAATACCTAAATGATAAGAGAGCAATAAAATATCAAATAACTCGACTTTGAATCATACAAAACACGAAAACCCAGAAAAAAAATTAACATGTAAAAACATGAATAATATTTTCTATGGCAGATTAACGAGTAGAAAACAACCTTTGGTTGTTAGTAATTTGTAACCTAAAGGTGATCTTCTGATCAATTTCTTCTGTGGCTAATACTTACTTTTTTTTCATTTATCAGAAAAGAAACCCTATTTGTACCGTGGCCTTGTTTTTTCAAAGTTTGGTAATCAAAGTGAGATCAGGGTCTCCAAATTTTCTTCACCTCTACAATATACAAAAAATTTCCTTTTACTCTCTGATTCTATGCATCGAATCGATATCTCATCACAGGTCCAATTCACGTAGATCATGAGTCACGACTCATTCTGTGTCATGTACATAGCTGAGTTTGAGATATCTCAATCAAGTGATTGTACCATCAGAGGTAAGAAATGTTTCTCGAGAAGGTGTGATAATGAAATTGACGTTGAAACTTTATATTTTTACAAGAAAATATCTGACATTTTGGATTTCATCTACCTTGCTCCGCGTTGGACTACAGAAGCTCAGGAATTCTATGGATGGTTTTCACTGAAGTTTATCTTAAATTCACAATATTTTAAATATGAGATTGATGTTAACCAATAATCAATTAAAATTAAGAGATAACGTTCTATATGTTAAAAATGTGTTAACTAATCTTTAAGATAAGTTACCAAACTAAATTTATCATTTCATATTCCAATTCGATTCGATCCATTCATTCGTAGAACAACCGAATGTGAAATTAAGAATACATTCTTTCTTAAATGAGAACTTGCCGTAATAACAATTTCCCAACTGTTTCATATAAAAAGAGGAAGAGCACGATGACAAGCGCTAAGATACCTATGCTTGCTTGTTTAGAACACCAATTCAAAGGTTTACGTATTACTAACTAACATTATGGACTAGTCAATTCATAAAGTAAGAGGAGAAGGTAGGAGGGGGAAAAAAAAAGAAACATATTAATGGAGTATTATTGCCACTAGTACTACTGTCATACATTATTACTTGATTGAAGCATATATGCTACAGTCACATTCACGACCTTAAATATAAATGATGGAGTTGGTGGGATCGTCGAAAATTTAATGGCGGCCGAGACCTTAGGAGTAGGAACTGCAATAATTGTACATATGGTCATGGTCACATCTATCAACTTTCAAGTCTTAATCCCTAGCATCAGACATCTAATGGTTTTTTTTTTCCTTTGTACTCGGTTCGAAGAAATTCAAAAAAAAGTTCTGGTAGAGAAATTCCAGAAAGAGTAATTTTCATACAAATTAAGACAGGTTTTTGCGATATATAAAAATATTCAATTAAAAGTATCATAAGCAATGCTACGAGTGTCGTATCGGATTTAGTACTAGATTTTTTTTTGTTACAACTGACAAACAAACAGAAAAATTAATGAGAAAACGCTACACCCTGCGCATCAGTGCTCAAGTAGGGAGAAAGACCAGGGGGTGTATACTAGACACGCTCGGAATGGGCGCAACCCGAACCTAACTTGGCTAAAAAATCCGCGCACTGATTACCTTCGCGAAAAACACGAGCGATGTTGTAGAGAGGAGCCTGGGCCAGATATGATATCATGGATGAGAAGAGCCAGTGGATGAAAGAATAGAATATCATCAGGAAGGGTGAGACAGCGCAATGCTTCCTTGGAGTCGGACTCAATCTGAAGGCCGTCCCATGAGTAATTACCAAGCCCAAACTGTAGAGCCAGGAGTTCCGCAACCATGATGGTGGTGATCCCGACCCCACAGGAGAATCCCGCTATCCAAAGACCTGTGCTATCCCGAAGCAAGCCGCCGATCCCGGCTTGGCCTAGGGGGCCACGAATCAAGAGCGGGGGCTGAGGTGGAAGAACCCTGGGTTGGGCAACGACAAAGGCTGCAAGATACTATCGGTACCGGTTAATACCAGATAGCATTTCGGGTAATTTTTTAAATTTATAAAAAAGTTCCTGAATTTTTTTAAAAATTACAAAATAGTCCATGATCATATTGCACAGTTGTACTGTATATTTTTATCTATGTCTCCAAAAATTTTAATAATAAATAATAATCACAATTTTAATTTAGTTTATAAAATTAATTTAATAATTATTAATAAATATAATTAAAATTTAAATATATTTTTTTAAATATATAAATTTCAAATAAATTTTGATTTAATAATTTTAAATATATAAAAATATTAGTTTATAAATAATAATTTTTAAATTATTTATTTTAAAATAAAATATTTTAATTAATACTTAATTAATAAATATTATATAAAATATTAAAATAAATTTAAAAATAATTTATTTTTAAATTTTTATTTTATTTATAATTATTATTAGTAATAAAAATATTTATTTTTATTTTAAAAACACAAATTAAAAATTCACAATAATTATAAAAGTTGAAGTAAATAAAATAGCTAATTAAAAAAACTTTGAAAAAAAGAAGGGGGAGGAGAGGCGGGATGGAGGGAGGGAGAGTTTAATTTTTTAATTTTGCAAAAAAGTCCTCCTATTTTTTAAAATTTCTGACACCGGTCGGCATTTGGCCAGTATTTTGAATACCGAACGGTACCATCTGAAACTGGCCGGTACTAACCGATAATTAAACCCGGTATAATGACCCCCTTTAGTTCATACCAGTTTTGATCCAATACCGGCTGATACGAAACAGTATCCTAAATTTTGATTATAATGCCATAATATTTTTAAAATACATTAAAACAAGATTTTGCAACTCATTTTTTTCGAAAGGTAATAGAAATTATTTTTTTATTCCACCTACTAGAACATGACTACAAAAGTGGATTTCAAGGGTAAAAGACATATATCTCTTTTATATAGTTTAAGAAACTTTTTAAAAATTATTTGATCTTTAAATTCTTCAAAAAGATTTCCTTCAGTTTTCAATATTTTAGAAAATTTTCTTCTCTTTAGAACATAGTGACGAAATACACGTAGTATTAACATCAGATATGAACTAATAAATTGTAACCAATATGAAAATCTGACTCAACTTTAAATTCGACACAAATTAATTAAATATAATTAAAATAAATAATTGAAAATAATTATAATAAATTATTAGTTTCACTCATATTTAATTAGTTAGGTTTAAGTTTAAGAACTGCCTTAAATCAACATATAAATAATATTTGAGTAATTCAGTGTTTGATGTTAATAATATATATGTTTCGACTGAAATCAAGGAGCCTTTTTGGAAAACTAAAAAGTAAAATAAAATTTTTTGAAAGCCTTAAAAATCAAGTAGTTTCTAAGACTTTTTAAACAACAAAGAAAATGTACGTCTTTTACTCGGATATCTTCACCATACTTATTGAATTCAATTGAGAGAAATGATTTGAATGTGATTAATTAGTTTATATTCATGTCACTATAAGAAAATTATCGTTTAACGACAGACATTACTGACAGAAAATCTTGTGATTCCGTCGGTAATAGAAATTAGCAATGAAATTAACTGACGGATAAAGGTGTCGTAAAAACAGCCGTAGGTAAATTTACCGATGAACACTTTATGTAACTGCCGGTGAATATATCGACGGTTGGCTGTGACTATAGGTAAATTTGCCTACGGCCATTTTGTTTCCGTCGGAATATTTGTAGATGGTATTGGTTATTCTGTCGGTAACATTACCGAGGGTTATGATTAAACCGTCGGTGAATATACTGACGGTTCAGCAAATCCTAATGGTAAATTTGGCGACGGGTTGTCAATATTATTGACAGTGATTTTTTGTTCCGTCGGTAATATCATGGATTTTACCGACGGTTTGTTGTGTTCCATCGGTAAGTATAATGGATTTTATTGACGTATTTGTATTTTTTGTCAGTAAATATTTTTTAAAAAGTTAAAAAATCCCTACCTTAAATTTTATTTCATGATCTTATGGTTAATGCATAATTTCAACAGTTATGAATTATCTGTGCATCATATTTTGATTTGTTTATATATTTAATTTGTTTAAACAGAAAGTTGATTGATGATATAAAGTTAAAATTATCTTAATTGATAATAAAAACATTAAATTTATTTGTAATTCAATTGAAATGACTACAAGTACACTATTGTCCTGATGACTAAGGATGTTTTGAGGTACTACCCCTCCCCTTCAACTCATCTACCTCATCATGGAGCTGAGCTATGTACTCCATCAATGTCTGCACTGTGCTTCGAAGCTCATTGACTTCTTTGGTTGTCTACCGTCTACTAGATGTTACTGTCCTGGAAGTGGAGGATTGCGAATAACATGTGTTCGTAAATGAACTTAACTCGAAGATCCTTCCATAACGGTCCCTACCACCCAGTGCATCAAGGTATGTCTAACTCTAATCAACAGCTTATTCGTGCTGAGACTGTTGCTGAATGCTTTCTTGTATTTGGTTTTATAGGCAATGTTTATAATAGTAAGTGATAATTATTAAGAATTAATACTAAAGCATAAATTTCACATACATTAAGTTCTCTACATCAGGTGTTGACGAATGTCACACCGTCATGCTTTTTAATTTGGGTGTTCAAAAAATGATGACAGGGTGTAAGCCTCATGCCCATAGACTTTTCTTGCATAAGAATAAAATGTTATAAGTGAATTAGAATTCATAAAAATTTTTGCAAATAAGTGTAAAGGTTGGATACTTACAAGTCTCTCTGCATGCTCGTGGTGTGTAATAGATCCTCTTGTATACACGGGGAGACCCTCTTCCCCCAGTCCTCCACGTCTGTTAGTAGAATTATGCTCTAAAATGGACATTGCCTCAGGTGATGTACAATACTGCTGCCAACGACTTTATATTTATTCAGAAATATAAGGCAGTCATATACCAGCTTTGTGTATTGCACCAACAAAGTCCCGATAACATGTACGTGCTCGTCTCTCCCATACTTTATGTATGACCGCGTCATATTCAGAATCCCAAAAAAAATTCTTTCTGAAATAAAAGGAAAAAAATTCGATAAATACTTACAATGTAATAATATTTATCTAATTAATGTATAGAAATCAATTAAAATAAGAAAATAGTATTTTTTATTATACCTCAAACTCTTGATAATAAAATTCCTTTGTGGCCTAGAGATATTCTTCCCTACATAACCCTCAAGATCAATCTTCTCTTTAAATTTGGATTTCATATTTCTAGAGTACAGTCCAGATGGGATTGACCTAATATAAAAACAAATAGTTTTATACCATTTAAAAAATTTAAACCTATAACTTAATTATAAACATATAGTGTTTCATATGTTTACACTTACAGATTATTGACAATTGTAATGTAAGTTCTTCCATTAAGTCCTCCAGCTCCAGGTTGTCGGCCGTCTCCTTTGTCCATATCGTTTACCCCTGATATCTCTGTCACTATAGGGGTAGTGGATGATGCAGGGGTGGTAGATGGTGTAGCATTAAGTACAGAAGGTGATGCCTCATTTGCAACTATAATAGCTAAAGGGGGAGGAGGTGATTCAGTTGGAGCTGCAGAGTGTGATGGTTCACCTTGACAGTAAGTACCTCTGAATCGTTGTCTAAACCTAGATCGCATTATCACGTTGTCTCTTTGGTCACATATTTCAAACTGAAGTGAGTAATAAATTAGTAAGAATCGAGTCGTCTCCACAGGGATTATGAGAAAGTTCAAATCTACGTTAGCCGAAATTTCACCTCACAAATCTTAAACTCCAAACCCAAACCTTCTATTTTCACCTCAATACACAAAAACCTACTAAATAACAAAACTCACTTACCTTAACTAAATTGTGAATATTTTTAAAAAGTCATTGAAGACCGATGTATTTCACAAACTCAAACAAAAGCTTGGCATGCAAAGTCGGGTTTGAGAGGGAGTGTTAGAAGTCAAACCCAATAGAAGCTTATAGGTTTTTCTAGATACAATAGTTTAGTATAGCTATTCTCCTTTACTTTTGCTAGCTGTCAATGCTTATTTATTATGGTTGTGATGTAGCTATAACTTCTTTATTATGGTAGTGGTTTAGTTGGCTTTGGGGTGTTAAATTCGGTGAACAAAACTGACTTTGATGGTTATAAAAGGGGTTGTATGGGTAGTGTTCTAGAAGTGAAAAAACAGTGAAAAAAGGTAGAGAAAAGCATAGTGAAGAGAGAATAAGAGAGAGTGAGATGTAGAGAGTTGCAGATCAAAGTTTGTAAATTGTTTTTTAATCAATATATACTGCCACTTGTTTTCTAGTAACTTGTCTATTTTTTCCCAACTAACGGTACTGCTACAAAAGCTACTAACAATACAACGATTGCAATCTGATCAATTATTTCTGCAAGCGCACAGATTCGTTCTAGCATCCACACAGCAAATATTCTAAAGTCGTCTCCCTCAAGGACCAAATTGTTCACCAATTAAA
>JAOQMR010000213.1:1960781-1974355 GCA_027563865.1 Erythroxylum pelleterianum
AGGGATTATATATGGCAGATTTGTAGGGATTGTTTTTTTGTAAACTCTTTTTATACCTTGACTCTTGTTCTTGTGACCATCAAATAATACGAATACCATGTTTCAACACATTTGATGTTATTGTCATGTAATGAAGTTTTTTCAGAAAAAGTATTAAGCAAAGGAAATTTTGCAGGAAAATTGCTTAATTGCATGTTTTCTGCTGATGATTGACGTAAGTTTGTCGTATGATTTGGTCCGAACACTTCTAATAAACCATGCTGAAGACTTTTTCACGTTAAGGATGACAATGACACAAATCGGGCTTGCATAAGTTAAAATTTAGTCTAATTGTTTTTTTCTTGAGTTTGGGATCTAACTTTAGATAGATGACTTCGATTTAAGCTTGAGCTTGATTAAGCCTGACTTAATTTTTAATTTTTTAAATTAAAAAGATAAAAAAGACATTATCTTTTACACAATAATGTCTTTTTGAGTTTTTTTCACATGACTGTTGAGTTTTAGACAGTGCTAAGCTTAAGCTTATCAACTCAGATCTAGCCCGTTGATCTCAAGTCGAATTGCATTGGACTCGAGCCCAAATGTTATCCTAGTTATAGTAGAAATATTGCTAGGCAAGAAAGCAAGTTTCTAAAGATAAGAGGCAATGTAATTATCATTTAGATAGTTTTTGTATTATTATGGGCAATATTATTTATAATACCTTTCATGTTAATAAATAATTTAAGATGTTTGGAGGTAATTTAATCAATAAACTAATTTTTTATTAGGTTATTTTGATCTGTTTTTTATTTTCTGTAATAATTTTTAGTTTTTATTTCTTAAATTTTATTTTTAATTTTAAAATTTTAAAAATAAAATTTTATTTAATGTGTTATATTTATAAAATTTAAATATTAAGTAAAATATAGAAATAAAATTTATAAATTAATTAGTTTTAATCTTTTATGTAATATTTATTAATAACTATTAATAATATTATTAAAATAAATAGCTAAATAATTACAATTTTATAAAATTTACTTCAAATTTTATATAATAATTATATTACTAAACCCTTACGGGGTGTTTGGTTGAGAGAAATGACTATTTCATTCTTCATCTATTCCTAGTAACAGGTTCTTACTTTGTTTGGTTGAAAAATTTGTACGGAATAGATAATTCTAAGATTTAATTATTCTTGAATTTACATAACACCCTCTCTCCTATCTTTAGCTATTCCTAGAATAGTAGTGGTGAATAACAACAACAACAACAACAACAACAACAAATAATAATAATAATAAATAATAATAAGTAATAATAATAATAAGAAGAAGAAAATTAATAATAATAAGACGATGATGAAAATTAATAATAATAATAATAATAGTAATATTTATAATAATAATAATAATAATAGGAAAAATTAATAATAATAAGAGTAAGAATGTATTTATCAGGCTTATAATAGATGTTTTGATTTTTTTAGTTATTCTTTTGTTATTTTAAATTTATGTTTTTAAATTAAAACATTAACATACATTATCATTAGAAATTTTTAGAAATAAACTAAACCAAATAATATTTATTTTAATCCATTTTTATCTATTATATTCTTAATAATAACTATTTCATTATTTATCAATTCCACCGAATAAACCAAAAAACTTGTTAAACACTAAAGGTCTAGAATATTAGTTAGATTATACGCAGCGTTTAGAATAAGACCAGAGAACGACGTATGTACTCGAGCATAGGGGATGACTCGCAAAATGTATTAAAGCGTGTCTCCAATATAGTTTGCTACATGTTTTGTTACGAAACGAATGATGTTTGTAACATCCCAGATCACCCGCTTACAGATATTGTCCGCTTTAGGCCTTGGCTCAGCCAAGCCCTCACGGTTTTGCTTTTCCCGAGGCCTTCCCAGGAGGTCACCCATCCCAGAATTACTCTCATCCGAGCACATTTAACCTTGAAATTTTGATGGGGTCTAGTCCATTAGGGCATGGAAAACGCGTCTGTATTCTGTAAGGGAGAGGTATCCATACCCTTATAAGGCGTACTTCGTTCTCCTCTTCAACCAATGTGGGATCTCATACTCTCCACCCCCTTATGGCCCAGTCCTCTTTGGGATCCAGCCTAAGTGGCACAACGGTTCGGGTATCGGCTCTGATACCACCTGTAACATCCCATATCACCTGCTTACAGATATTGTCCTCTTTAGGCCTTGGCCCAGCCAAGCCCTCACGGTTTTGCTTTTCCCGAGGCCTTCCCAAGAAATCACTCATCCCAGAATTACTCTTATCCGAGCACATTTAACATCGGAGTTTTGAAGGGATTTAGTCCATTAGGCCATGGATAACGCGTCTGTAAGGGAGAGATATTCATACTCTTATAAGGCGTACTTCGTTCCCCTCTCTAACCGATGTGGGATCTCACAATGTTAATGATGTTTCTTTCTCTCTTTGTGTGTCTTTCTCTATAATTCTCTCTCTCTCTCTCTCATTCTATAACCAATTTCTATCAACAATTTGGTATAAGAGAAGACGATTTGGGGCAGACAATGGCAGAAGGTGTTGGAAAGAATGATTTAAAGTTAGTTAGGATTAAATATTGTAAATTGAATATAACTTAAAAATAAATTAATTTAATTTAAATTAATTTAAATATTTTATATAATATTTATTAATATAGTATTAATAAAATATTTTATTTTTAAAAATAAATAATTGAAAATTTATTATTTATAAACTAGTATTTATTTTTATATTTTTAATTATTAAGTCAAAATTTATTTGAAATTTATATATTTTAAAAATATATTTTAAATTTAACTACATTTATTAATAATTATTAAATTAATTTTATATATTAAATTAAAATTGTAATTATGTTTAATTGAATGTAAAATGAAATGGAGCGTGAAAAAACAACAATTCTAAAAAAATAATTCAAAATTTTGATAAAATAGAAAATAATTCAAAATTCAATTATTTTACAATAAATTATTATATATAGATAATTATTGTATACAGATATATATTATATATAGATAATTATTATATATAGAAATAATTAGAATATAATAAAGATGTATATAAACTAAAATGGATAAGATATAAACAAAAAAAGCTAAATTAAATAAAATACAACTGTACAATATGACAATGAACTAGTATTTTTTAAAATTTCAGAGACTATTTTATAGAATTAAAAAATTACCCGAAACGGTACCCAATATTAATCGGTACCGTACCAAAACTTAATCCAGTACCAGGTTCGGTACAGTATTCATAACATTGAATAGAACATGACTACAAAAGTGGATTTCAAGGGTAAATACATAGATATCTTTTATAGTTTAAGAAACTTTTAAAAAGCTCTTTGATCTTTAAATTCTTCAAAAAGAATTCCTCTAGTTTTCAATATTTTAAAAAATTTTCCTCTCTTAAATTTTGATTAGAACATAATGAGGAAAGACATGTCGTGTAAACATCAGATGTGAAATAATAAAATGTAACCAATATGATAATCGAACTCAACTTTTAAATTCGAATCAAACTAATTAAATTTGACCTAAATTAATAATTTTAAGTAATTATATTAAATTATTAGTTTCACTCATATTTAATTAGTTAGGTTTAAGTTTAAGAACTGCGTTGAATCAACATATAAATAACATTTGATTAATTCATGGTTGATGCTTATATTATATAAATTCCAACTGAAGTCAAGGAGATTTTTGGGAAAACTAAAAAATAAAACAAAATTTTTGAAAACCTTAAAAATCAAGTAGTTTCTACTTTCTAAGATTTTTTAAACTACAAAGAAAATGTACGTCTTTTACTCTGATGTCTTCACCATACTTATTGAATTCAATTGACAGAAAGGATTTGAATGTGATTCATTAGTTTATGCTCATGTTCATGTTACTTCATTATGTTTATACATCTTTTTTAGAAATGGTAATGGGCTGGGCGACGAACCGATGGCTGCCCGGTCCGTGGCATGGGTCATGACCTTATGGGCCATGGGAGAGCTGACCCAACCTTTTATTCAAAAAAATTTAACAAAATGACATTATTTTGTACATTTTTGTCTGGCCAAGTTGTCGCAACCCGTTGTTTGGTCAACCTATGTCAAAATCGGGTCGGGCCATATTTGTCATCCCTATTTTCTTTATTGTATGAGAAGATCATCGTGGGCCCAATGGTCTTAAGCCTGAAATTTTACGACATATGCATTGACTTCAGCTGACAAAATTAACCCAAATTTAATTCGATTATTATTTTTTAATTCTCATTTTTTGGATGAAATTAGATGAAGATTATTAGTCCAATAACATAATTAAATTAATTATCTATTTTTTGAAAAATCTATAAATTTATAAAATGAATAATAAGCAAGCACAACTTCTTTAAAATGATTTCAAGCTAATGTGCAATTAACATTTTAATTAATCTTATCTGTCGACGACGAGCAAATGCGGTGGAGGTCATTCCCGTTACACCTGACAATCTGTCAAACGTCATAAATGGTCGAGAACTGATAATCTTTGAACCGCAATCCAAAAAAAATCAAAATGTTCTCGTGATCATTTCATTGACTTCATACGTTCATACCAAACTAGTCCTCGTGCTGCATTCTATATGTTCATACCAAATTAGCGTACTTCATGTTGAATTCGAAAAGGAATTCAAGATATGGAGAATTAGATGAAACCGTATTGTTAAGTTGGTCACGAGACTAGCACTTTACATATTTTTTTTGTTCTGCATAAATGTTATTATCTAACCTGTGATCCTTTGGGAAGAAAAGTACGCAGTTCACCTCTTCCTTTGATCAAACTTGTCAGGCGCTAGTGATTCCTATAAATAGAACTAAGGTCATTCTCAGAGAATTAACGTTTATGCATCAGAAAATCAGTAACAACATTAAATGCAGAAAGAAGAACTTGGAATATACTTGTTTAGCTTGCGTACATATGTTAATGGCGGCTTCAATGGAAGCATTGGCAATGGCAGGCGCAGATTATCTTGAGTGCGGCATGGAAGTCGAGAAATGGGAATGCAAGAGCTTAGATTCATCACCTCCGCCTCATTTGTTAGCAGAAAACGAAGTTACAATGGATGAGAAGCACAGGTTCCAAGTCACTTATTTCAGCTTTCCACGCCACCCTTTAGAAGCTGATGATCAGATCGACCTCAGATTACATCCGAAGAAGATGAAATAAGCGAGAAATGTAGATGGAATGTTAAGAAATTTATCATATATCTTATTGTTTAACAAATTTAGATAAGTGTAACAAAGTGATACTTATTATTTAAATTGAATTTTTTAATAATTTTTTAAGTGGGAAAGAAGTTCATTCATTTTGAAAAGGATAATTTGTGATAACCTTGTTGTGCATTTGAAAGAAGTCCATTTGCAGTTGTCTTTATTGGAATGGGTTGAAGGTGACATGTTGCACTAAGGAGCTTTGATAGCCTTGTGTCTTCATTGATTGGTTGTCGTTGATGAAGTTTTAGTGCAGCAGTGTTCTTGTTTTTATCTTTGTGGTTCAACCGGGTAAATTCGTGAGATTTTGGCGGCTGGCTTTTTATGGTGTTTGCGTGATTTTGTTGAGCTGCTCATTGTCATTGATAGTAGTTTTTGTGTGGAAAACTTCCAGTAGTCTTAGTAATTTTGTGGTTGGCATTTTTAATGTTGATGTACGAAAATTTCAGTAGTTTTTGGGACTTTGCAGCTATTATTTTTGTTGTTGGTTTGGTGCAAAAAACTTCAGTAGCTGTCTTAATTGTTGCAGTTCCATTGGGTTAACGTTTTGATAATGAAACGTTTGTTAATTTGAGACGTTTTGTAGCTACTGTGCGTGAGATCTTTTTAATTAGATTATGTCTCAAACTCTTAAATGCAATTTATATGGTTAAAATGAAAGAAAGCCTATAGGATAATTAAGAGCAGGTAGGAAAAACATCAAATTATTCTGTTGTATTAAATCACATTCATATATTTATATAAGATTTAATATAAATGCGTGAATGAGATATAATAAAACATAATAAGAATACCGTAATTGAAACAAGAGATATGATCCCATCATTCATGTCTCGTAGACTCAAACATATACAGATCAAGAAAGGTGAAGATTATTCATATGCTTTTCACACGTGACTATATACCAAATGAGAACTTGCATTTGTTGTCAATATGATCAGAAGCTCTGGATTAATCAAACCAGAAGTGATGGAATTTCCATGGTTCAGTTCATTGGAGATTCTTTCCTAGTACATGTATTTTAAGAGGAAGACGTACATGTGTCTCGTGACTTGGAGCTGAAAATATCAATAATTAAAAATTTTAATTGATTTGATCAGTTTACCCATAAAAAGTTTGGAGCGGGAAACCATTTCTGATCACATGAAGGTTGGGGAGTGAGGACGTATACAATATGCAATGCTCCTGTTACGTATGCACTGACGAACATGTGTCTTGTCTGATTTCTCACTTTTAACTCATGTAATGCACACCACCCTCGTGTTTGATAAGGGTCAAAGTCTCAAGTTGATTATGCTGTTTCTGTGCGAAGGACAGTTGACCATTTCTGACATGATCTTGAAACATAGTAATTAGGACACAAGACTAAAAATGTATTGGACGTTATCTTGTAAAAGCTTATCATCAAAAGAAATATATTGTTGATGAACCTATTTTTAAATAGTGAATATAAAATCAATTATAATTATATTCATATTTTTCGCAAATATTAATTTTTATATTGGTGAAACCTAAGATTGTTATTCTTTATTTTCCAAAAAAAAAGATTGCTATTCTTTCAGTGTACATTAGCAAATTATTAGGTATATATAATAATTTATCAATTATGTATTTTGTATAAATTAACAAATTAACGATTTAAAATAAGGGATAATTTGAAGTTAAATAACATTTCGAGATTCGAAAGTAATTTTTATATCCAATTAACCATCATTTTTATGATTGAGGACTTAAACTTTCAATCTTTTAAATTAGAAAAAAATTTAGAGAGTAATTTCACTGCTTGAACTTATAATTTATAATTTAAAACTTTGAATGTGAATTATTCATAAAAATGGAAATTGCTTTAAACCAATATTTTAAAAATTGAATTGGAAACTAAACCAATAAGACAAGAGGTTTAAGATTTGAAAGGTTCAATTAGTCTTAAATCATTATAAAATGGGCTAAAAATTGAATAAAATTAAAAGATTTGAAATATGATCGAAAGAAATTGCCCTTATCATCAAAGAACTTGAAGTTTAATTTTAAAAAGAAATTGTTAAATAAAAATTAATTAATTAATTAATTTTAGTCTATAAAAGCTTATTAATTTATTAAAAAACCGGTTAATTAATAAAATGATCAGTTTTGAACAGCAAGAGTTATAAAAGTAAATTAAACTAGAAAGTTAAACATCAAACCTAAAAGTAGAATAATTTAATATTTTTACGATTAAACCGGTAAGTTTTTTAATCTCTGCTTTAAACAACATTTTACTTGTTAACGTGCTTTAATTATGTTGGCCCGGTTATCACGGGAAATAGAGAATCAAAACCTTTCACATGCAGCATGTTGTGTATGAACTCAGCTTTAACTAATGAAACTGAAAGCTGAAAGAGGAGGGCTTGCATATAAATAAGTCACTATCCCTCACTCTAGTAGAACTCAACTAACAGTCTCTCGAGTACACTATCTAATCATCAAAATGTCTATTGAAGCATTGGCAATGGCCGGAGTTGATTACGCAGAATCCGGCATCAAGTTTGAGCTTTGCGAGGTCGATGGCTTGGAACAGCCACCACCACACCTAGTAGATGACCAAAAATCAAGCATGGAAATGAATAGGAGGCAGAGTCATGATGCTGTGATTAGGGACGACAAAACAGTCCTAACCCGGTTCAGCTTATCTCATCCTGATTCAAAATCAACGAGCTTAACTCAAGGTAATCAGATTTTAGAACTGAGCAATATGCAATTGTGCAGAAGCAGGATACTTGAATGGGTTAAAGCTGTTACTTCAAGTGATATCGTTTCAGAAAGGAAGATGTATTTAGGTTATATGTATAGTACGAGTTAACTTGTTCTATGTTACGAAAACTTTTGGGTTTGTGGTCTAATCTTGTGGTCTAATCTAGTCTTTGCATATCCTTTACATTTTTAATGAGAATTTAAACTACAAGTGTAATAATTGAGATATAGAGTCCTAAATTCGAAAAAGATTTATATTTATTAGACTATTGACCGTACGTAAGAAAGCATGAACCATAAACGTCATGCTCGATGATCTTATCATTAACTTCTGCCATTCACGGGAAGTTTGAGGGCTCCTAGAATCAGTGACCACAAAGTGTATGTTTTCTGGCTCTTAGGAAGAGCAGAGTTTTTCTTCGCATGTTTTGCACATTGCCCTTGTGATTATAAACAACGTATCTCATGTTTAATTTGTAAGTGTTTTCTCTTTTCGAAGATTCGTTAGTTCGCGCATATCTTCGAGTTTAACGCACAATTGATGTAATTAATATTTGTATAAGGAAAAGAAAATGACTTTTTAATTAGATAATTATTAATTACGATTTTTATAAAATTATGAATAAAAAATCAAATTTGATTTAGATAAAAGATGTTTAAAAAAATCCAATAAAGGATTGTTGAAGTTTAAAAATATAATTTATAAATTATTTAATGAGCATTAAAAAATGACAAATACAATTCTATGAACAAGACCTAATCAATGACAAGAAAAAATTGTTTATGTTGCAGTAGCAAAATAATATGAAAAAAAACTTTAAATTATGAAACAAACATTAAAATTTACGTGAAAAATTCTTCAATGTAGAGAGAAAAATGACAGGATAAACTGACAAATAATTCCACTCAACTCAATAAAGATTTACCAAAAAAGTTGATCATTCAATCCCGACAACAAATTCTCACAAAATTTCAAGATTAAAACCGAAGTTGATGTTACAATCAACAATCGTTTAAACTAATTCCCAAAATAATCAAACAAGGATGAGAATCTAACACTCTTTGTTATCTCTATTTTACTCACTTTTAAACTTGGTGGCTGCATTTTCTACAAAACTTACATCTTTTCCCTTTTAATATTATAAAATAAAAATTTCTGCAACTTATGCAGACACTTGCATGATTATGTAAGTAACCGTGTATCTTTCTAGCACCGCCTCAGCCATAAACATTCAAGGTTACATAGAGTTACACGATCTCCACACACAGTCGTCACACAGATGTGTATATAAACGTGTATAAGACCGTATATATTTTCATACTTTCTTCGTACTTTTACAAAGACTTACATGATTGATCCATACAATCGTTTAAGCCAAGATACGAGTATGTAGCATTCTACATAGTTCTATATCTCCTCGTAAGAGATTCTTCTAGTTTGTCTTCACTTATTTCAGTATTTGTCGTTTCCTCGAATTATAAAGTCGTCTTCACTTGTTTGTCATTTTCTCGAATTATAAAATCGTCTACGATCTCTAAAAGTCTTAAAATAGGCCTAAACACTCGACAATTTTCGTCAAAAAGTACGTCTAACTCCTCTTATCCTCTAAGATCATTATAACCTTAGCCAACTAGACTAGCCTCTTCTGGTTGCAACGCATCAAAATCTCCTTATCTATACTTCACATGTGTGGATGTACAACCCAGTAAAGGATTATGAATTGAAGTATTTTTATTGTATTGTGAGCTTTGAATTTATACAGACTGTAAGGGAAGCATTAGCTAATTAAGTGCCTATGTAAGTGCCTAGACTAAAGCAATATATAACATTACAAATCTATACAACTGGCTTAATCTAATTAGTGGATTTCTATAGATATGTTAGTTTATGACATGGGCTTCACTATGGGCTCTATCACGCCCCCTCAAGTTGGCGAAGGTCTTCGACGTAGCCCAAGCTTGACTTTGAGCTCCAGAAATCGCGATTTGGGAAGTGGCTTTGTTAGGGTATCGGCTATTTGGTTATCGGCGGAGACATGAGACACTCGGAGAGCGCCGGACTGGACTTGTTCCCGGACAAAGTGGAAATCGATGGCTAAGTGTTTCATTCGTGAATGAAACACCGGGTTTGAGCTGAGTTGTGTCGCCCCAACATTGTCGCAATATATCACCGGCGATTGTGAAGGAGGGTTGTTGAGTTCGGCGAGGAGATGGCATACCCAGTTTAATTCAGCAGCGGTATTAGCGACAGATCTGTATTCGGCCTCGGTGGATGAACGAGCAATTGACTTCTGTTTCTTTGAACTCCAGGAGATACGGTTTCGACTGAGGTAGACGATGAATGCGCCAGTGGATTGATAATCGGTCTTGTCTCCTCCCCAATCTGCATCGGAGTACGCATGGAGCGACGAATAATGACTTTGATCTGCAAAGGCATGGAGACTTGTGGTGGATCGACGATACATTTGTAAGCCATCATCAGCGGTCCCAACCAAGTAGCGAAGAAGACGTTTTACAGCAGCCCAATGGTCAGATGTTGGGCGATGATTGAATTGGGAGAGTTTATTGACAGCAAACGCAATATCGGGCCGAGTCAAAAGCAGGTACTATAGACTACCTACTATTTTCCTGTATTCAGATGGGTCATTTAGTGGTGTTCCAGAGTTGAGGTCTAAGATTGGGTGACTTGCCATAGGTGTAAGAACTGACTTAGCCTCTATCATTTTTGTATGCTGTAGTAGGTCAAGGATATACTTTCTTTGTGAAAGGATGAGACCCTCCTGGTTTGGGATAACCTCTATGCCTAAGAAATAGTGTAATGACCCCAGATCTTTGATAGACAACTTATTTGCCAAAATAGCAACATAGTTGTCTATAAGTTGTGAATTACTGCCTGTGACAATTATATCATCCACATAAACTATAAGAATAATAGTACCTTTAGGTGACTGCCGAATGAACAATGAGGCATCTGAGTGGGAATTCTGAAACCCTATTTGAAGAAGAAATTGTTTTAAAGCATAGTACCACGCCCTTGGTGCTTGTCTTAAGCCATAAATGGCCTTTTGAAGATGACAGACATAGTTAGGTCGATCAACATCTTTGAAGCCTTGTGGTTGGATCATGTAAACATTTTTTGTGAGTGGGCCTTATAGAAATGCATTATTGACATCCAATTGCTTTAATGGCCATCCTTTTGTTAATGCAATGCTGATGATGATTCTTATTGTTGTTGGTTTGACCACAGGGCTAAATGTTTCTTGGAAGTCTATCCCTGGACGTTGATGAAAGCCCTTAGCAACTAATCTGGCCTTATAGCGATGCACCGAGCCATTTTCATTTCGTTTTGATGCGAAATACCCATTTGCAACCAACTAGGTTCTGATTCTCATAAGGAGGTACAAGTTTCCAGGTACCATTTGTTACAAGAGCATCAAATTCTTCTGAGCAAGCTTTTCTCCATTTATCATCTTTCAATGCCTGAGTAATTGTGGTTGGTTCAGATTCTGGAGAGGAATGAAGTTCAGCACTCAAGCTTAACTTGTGAATTGGTTTGTGAATGTTGTCCTTTCCTCGTGTGACCATGGAATGAGTATTTTGTACTATATTTCTTGCTGTCATACATTCAGTATTGTGTTTTGCATGAAACTCAGAATCTGGTAAAGAATTAATGTTGGAAGAATTACCATTTTCAGGTGCAGCTATTGGAGATGGAGGGAGTGGCACTGGTGTTAAAGTAGGATGTGGTGGTAGTGAGATAGCTGGTGGGATCCATAGAGCAGCAGAGTAATCAGGTGAGTCATCTCTTGGCTGTGATTGAGTGCTAAATGGGAAGATTATTTCAACAAATTTGACATGTCTAGACGCATAGATTCTAGATGTAGATTGGTCTAGACAGTAATAAGTACTTTGTGTAGGAGAATAGCCTAAAAAGACACATGGTTTTGAGTTTGGTTCAAGTTTATGAGTGTTGTATGGTCGTAACCAGGGATAACACAAGCATCCAAAGATTCTCAATTTAAGATAATTGGGTTGAGACTTAAATAGGCAGAAATAGGGGTTGGTCATATTTAACTTTAGTGTGGGCATTCTGTTTATGAGATAGACAGCAGTAGCAAAGGCATGTGGCCAATAGGAAATTGGAATTGATGCATGTGATAATAATGTTAGACCTGTCTCGACAATGTGCAGATGTTTTCTCTCTGAAATGCCATTGTGTTCCGGTGTATGAGATGGGGTTGTTCTAAATGAAATACCATGTTCTGCTAGGAATTGAGTGAGAGCAAGATACTCTCCTCCATTGTCTGAATACAATGTTTTGATTGATTTTTCAAAGAAATTTTCAACAAGCTTTTTAAACCGAATGAAGATCTCTTTGACTTTTGATTTTTGTTTAAGAGGATAAAGCCAAGTATATCTAGTGAAGTGGTCAACAAAGATTACATAATATCGAAAATTATTATAGGACACTTATGGTGACGTCCAAACATCAGAGAAGATTACTTCTAATGGTTGAGTAGAGTGAAGAGTAGAGTTGGAAAAGGGCAACTTATGACTTTTATTGCTGAGACAAGCATTGCAATGTGTAGAATTAGAAACTGATGAAAGTTTGTTTTGAGATAGAATTGTTGTTACAATGGGTTTAGCAGGGTGGCCAAGTCGAGCATGCCAATTAGTGGCTGATGTTGTGGCAATTGGGAAGGCAAGAATCGGTGAGGATGGCCACTCATAAACTCCATTCCTAGGTGTTCCCTGAAGAATGATACTTCCCCGCAAAAGATCCTTCACAAGAAAACAGGAAGGTGAAAATTCAACTTTAACATTGTTTGTGACACAAAACTGACAGACTGAAATTAAATTCTTTTTCATTTCAGGTACGCATAGCACATTATCAAGCTTCAGTGGCATATTGGCTGTATTTAGTGAAGCAAAGCCAGTGTGACTAATTAACAGACCTGTACCATCACCTATCATCATATCCTCTGTACCAGTGTAGGGTTGATGCTGTGCCAAAGTGGCAAGATCAGTAGTAACATGATAAGAGACACCTGTATCCAAGAGCTATGGCTGACTATTCTGAGGATTTGGAGAAGTAGCAGCAAAGTTAGCTGACGGCTTCCATGGAGGAGAGGGAAGATTGGTTGGTGATACATAAGGCACAATTCTGAAAGTGGGACACCTTTTAGCAGAGTGACCCTGAATACCACAAATCTGACATTTTCCAAGGTAAGGTCGAGATCCTTGAGTATTGTTTATCCAATGCATTTGATTGTTGTGTAGATTGTGTGGATTCTACTGCTCATGAGGATTCAGTGGACGATTATGTTGGACAGCCTGTGAGCGCCAGTTATTGGGCTGATTAGAACTGGTTCTTTTGTCGGAATGACGATGGACATAATTAGTTGTTGCAGGATAGTTGCTAGGTATGGTTGGTGGCATTTCAGACTCAGCAATGAGAAGTTTCTCATGTAGCTCATCAAAGGATATAGGAGTGTCTCGTGCATCGACAGTAGTTTTGACTTCTTTGTAAGTATCATCAAGACCCTCCAATATTTTATCAGTGATATCTTCAATGTCCATGG
>JAOQMR010000213.1:2046265-2059649 GCA_027563865.1 Erythroxylum pelleterianum
GCAAGGTCAATGGTTAAGATGGGAAACATTACGCCATTGACAGGAAACGAAGGACAAATTCGTTTGGACTGCAAGAGGGTGAACTAAACCTTTCAATCAGTAAAGATTGCGATCTTTACATTTTGTTGTTTTTTCATACCAAGGGAAACAAACCTTGGAAATTCTTGTCAAGTGTCACATAAGATGTTCTGAGCTTGTTTAATTTGTTGGTACAGAATCATTGTTTTAATCTGTAAATTCTGCAGATTGTTGTTGTTGATATTCTAGATTAATCAAAAGTGATGTCCCATTTTTAATTCAAATCTTTGTCTGACTCCTATTGCAGATAGTTTCAAGATAATTTGCAGATTTCAGTACCCTATAAACCCCATCATTCAAGAAAATGATGGCTTTGAATGATTCTTATTCATGATCATGACATCGATTTTTGTACTTAAAACTTTTTTTATGTGTAGAACTCAGCAATCCAGAAGTGACATTAACCTTTAATTTTGAGAGTTGAAAACATCCCATCTGTTTATAAAATATGTATTTAAACATGTAAAGCCCCCTTTGATTGGCTACTATATTTGGGTTGCATCTGAGGCCGAGTCCATAAAAATTTGACAAGTTCGAATCCTAATTCAAGAAAAAGATTGAAAAACCTAAACGGCTAAACCCAAGTTTGAAGTGAATCTAATCTGAAATTTTTTAAAAGTTCAAATTTGAGTTAACCCCAATACATATATTAGGAATTTTAGATCAGGGTCTAGATGAGCTTCGGTTTAATGTATCAGAAACTGACATAAGCCCACAAGAAAAACATAAAAAATTGAAGTTCCATGGAAGATGATATTGCACTCTTATTTTATCGAAGTTGGAAATAAAACATGTTTCTGTATCTATCCTGATATGGAAGTGGAGACCCTGACCAGTCAATCCTGATCTTTCTTGAAGCAGAAAGTGTTCAAACTATCTAATCTGTGTGCAATATGATCAGTGTTACTTGGCAAATGCACCATAAGAATATCTCAAATACTGTTCTAAATTGATGTTATATTGTATACTGTTCTAAATTGATGTTATATTGTAGTTACGCTTCAAATTATCATCGTAATTTGTTATAATTATGGCCGTCTTAATTTGAATCTTTAATCTCAAAGAAGAGATCAAGATGTTTTATGCTGAGAAAGTGGTTGGAGGAAAAATGATATAGTTCTGTGGAAAATATTGCTCCACATGATCGTCAGGCAAATCAATATGAAAAAGTTCAGTAAATTTGAGAGACGGAAACAGAAAATTAAAAACTGCATCAGAACCAAACACACGAACAGGCCTTCAGTAGAAGAAAAGTAGAATTCAAAGCTTCCCCCGAACATTTGGTAGTGGAGATTACTAAGACTTTAATGGTTAAACAAGAAAACATCAAAACCAAAAGTCGTTAATCACTGCAGATACTGTTGTACACATAATACCAAGACAAGCAAATCCAAGCTTCTCTACTTATCAAATTTTTACCTTTTCAAGTACAAAATTCCAAAAGTAGTCTTTTACATCCAGTACGTTCAGTGGAAAGAAAGCTTCACAATACAAATTATGACAGAACAAAAGAGAAATGAAAAGGAAACATTTACTTGGTTGACATAAAACTAGCTAAACCAAGAAGAGGAATCACATGCTGTTCTAATGCAGTCAACAGGCTGTTAAAGAGTTACCTCATCGTCCACCTGATAACTCGATGGCATCCTGATTTAATGAATCTTCGCCCCATTCGAATCTTCTCTGCAATCTTTCGTACTCCTGTCTACGTGTAACTTCAACATTCTGCCATTCTTCCCACCTCTCGGCAAGGCCCTCTCCTTCCAGCATCCGAACCACATCCGACATTGCTGGACGATCCTCTGGTGATGCTTGTGTACAGAGCAATGCAACTTGGATCATCATTTCAACATCCTGGATGTCATAATTCTTGTTAAGGTTACGATCCACGATTGCATCGAGTCTTTTCTCCCTCTCAAGCTTCTTGACCTTTATATGTAAAAGGGGTCCAAAATGAAATAGTCACAAAGCAAGAATGAGGAAAATTGTGAAAAAATGATAATAATAAACTACAAGATAGACATATGAAAAAGACACTGTTTTCCCATCCGTAATGTTGGGATGAATCAGACTGAATGCACAGAAACAATAGCAACAGTAGATCATGTGTCACGATTAGCTTACATGGTCAAGTAACAAGACATCATCCTCTTCTTCCAGTCGTGAAAAGTCGATTGCCCGTTGGCCTGTTACAAGCTCTAAAAGCATGATCCCGTACCCAAAAACATCAGTCCTTTCAGACGACTTCCCAGTCGACAAATATTCAGGTGCAATGTGGCCCATGGTTCCACGAACTTGAGTTGTGACATTAGTCTTCCTCACATCTACCAACTTTGCCAAGCCAAAATCACCAACTACTGCTTCAAAATCTTCATCCAGTAACACGTTAGCAGCTTTTACATCCCGATGTATGATCTTAGGATTGCAGTGTTCGTGAAGATATTCCAGCCCACGCGCTGCCCCTAAGGCTACTCTCCTTCTGGTTTCCCAGTCTAAGACAGGCTCCTCGGGTTTACGTTCTGCAGTAGAGATCATAATTAATCCTATTCATTGCTATATCACAAATTCAAGGCACACAATAAACTAATACCTCTCAGACGATACGCAACACTTAAGTTCTGCATATATGGATAAACCAAAAGGCGCTCTGTTTGAGTTGTGCAAAATCCGATCAGCCGTAATAGGTTCCTGTGAACAGCAAAACTTATCATCTCAACTTCACGTTGGAAAGCTGCATCACCCCCAGGGCTTTCGAAATCCGTCAACCGCTTCACCGCAATTTTTGTGTTGTCAGGAAGCACTCCTTTGTATACTTTTCCAAAAGCTCCCTGTCCGAGGATATTTTTCTCACTGAAGCTGTCTGTTGCCAGTTGCAATTCCCTCCACGCAAATCTTTTTAATTGACCAAATGCAATCCTTCGGTCTACTTCACCTGATCACATACATCTCAAGATAATGTCAAAGAATATTGTGAAGAGACTGTTTCAAAGAAAATGCATTTCATTCAGGTGGCAAAACTGTATTTTGTTCCCAAAATTTCCAAAGAAACAGATTAGTATTCAAAAATTTTCAATGCTTGTATGTAATTGTCAAAAATCAACTAAAAGCAGAAATCGAGCTTATTAACCCAATTTAATCATTGGTAGCCAATAGATTAGCGGACTTTGCAACTGAAAATAATAACAAAAACTTTTGAATGACAGGCAATAGACATCACTAATGAGCATTTCACATTCACATGGCACACAACACAATTATCAAAATTGTTATCAAACAACACCAGAGAATAATTTACAGTGGCAATATATCCTCAAGCTTACATTCTTGACAATTATAGTAAAAGTTGGCCAGCTAGATAAGCTCCTAAAAATTTCCAATAATTGCATGTATATAGGGCAGGAAAATTTTCATTTTTCATGCAAATTCCATAAAAATGAGATTATAAAAAAAGAGGATATGATTAAAATGCCTACTTTCTAAAAGGCAATATATAAACATAAAGGTAAAAGATGTGGATATTCCTTGTGATTTTACTTATTTTTAAAAATATCCTTATCTATCAAAATTATCTGAGGAGCATCTTATGGTAGTGAAAATAGTTTAAAAAACATTTTGATGAGTTCTGGTCTAGTTATTCTAACACACTATTATGTCACAGAATACTAAGTGCGTTACAAAGTCTGCATAACTATTCCGATCTGACTTTAACAGTGAATTATGTTAAAATAAGTCGAAAGAAAGTCAAATGTCTTCTTTTTAAGTATTTTCAATATCACAAGTTACTTTTTAAGTAATTTTGAACCATAAGTATATTTCTTAGGATGATTAAAAACACAGAAAATTATAACTTGATCATGAACTTTCTAGTTTTCAGAAGCAATAATCAGCCACTAACGACCACCCAATTAGCTAAAATATGCTGAAAGGTGACTCAAACCTGCAACATCTACAAAAACTTCTTCTTTGTAGCCTTTGTGTCTGCCCTTGCAAAGGAAAAACAGCAAACCTCCAATAAGAAAAATAATTGCTAGTCCACCAACAATTCCAACTATAATCCCAATCTTTGACTTATTAGAAGTGCCTGCCGAGGAAGGACAATACTAAAAATCAGCAATTAACTTCTCGAGGGGAAAAAAATAAAGAAATTTTGTAGCAACAATAACGGATTGTAATAGTGTCGTAGTGATGGAATAGCTAATCAAATTACCTGAATCATTGCTATCAGATTCACAACGGTGGGGAAGATTTACCCCACAGTTTAAGTGGTTTCCTGTGAAACTGAAACAAGAAATTGCAGAATAAATTATGTGAAATATCTGCGAGAGGGAGAGAAAGCAAACAAGCAGAAGCATATAAATAAACAGAATGCAACATCCTGTGACATATTCTTCCACAATTAAAAGTTCAACTAGAATCAAACAATGTTGTTCATACTTGTATTTTGGAGTTTGGAACAAACGCTCTGGAATTTGACCACTCAAGTTATTCGAATCAAGCAGACTGCAAAATATAAAGAAAGACATGAAAAAGTCTGAGAACAGGGTTTATCTTTTTAATGACAGGTATTCTTTTAGAAGTACTATTGGCTAATGAAGTATGGAGTCATACTGCTATCGAGATGCAAAAGAAACTTGGGGATTTATTACTTGGATTATATTAGCATCTTATTTTCATACTCGAACAAATAAAAACTTTGGAATATTTGAATCATTCAATTGCTTATGCAAATTATACCTTCCATATTATAGACATCATAAAGCATATCATCACTTACATATTGATCAAGCTATTGAGACCAGATAGTGATTCAGGGATACCTCCATTGAGATTGTTTTGACTTAGTGTCCTGCTCAAATAAGAAAATAACTTCTAAATCTACGTATGAAATATGCAGAGATGTAATATATAATGCAAAGAAAAAAGACAGCATGAGATTTAGATGGGATGTAACTTACAAAAATTGTAGCTTTTTCAGATCACCAAGTGAAGATGGTATTTCTCCAATTAAATGATTGTTTTCCAAATCTAAGCTTGTTAAACTTGACAAATTTCCAAATTCTCTTGGTATATCACCGGTTATGCCATTTCCTTTCAATGTTCTGCAATGATGAACTTAACATAGATCAGTGTTGTAATCAAGGGAACTGGATTGCCTACTTTTAATTAACAAGAGTCGAATTCCCATGTAAAGGTATGTCCCTGAACTCCACATTTAAACATAAGCTACAATAGCATAGACTGCCATTGAACTGAAATACAGGCCCAAATTCACAAAATATCAAAGTGTCATTGCAGAAAGTTGAACATAGAATTTGCATCTCTCCCAATCAACATTTTCTTATCAAACTAGATGTGATCTAGGAATAACTTTCCTATATGACTGAAACGTTCTCATATGATCTTTCTGTTTGCCCTTGTCTTCACAAGAAACTTCGGAAAGTTCGTAGATTCTCCAATAAACAGGGACCTTGATAAAAGCATTTCTAAATATCTTTTCAGGCAAACCAACTTAAATTGTTTGGTTCCATTAGCAAACAACACAATAGAAGTTGATGAAGCTTATGATACACCACAGAATAAAGCTAGTATATCGAAGAAGTTGGGTTCTTATAAATGGAACAATTGTTATTTTGACACTATCTCGAATTTAAACTTACTTGAGCTTGTGTTGCGATTAACACTTAAGGAACATGATTTATGGTTTGCATGTTTTCAATGCTATAAAAGTTCACAACGATGAGATAATATCTCATGAAAGAGATAGCAGCCATTGACAAAACAAAATGCATCAACACATAATCTCATTTTAGCAAACAATTCCATACTTACAATGTAGTAAGAGTCTTTAGGACTCCTATCCCTGGGGACAATGTGCCTGAACAATTCATTCCAGACAATGTTCTGCAAAATAGCGAACCCCCACATTCGGTAAAATTCAAATAAGCAAGACCAGAAAATATATTGTGTTGATACTGAGGTTCTGAAATAAATGCCCTAACACAATCAAAGAGATTGTACTGCATAAAAACTTACACAGAAGTGACAAAATTATTACTGTCACATATGATATTTGACCAAGTGCAGGGATTAACTTGATTTTGATTCCAGTCACGTAATTGATCTGATGGAGCCTTAATTGAAACCTTCAATGCATAAAGTGCATCACCTGAAACCAGTAATGCGAGCATTTTCCACCTAATCAGTCAACCATCAAACTGCAATCTAGTTATATTGAAAGAAGTAATTAATCCAATTTGTTAATGAAGAAGATTGATTTTAAAGATCATGATATCTGCATCTTTGTCAATGGTCAAAAGCAGATATCTGATATGGAGAACCAAAAGTAGGGGCAGAAATGAGAAGGATCAATAATACTAGATAATAAGACCAAAGCCAGCCAATAAGTAATACATTTGCTAACAACAGAACATTCACAAAGTTTGTACCGTTTCTTATACACATGTTTATAGTTTGAAAACGAGAAATATGGTTTCTCTTGACCAATTTTTTGCTTCAGACGTTTGGTCCTTTTATTATCAGATATAAAACGTTCATTCCTGCCAAACAATTTTTTGCTTCAGACATTTGGTTCTTTTATTATCAGATATAAAACGTTCATTCCTGGCAAACATTTCTTAGTTGACTTTGTTAACAGAGAAATAAACACTCTCTATAATCTAAGCATCTTTGTCACTGAAGAATAAGTAAGCTTGCCTATATTTACAGAGACATAATTATACAAAGAGACTTGAATAATCACAATCTTAACAGAGAAGCTTTAGACATCATTTTTGATGCTCTGGTCTTCTCACAGAAATACTGATTTTATGCAAACAGTGTCATTATCCGAATAGTTAGAGGTCTAGTAAAATCTAGTACAGATTGCATTTTAGGTGAAACCACTGTACCTTGTGGATCAGAAACTACAGTGGTATGCAACCACATCAGTGTTACAGCTGCAACAAACAGTTTCATCCCAAATACAACTGACTGACTCATCAAATGAAAGCATAATACAAACGATGAAGCCAGAAGACGAGTGAAGTTCATATCTGCAAAAAGACCCCAACTTTTAATTGCATCCATACGATGATACAATAAGGATCAAGGGATAAAACTCAATTACAAAAGATAGCAAAAGCTTTGACAACAAGCTTACAGAGTTAGGCACCGAAACGTTGCACTTGTCTGTGTGAACCTTCATCAATGTCAATAACATCCTCTACTAGCCTATATAGCAGTCCGAAGAGACAAAGTGAGATGAGAAACTTGTTATCTGGGAGCTAGTAGCCAGATTACCTATGTGTACTTCAATTTAAGTTAGTACAACTGCCTAACTGTCATTCTTTCTCGAATTCTGCGGGAAATGAATACCAGAAGCACTAAGCAGTAGTTTTCCGGTTATAACAAAGAGAAGTTGTAACTATTCACAAGGTTCTTAGAGAATTGTAGATTACATCCTTCGCTAAAAGGTCCAAAACTTCAATGAATTCTGAAAAGGAAACAAATTTTATTCGGTACTTGCTGTTAGTTACAGCTGCATTTAGCTCTTAGTAACCGACAATTTAATGCAAAACCAAATTTCCCAGAAAGAAGTAGAGCAAAAGAAACAAAAAACACGATCTGAAATGGAAGGAAAAGAAAAAAGGCACGAACTTTTGGCAACGGAAGGTACCTACAACTTATTATCAAGTGATCAAAGAATTCCACTAGTAGTAGACAAGAGACATGGATCAAATTAGAGAAAAATTACGTGTATCATTTTTGCTTTCCCAGCAAGGACATGCCTAAAAGCATGATGGCATCCTTCAAAACGAAGAACCCAAATCCAAAACAGGAAGCACCCTCAAGGAAACTTTTAAGAAACAGAAGTTAAAAGTGGAAAAAAGATGTTACCTTTCGTGGAAGAATCAGGCTGGAGAAGAAAGATTACAGATTTCTCAAGTGGGTGGGTACAAAAAACAGGCTGGAGAGGAAGGAGGAGCAGCTGTCTCAAAAGGGTAAAAGAGATTTGATTAGATTTCAGTGAATCGGCAAATCAGAATTGGATCTCTCTTTGCTTTTGAGGTTTTTTGAGCTGTCAAGGGCAGTGAACCAAAGTGTTTCCCCCTAGTGCTACAATCAGTTTTTACTGTTTCAACAACCCAAAATCTAAAGCCAAAAAGAAAAAAGTTGTGCCATCTTCTAGTTTCTGGTCATTTATCTACCATCATCTTCTAGTTTCTGGTCATTTATCCACCATAGGTCCATTTCTTGATTTTTCCAAGTTATTTTTGTCTGCAATCTTCTAAGGAAGGCTTTAACTTGACAGATTGACAGTTCTTGACTTCTTTCTGAATCATTGCTTTTTGAATCTAATCCAATTCATTTCTACTGTTTCATCAACTCTGTAGACTTCTGTCATTTTTCTCACCAATTTACCCCAAAATTCCTCCTTGTAAGAGTGATCTAACATCCAAGTGCAGCTTCCTTGCCCTTCATCTGAGAAATGGAGTTCCCAAATAAAATAACTTATTAATTTCAACATTTTATTAATTTGTTATTAATCTACACACACTCAAAACTTAAATCTTTACCCAAATGATTAAAGGTAAGAACGCGCCAAATAGCCTACTCCCACTGGAGTAAAAGTTTGGCAGTGCCCATTATAAGATGACTCAAGTGTTAAAAAATGACTTTATCACATAAAAATTTTGTGATGAGTTCATATTTTTTTTGTGTTAATTTATTAAATAATTCATAAATTATAATATATTTAATTTTTATTTAATGCCATTTAAAAGTTCATAAAATTTATTTTTCTCATTAAAAAAAGAATTTATATTACTTTCTCGTTATTTTTCATTCCCTAAATACATATTTAAGAATAACTCAACCTTTGTTGAGTAAAATCAGTAATATTTTGGTATTTCTAATTTTTAATCCCGTGAATTATATAAATAATTGCTATAATTACAAAGCAACTCCATCATGTGGCTTAGTATAAAACGAACTTGGTTCCCACAGCAACAACTTTAGTGCAAAACGTTCTTTGTGATGGATGCGAGAAGACTATCAATTATATGTAGCCTTTTTTTAATAACCTTTGAATTTTATAAAGGTCACAAAAAAGTAACCTTATTAGTTAAATTTCATAAATAATTGCTATAATTACAAAGCAACTCCACTCGTCCGCTTCATGTGGATTAAATATAAAACTAAATTTAAGAGGTGTAGTTAAGTGTAACGGAATTATTTATTCTTAATCAAAAGTTAGGAGTTCGATTCTTAACTTTATGTGTGTAGCAGTCTTAAATTTTTGAGCTAGCTATCTCATCACATCAAGTACCTACAAATCAGTTAAAAGATTAATCACTAAATCCACCAATAGATACCTGATTCAGCGACTTTAGTATACAAGACTCTTTGTGATGGACGGGAGAGAAATATCAATTATAAACAGCCTTTTCTTAATAATCTTTGCATTTTACAAAAGGCCATAAAGAACTAACCTTATTAGTTGCTCTAAAATTTAGCATTTTTGTTAAGCATTTTTTAAATAATTATAAATTTTATAATTACTACTTTTAATATTTTAAAATAAATTATTAAATACACGCAATAAATATAATTTTATTCTTCAACTCTTTTTCATATAATAAAAATAGTGATTAAGTGATATGTCTTAACTAATCGATTTTAAAAATAATTATCTATTTTTAATTACAGTTTAAAATTAAAAAAGACTTTTTGGAATTTTACAATCTCTACTCCTCGCCTTTCGACATTATCGATGTTGTTGCATGGAAAGTTACTTGATTACATCTTAATCTTAGATAAATAAGATGAATAGACATTATCATGATGGCTTGAGCAGGAAGACAAAATCCGTTTTGCTTGTTGAAATAAGTCAATTTGTTATTATCACTACATATTTTATAATAATATGTTCATTAAAATAAGAATTAAATTCAATTTCATTATTTAATTACGGGTCTTTAATTTATAAAAATTTTATTAAAAATGAATACTTTATATTTTGTATATTTAATAATTTATTTAATATATACTAAAAAATTAATCATTAAAAATTCTATCATCATAAAAAATTTTGTTACGTTAGTTAAAACTTTTGTAGAGATGACAATTAAACTCAACTTAAACTGATTTAATATTCAACTCTTTTAAACAAAACGATATTATTTTATTTTAAAATGTTAGATTTCGGCCGTCGATATATCTTATGCAAAATTATATGTTCAACAAATTCATATTATCAATTTAATTTCACAAATTCATATTATTATAAATATCATAAACGAGTGGCCTGTCGGAAACAGAAGTTACGCATGTTGTGTAGATCACTTCCAAGTCATGATTCATGAACCATTTATGGCCAAAAAGAAAAAGTCATTTTCTCAAATCTATAGGGACTAGGGATTCGGACAAGGAAATCCACTACACAAAGCTAAAATGTGTGTCTGCTTTTGATTTTAGTTTAATTGATGTCTTACTGTCTTCTTAATAAAACCCATATTTACCTTTCAAAAAAAATCATAATATTAATATGCAACATGGGTTTTAAGCAATAAGTAAAAAAAATTAATCCAATTAGTTAATAATTTTATCATTAATAATTAATTAATTAATTAACACAATTTTATAATTTAATAAAATTTCATAAATCATAATAAACAAGTTAATTTTTATGGCAGCTTTCTTCCATAATTAAATTTTAATTTTTTGATATTTTATAACAATATAATATTAAATATTAAATAATTTTTATTTAACAATAATCTTTTAATTTTTTTAATTTTTAAACTAAAATTTAAAATATTGGTTGTTAGTCATAATTAAGTGGGGTTAATGAAAATAATTGATTTTGTCAAGGAGGAATCATTAAGCACTGAAAAGAGTGGTCGAGGCTGCTTGTAGCAGTCAACATAGGGCTTGGTCTTTCTTTTGACTTTTAGGACCGTTTTTTTAATGCTAGCCGACAACTGAGTCCCAAATTTTTAATGAAAGTTAGTACAGAATGAAGATTTTATGTATTGGAGGACAGAGAATTCCAACATTTTTATAAAATTCAAATTGGACCTGGAACTTGTACAAGTCACGACTCCTCGCAACAATTTTTTTTTTGGTTACATCAGATGAGACTAAAGAGGACTAACCTTGACAAAAAGCAACTCCATAAGCATCTTCCTGTAATGAACAACCAATATTTGGAGGAGGTTTGTTCCAAATCTCAAGACCCACTGAGGAACCAGAATCTAGGCAAGTAAGAAGGTCTGCACACTAATTTCTTTCACGAAAGGAGTAAGAAAATTTATAGTTAATGCCACAATCAAGCAAAGACTAAATATCGTGAATAATATGAGCACAAGGATGAAAATCAATCGAGGCTATCTAAAGAATCAGACTTGATATCTAAATATTCACAATCAAGGTAAATAGTTAAATCAATTCCATATTGGATAGCCCATAACTCGACAACCATATTACTGGTTACACCAATAGAGGAAGAAAACCTAGTAATCCAACTGTCGGCATAGTCTCAAATTAAGCCCCCAATACTAGCATTACTCAGATTACCCTGAGAACTACTATCAATATTAAGTTTCCACCATTGATTCTGAGGTGGGAGCCATGAGACCAACCTTAAGGGAGAAAAATTAGTGACTGGAGAAGAAAAAGCTTCTTGGTAGTCAGCCAAAAGAGAATGAACTTGAGCAATTTGACCGTGAACAGACGTCTCCTTATGCTAAATAATAGCTTTATTGAGAGTTTTCCAAATAATCCAAGCCACATAGATAAATAATCAAACTGTCTACTCATGATTAGCTTGCGAACAGTGTAAAGAAAGCCAAGAAAATAAGTCAAGGTCAAAAAAATTATGGTCGTCAAAAGACGATATGAAGTGCAACCAAAGAGGTTTGGAATGAGCACAGTCCCGCAAAGCATGTAAAGTTGTCTCAATAACAGAACCACAACAATAACAAATTGGAGACTCACATAACCCACGGACATGGGGATTAGCATTAGTGAGAAGTCCATCCCAAGCTGTAAACCATAAGAAAAACTTTTGTTTTTGAGTCACTTTCAACTTCCAAATCCAATTCCAACCAAACTCCCCACCAATGGAAGGGACAGAAGTGATGAAATCATAACCCGAACGAGTTCTATAAATGCCAGTCAGATTACGAGACCATATAAGTTTATCTTGAGCAGTATGAGCAATAGGCAAAGGAACAGCAAGGATATTTGCAATAATATCCGGGGATACAACCCCATTAAGAATATCTAGATTCCAAGCCCCTAACGCAAGATGAGGCTACTCACCTTTAGATCACAAACATGCTCAGGAACTTGAGGAATATACAAGGAAGAAAGTCTATCCTCCATACACCAAAAGTCATCCCAAACAGAAATATTAGCCCCGTTTCCTACACGCCACTTATACCCACTCTCGAGATAAGAATAACCTTTCAGGATACCCTTCCAACAACCAGATGCAGACCTAGGGGGAATGTGAGAAGAGAGATCTTAGTGAATGTGAGAAGAGAGATCACCATCATTAAGATACTTGGCCTTAAGGACCCGAGTCCAAAGCCTATCACCACCCCAAATAAGGTCCATCTTAGCTTACCAATTAAAGTAGTATTATTATCTCTAGTCTGACAAATTCCTAAACCACCACATTTTTTTGGAGTGGTGACGGTATCCCAATCAAGCAAGTGAACCCCTCGTTGATTTTCCTTACGACCCCTTAGGAAGCCTCTAACCAGCTTGTCCACTTCATTATTAATAGATCTTGGAAGCCAGGTTGATTGCATACTGTAAACAGGGATAGTTGAGACTGTGTTATGGACCAAAGTAGCACATCCTGCCCGTTTTAAAAGCTTGGATTTCCAACCAGATAATTTGGATCGAATTTTATCAATAATACCCCTAAAATCTTGCTTCTCCAAACGATTAGTAGCAAGAGGCACGCCCAAATAAACGTCAAGGTTCTAAGACAAAAGTATGTCGAGAGCAACTTTAATTCTATATCGGCTACGTCTACTAACACAGGGCGAGACATAAGCCTTGGATTTAGAGTTATTAACAACCAGACCCAACACATGACAAAAATCACCCAAGGCAATTCTCATAGCCCGCGTCTGACTAAGAGACGCTTTAGCAATAAGAATAACATCAACGACAAATAGTAAGTGAGAAATCATAGTGGTTGGGTCGGATATATTGGGCCCAAGCCCAATCTCATAGGCCGATCGATCAGTCTCACCCCCATAAATTGATTTGGGCTTAGTCCATACATTCA
>JAOQMR010000213.1:2059749-2071977 GCA_027563865.1 Erythroxylum pelleterianum
CGCGCACGACCCCTCCGCCATACGCTGCCATGCCATCAGCCGCAAGCGAGGCGTCGGTATTCAGCTTGAAAACTCCTGCCGGAGGTGTCGACCAATGCACCAACCGCTCCTCTCGTCTTGTCCCTGGTAGCCCTTGCTCGACACGCACAGTAGCTGCAATTTGCACTGCCTGTTGTATGCCAACGCAACAAACAGCTTCAACATTGAAGGCTACTGGCTGATAAATCAACTTTAATTAATGAAGTTTAGTACCAAATTTGAGTTTAGAAGATCGACTTAAGGTTTGACTAGACCCTCACCTTAAAATAATGTCATTTTAAACCAATTGGGTGAATTCAAACTGAATTTCAAACTAGATACAAATGTTTTCAGAGAACAACCCGACTTAGAGGTCGAGCCTGAGCCTAATTAGGTCCAACTCAACCTGATTTATTTTTTATTTTTAATTGTAAAAAAAAAGACATTTATCCCTAATCACATCTAAACCCAAATAAATTTTATTAGATTCATAGGTAACCGCAATCCAATAATAAGATTAATCACTTAAACCTCAACATTAGACTAAAAATAACAAACTTGTTAAATATTCCTGATAATTTCAAAACAATTAGAGATCTCATAAATAAATGTCGAATGTCTTTAAAATCTACGAGACTAGCTTGCAACTTATACTCCCTCTACATCTCTAATGTATTAAAACTACTTTGAAAATAGACAAATCAAGCTAATGCATAATAATTAAGAAAAATAATATAAATAAATAAAAACACACCTCCACTATTTTATATGCAAGAAAGTGTAACACGTAGCATAGACCTTATTACGTGTCCTAGATCATTCACGAAAGGGTTAAAAATGAAAGAAATGCGGAATACATAATTTCAGTTCCATCTCAGCTTCCAAAGCAGTTTCTGAAATCAAAGCGAATTCCAATCACACCTCCACTATTTTATATGCAAGAAAGTTCACAAGGTTGCACATTTAAACTTCATCTTCCTCTGAATTATCTATTAAGAAATACCTAATGTATAATTTTCAATTTTATAAAACACAATAGCACATTAACCACCAATCACAAATCAAGTACACCTTATATTTATTTCATTTTAACACCAAATAATAGGTTTCTGTTAAGATATATAGTATACATCTTTTTATTTAGTTTTGACAACTTATTTATTAATTGAACATGTAAGATATTAATTGGATAATGACTTGGATTCAAAAACTATTGGTGATAATCTTCTAGATGTGATAGATTCCTATCCATAATTAATGTGTATCTTGACAAGAAGTGTGGTGTACTACGCGAGTGAGAGTTAAAGTTTACTGCTAGAATTTTTATATGTGTGGCCAAGGGTTTTTATATGGTTTTGAGTCTTTTCTGTGGGGTCTTTGTTGTGATAATTGACGGCAATCTTTAGTGCTTTTGGAAGTGGTGCAGCAACGTTTGTGTGAGCTGGGTTTCTATTGAGTTTTTTTGTGTAGCCCAAGATTGTCTGTGAGAGTGCTGCACTCTATCATAAGTTATTGTTATTGGTTGCAAAAAGAAAAGATCATCTTGAATGGATGCTGTGTTTTTGTCTTGGGGTTGTTATCGTTGATGTTTTTCTGGTTGCTTTGAACATTGCTCTTCAATTCTTCAACGTCAATCTTCTGCTGTATATGTTGGCTGCCCTTGATGATTCATGGATGAAAGTAATGCAGAAAGATCCCAGCAGCTAATTACAACAATTTAATTAGTGAACAACTTTCAGATCTGTCTTGGAAGGAGTTGAGTTTATCGAAAAGTTGTTTCTCTGTATCTCAAGTATTTTCGCTTTTGTTTCTAGATATTTTAATTACTTGAGTTGTTTATTTAATTGTCTTCTATTAAAAAGTTGTTTAGAAAAATTCTCTATTGAGGTTAATATGAGGCGAGCGTACTATTGGGTGTGAAATTCTTTCACAAGAAGTGAGGTTGAGAGATAGTGTCAAAGGTTGAGTGGTGTCAGCTTAGTAAAGCCTTGGATAAATCTATTGTACTTAGGTGAAAGTATTAAGCTGGGTGAGGGCCTCGCAGATGTAGGCAAGGTATGTTGAGTTGCGTTACTAAATTTTAATGTTGATATGTTTAATTTCGTATCTATTTTTTTGTTTTCGTTTGGTATAGAAAAATTAATAGTTACTGATACAATTACTTATATCTAGTAACCGACAGATACAGTTACAAGTAACTGTGGTCAAATCAAAGAGTTTACGAAACTACTACCCTCTACGGTTTTTCAGTTTCAATACAATCCAGTGATATATAGCCAATTTTGGCATTGAATGATAAGTCTTGATCAACTACTAGACATTACACATCTCACTTTACAATAAACAACAACAACAATAATAATTTATTACAAAATGTATAAAAATACAAAGCTTACTCTTATTATATATGTTTACAATATACAATTTGAAATTTTAACTACATTCTAGTACTATGCCCATATAAGTCGATCAATGTCCATTCACACTTAGAGTTCATACCATAAATTGTTAAAAATGCAAATCCATCCATATAACAAGTTTAATCAATTCCCAAAATGATTGCTCCCTAAAAAAATGAAGGGGATAATAATTTCGCAAACTTTCCAATTTTATCGTAGACGTCTCTAGCACAAACAAAAACAAAAGCAATCCAAAATGAATTAATTAAAAGCACTAGAAATTTGGTAACGCAGTTCGGCACACCTTGCCTACGTCTGTGGGGACCTCCCCAAAACTAATATTTTCACCGAAGTACAATAGATTTACTTAAGGCTTTATTGAGCCGACACCACTCAACCCTTGACACTATCTCTCAACCTCATTTTTCATGAAAGAATTTCACACCTAATAATACGGCTGACTAGTGTTAACCTCAACAGAAGATTTTCTTAATCAGTTTTTTAATTAAAGAAAAATAAACAAATAACTTCAACATCCAAGCCACGTGTCTCAGTTGATGAACTAATAAAGAAAGTTACGAATGCAACTCCAATTTAAAATAGAGATCTACATTATCCAAAATCCATCATATCTCTTCTCAAGATACACATCTATTCAAGACAGAATTCCATAACATCTAGAACATTATCCAAAATAGCTTTTTGAATCCAAGTCAAACAAGGATTATTGGTTAGCTATCATCACTAATGAATATCTTATAGGTCCAATTAATAAAGAATGTCAAAACTAATTACTTAGATATATAACATATATCCTAACAATCTCCCCCTTTTTGGCATTTTTTGTTACAGATATGAAACTCCCCCTAAATAACATAATTGGACATATAAGTATCAAATTCACAATTCATATGACAAATACTCTCCCTTAATCAAACATTAAGTTTATCCAATCATCTAAATTTCTCCCATTGAGACAAAAAGATCCCAAAAAGCACAACGAATAGTCACTCATATACCTTGAAATCTCCCCCTGAATGGAACATTCGCCATAAACAATCTGATGTCTCCCCCTTGGGACAAAACAATATCAGAACACATAATCATAATAATCAACAATAGGTGCAGCGGAAGAATCATAAGTACGCCAAAAAGACAAATTACCACCATTCAAAAAACTGAGAGATATGCCCCGAAAGAGAGAGAGATACCCGAGAGAGATCCATACTGATGAGAGAGCTGAAGAGTCTTCGGTGGAGCCAAATATAATTCACAATGCAAACTACTAAAAAGGTGGAACGACAATGGCAACATAAAAACTAAATAAAAAATCTCCTTTTTTTTTACGTTTCATTTTTTTAAACAACACAAAAAATACTTCAAAAATGTAAAGTGCACAGTTCTTGTGCCCCTCGAAGAAATTCAAACTTGGCCTTATTCCTCGCCATATATCATTGTCATCGATTTCTTCTTCTGAAGTAACTGACTTGTCCTTTGTTTGACCAGTTTCTCTAAAAGCAGTAACTAACTGTGAATCTAGACAATTTTTTGTTTTTCCTTCACAATGTCTTTGTGCATGTAATTGAATCTTTCTAATCCAGGTGTGCTTCAGTATCATAGGCTGCTGCTGGAAATTTAATGGAGAGTGTCTAGATTTTCAGTTTTGACCTCTTTGAAACATCTTATAGCATCTCGACCTTATGTGTCCAACAACTCTGCAAAAATGACACGTGGGCACAAATCTTCAATTCTTTCTTGATGTTTCTTCTTCGCGAACAAATTTAGGCATATCATTTTTCTCCTCATTCACTTTAGAGCACTCACCCTTATAGCCAATGCCTTGAAGACCTCCTCTAACCTTACTAACTTCCATTAATTTTTCTAGTTTTTTTGTGCCTCCATTCAACATTCTCAATCCCTTTTCGGTACTTACTAATTTCATTCTAGCTTCACCAAACTCATCTAATGTAGACAATAACTTCTTCTCTAGATCTTGAATAATGTTCTTCATGGAAGTGTTTTCCTCCTTCAACTTCTCATTTTTCTTACATGTTTGGACCTATTTACCATACATTAACTCATAAGTTTCATAAATACCTTCCTTTTTATCATCTAAAGTACTGTCGTCACTATCATAATATGAGATTGAGCTTTGAACTGAATCGTCAGCATTTTTCCTGAAATTTCCTTATTTACACACTTTTTTGTCTTCAGTTACTTTCTTCTCGGTTACTGTTAAACAAGTAACTGGACTTTTGTTGTACAAAGTAACTAACGCAGCACCATTCACAGCTTTTTCTTCACTTCCGGATTTGTTATCACTCCAAGTGCTCATATAAGATTTCCCTTTTCTCTTCTTCAAGATGTTGGCACACTCCGTTTGAATATGTCCGAAGCCTTGACACTCATGGCATTGAATTCTCTTTACCTTTCTTTCTCCCTTTTGAGTTTTGACTTGTTGTTTGATGAACTCTCGCCGTTTTGCCTAAACTTGGGTCTGTCCTTTTTCACTCTCTTCAGCCACTTACTAAACTCTTGTGTCAATAGCTCCATATCCTCATTCTCGTCGGATTCATCTTTTACATCATTCATACCTTTTCTAGTTTTAACCTGTAGTACCAATCCTTTGCTTCTTTCTTGTTTGCCCCTTAAAAGATTCATTTCGAAATTCGTAAGAATTACAATTACCTTCTCCAATGACAGATCATTAATGTCGTGGGCCTCCTCTATTGTTGCAATTTTCAGAATAAATCTCAGAGGTAATGGTCTCAACATCTTCTTGACTAGTTTCAGATTAGAATATTTCTTCCCAAGTTGATATACCTGATTCGCTATATCTCGCAATCTTTCATGAAAATCTTCAATAGTCTTATTTTCATCTATCTTCAATTCTTCAAATCTCACAGCTAACATCTGTAGTTTTGAAGCTATTACAAATTTGGACCCTTCATGAATAGTCTGCAAAGTATCCCTTGCTTCTTTAGTAGATTCACAGGTTAATATCATTGAGAAGTGTTCTTAATTAACAGCACTAAGAATTGCTTGTAATGCTTGTGATTTTTCAAGTGCTCTTTGTTCTTTGGTTCTTGTCCATTTAGATGGATCTTTTATAACTGTTTTTTCCTATCGTCAGTAATCATCAGATGTGTCCTGCCATGTAAAACCGAATTCCATGCTTTTGTTCCCTGTGCTTGAATAAAGACTCTTATCTGTGATTTCCATGCAGGATAATTGGAACTGTCCAACAGCGGTGGCTTGATAATTGATGTTCCTTCGCTTATGGCCATAATTGCGAAACACGGATCTGCACCAACTTGCTACCAAGTTTTGAATCGGTGACCTCTCTCTGATACCAATTGAAAAATTGAAGGGGGTAGTAGTTTCGTAAGCTTTCCAATTTTACCGCGGACGTCTCTAGCACAAACAAAAACAAAAGCAATAAAAAACGAAATAATAAAAAGCACCAAAATTTTGGTAACGCAGTTCGGCACACTTTGCTTACATTTGCGAGGTTCTTACCCAGCTTAATACTTTTACCGAAGTACAATAGATTTACCCAAGACTTTACTGAACCGACACTACTCAACCCTTAACACTATCTTTCAACCTCACTTCCCGTGAAAGAATTTGATCACATCCAATAATACGACCGACTAGTGTAACCTCAATAGAAGATTTTCTCAATCAATCTTTTAATTAAAGAACATAAACAAAAAACTCAAGTGATCAAACAACTAAGAACAAAACAATAATACACTTGAGATAAAAGAGAATAACAACTTTCTGAAAGGTTCAGTTCCACTGAAATAAATTTGAAAGTTGTTCACACACAATCAATCCAACCATGAGCCACTCCACAAGGATGACAGTCCAACGTGAACAATCTCCACACGCTCAATACAGAGCCGTGAGTCACTCTAAAGAAATCAAAAGACCCAGTCGTGAGTTATTCCAAGTCATAGACACAAAGGTTTTCACACTCACATCCAAAACACACTCACGACATATCTAAATATGAAACACATGCACGACTTATGATACAACCCACTATGTCATTAATTTTCTACACTTGGCCACTTCTTTTAAAAATTTCAGCAACGTTTGTTGATTGTAATACTCCCATGAAAGATGCACTTCTTCTTTGCGGAGATTTCAATATCCAAGCCACGTGTCTCAGTTGATGAACCAATAAAGTAAGTTACGAATGCAACTCCAATTTAAAATAGAATTCTACATTATCCCAAAAATCTACCATACCTCTTCTTAAGATACACATTTATTCAAGATAGGTTTCTATAACATCTAGAACATTATCTAAAATAACTTTTTGAATCCAAGTCAAACAAAAATTATTGATTAGCTATCATAATCTAATTAATATTTTATAGGTCCAATTAATAAAAATGTCAAAATTAATTACTTAAATATATAATATATATCCTGACACTCCGTTACGAGAGTTTTAATGTGTTTGTCATCACTCAAATTCAGTAATCAAAACTTCACCTTGCACAGTTATTTACTATGACCGACAGAAAATACATGGACCTCAAAAGAACACGCAAGTGAAAGTTACTCATGTAAGAGTGACCAACATGCAATCCTCGTTGAACAAGAAAGACAGAAATTGGATCTTACATGTTTTCCAACAGAATTCCTATAGCATCTGAACGCCTGCAAATTATATCAAAAGCATATAATTGGTCCTTATGAAATTAAAAAATTGTCATATTGTATCATTTATAGAATCCATTTTGGATCTTCCTCCTATAAAATGATTTTAAATTCAATTAAGTTTAAACTATTTTAACAATTTATAATTGTAATTATATCATTTATAATTATTAAAATTATTCATAACAGTAATACAATCTAAAATTTTTATATCTCATCTCTAATTATTAAAATTACCCATAATAATAATATAATTCGTAATCCGTATTTTACCATCCTGATCTACAAACATATTCTCCATTATAAGAAGAATTAGATGCCAATGAATTAGAAACTTTATTCCCTGATTTCTTTCTTAGCCAATGACCAAGTATGACATAGTACTTGGACCACACTTCACAACCTTTTCTACCAAAAAAAAAAAAAGGCTTTTCCTTCGTTAGAAAGGAACCACCAAAAGAGAAGGGAGAAAGAAAGCGTCATATAGGAAAAAGCCTCTGTATCAACAAGCCCTTTCAATGAAGACGAGGACTCCCAGAAGACCTAACCACGTATTCCCTGCAAACGTGGATGAATAATTAGAGACTAAACATATATTAATATTCAACTGAGACATGTCTCTAATCAAGAAATTAACCTTAATCTTATATTTATTATAAAAAAAAGGAAAGCTTACAGGAGAATAGATAAGAGGAACTCCAAGCAAGTCCCTGCTCCAGGGTATAGCCATTGCAATCAGTAGTAGTATTGACTCCATTGTTGCACAAGCACAGAAATGAATCTGTAGGACCAAACCCACATGCACCACCACTGTTCTCGCAAGTGTTACACTTATTATCTAGGTTAAAATCATCGAATGCTCCATTTCTGTACTCCACAGCCACCCCAAACTCCCATTTTGAGGGGTCGGTTGGTGAATCCTGAAGTGAAACAATCGAAGCAAACCCAGAACATTTGAGAGCTCGGAGATCAAGTTCACCTTTACCGTCAAAATTAGCCGGAGAGTACACACAACAGGTGTTTGTGGGAGGGAAAAGTGGCAAACCCAGTGAAACCACAGATGGGCAAGTGTAAATGGAGGCACAGAGGTTAGAGGAGGAAGAGTCACAGACCGGCGAGCCCTTGATGGAGAGGGCGGTGGTCGGCGGCTCACATGACAGGAGGAGAAAAGTTGATGGACCGAGCTGAAATGGGCTAGCCCAGTCGAGGCCGAAGCTGGAGGCCGATTGATGCATGGAACTGCATGAAGACATTGAAGTAGGGTTGATGACAAAGCTTGAGGTGTCGTAGGATATGGAGGTGATAGGGTAGGAGCCTGTGTGGGTGGTGAGGAGAAGCTGGTTGCCGTCGGGTGAACATGTCACATAAGGGTGGAACCGCGGCGAACCGCAGCCGTAGGTGGTGCCAAATGGGTACTTGACCTGTAGAGAGCCACACTTGGTCTGACACGGCGACTCTGTGGCTAGTGTTGGGTAGGAAGTCATGAAGAAGATGATCGAACCGATGATGAACATGTCGGAGAGTGGATTTTCCATCAGAAAAGGTCGAGAAAGGCGGATGTGAAAGAAGAGTAATGGAGGTATGTTCGCTCTGTAATTGGCAAGAACACTTTATCATCAATCAGATAGATAGATTCCAGTAAATTAAAAATTTTAATTTATTAGAGTTAAAATAATAATTAATATTATTATGATTCATAACGTTCTTTTTTACTAACAGTAATATAAATTTAATTTTGAAATTATATTTTTATGTTTAGTTTGTTTCTTTTCTAATTATACCTATTATATTATTATATTTAGAATACTTATAGTTGAAGTACTTATTTTAAATAAAATTGTAATATATATTAAGTCTGACATTTATGTTTTTGTCAAATAATTGATTAAAATAAAAATGTTAAAGGATTTATAAATAGTAAGATCAACTAGTCAAATGATTAGTTCTAATTATTTTGATAATGGTTGAACTCAAGTCTAATTTTTGTTAATGAATTCTATACTTTATCTATATTAAAAATTCTAATATAATATCAGAGCAGACATGGTCTGAATTCATACAATAACCGTTGCAATGATTTTAAGTTTGAAAAAAAATTAGCATCCATAAATATATAAAGATGTCAATGGGTCGGGTGGCTTGTGGCCTGACCCAACCCAACCTTTTATATATATATATATATATATGAAGACGGTGTCATTTTTTAAATGATCTCTCAAACAATTTTAGCTTATGACTTGGTCGGGCCAAAATTGGGCTGGCCTAGGCTTGCTAAAATTGACATTCTTATAAATATACAACAATAATAACACCCAGTCAACTTTTTTTTTTTTTTTTGCATATATCGAAACGAATAGAGACACTACATAGCTAGTCTAGGGAGACAAATCTCATCCATATCCTCTAAAAAGATTGGGAGTCATCCTTCTGGTGCATTAACAAAAGTAGTAATTCCTCGACTATAATGAGCTGCAGCCGTGGTAAGCCAGTTTGTGCATCAGTTGTCCTCCCTGCATGTGTGACGCGGGATAACTATCCAATTTTGGTCTAACATCACGTTGATGCCCATCACTAGAGAGTTGGTAGTTTGTCGTCGGTTGACTGGCCTGGATAAGATGTTGAATACCGTTTATGAATCCACCTCAAGCTCAAGTTGACGATAGCTCGTATCCTATGCGAACCGGAGGCCAGTCAATCTCCTTTACATATAAACTAACCAATAATAGTAACTATTCTAGTCATTTTAACAATAGTTACAACCGAACTTAATTATTGTTAATTGACTTTATATTCTATTCATATTAAAAATTATAATATGTAATCTTTAATTATATAGAGTAAACAAAACATTAATTTAGTTATATAGCTATTAACATGCATGGACTGACCCAAACTACAAATCATATGTACATATGGAGTTCAAAAGCAAAAATTATTTAATTGCGAGATTAGGTTAACTAAAGCATTTGCTAGTAACCAATAAGTTCCTCCGTCTAAAATAAACTAAAAGCCACTTCTCGACGTGTAAGCTACTCATTCATAAAGTATATGAACTTGACTGATTTCTTTTTAGACAAAGAAAAAGGTCCTTTTGAAAAATTGTACCTAAATTTCATTTTTAATTAAGAATTTTTGTATATTTAATGATCCATGAATATTTATAACTGAGTGTTTCCCTTAAACGAACCCGTAATTTTTTAATTACAAAGAAATAACTTTAATTATTACCCCAAAGTTACGTATATCGTTACCAATTTTAACAAAATGAATAATTTTGTATATTAAATTCGTTGACTTTTTTATCCCGATTCACTCGTAACCAATTTTAATAAAACGAATAGTTTTGTGTATTGAATTCTCTGACTTGTTTATTCCGATTCTCTCGGTAACAAAATAATTATATAAAAAAATATAATCATTTTGTATATTCAAGTAGTAAAATTTTGGGCAAATTTTAAAATTTTTAAAAATATTGAATTTGTCAAATTCTTTGAGCTAAAATAACCGATGAAAAGTGGCAAAAAGTCGTACTAAGAGCATTAAGGCCCTTGCCAGATAATCTGAATCACTTTAAGATTGTCGTGTAGCTGACTGGAGTAACAAAACGTAGACCTTTTGGTTCAAAGGTAAGCGAATCGGATGGCGTACAAATGAGTTTAACTCAACCGAGCACAAGGGGTAGTGAAAGTAGGCGATAAAACCCCTGACTCTAACAATAAAAAACACTGTTGTCTCTCTTTCATTTTCCAGCGAGAAAGCTCTAGCCTCATCCTCCACACCACCTGCCTCTGTGCTTCGTTCCCGTTCTTCGCTCTCTCCGTTTCTCTCTCTAGGGAGAAGAAGAATTGGTTGAGACTTGAAGAGAACAGGAGCACAAACCAGGTTTGTTTCGTTGATATGTACCGCCTTGCTCTTCAACTGCCCTAATTTTTGGCGCCTTAAATGTGGAAGATGAGATTTCATTGCTTTTCCTTTTTGTTTGCTCTTTTTCAATACGTTATATGGCTGTTTTTTGTCTTTTGACTGTTTTCGCCGTTAGGTTACTGAGAACTATGTGCTCATTCGTGTTTGTGTAGTTCAAATTAGACGAGGCTTTGTTTTGGGGCTTTGTTCTGGGTTATTATTATTAGCCAACTAAGGTTTTGGTGGTTCTTTTGCTATGTTTTATTGTTAGAGTTAAAACCCTAGTAGGCAATTTATTGGTATTGTGGTAATAAAACTGTTATTTCTGCTTTTTGAAGCTAATTTTATATAGTTTTGGTTTGAAAAGCTCGGTGAAATGCTAGAAATATGAAGTTAAATGGAATGAAATGTTGGGAGTTATCTATCTAAAAGAAATAAAAGCTCAATGGAAAATTGATGTTCCGTTTTCAATGAAACGGCCTCCTATTTCGTAACAAGAAGTTGAGTAAAAATCTCTAGGTGGATGGCTGGAAAGAAGTATTGTTGATGAGGGAGGTTGTTTTCCTTTCCGGGGTTTTACTGTTGCCAAATGCATAGAGATTTTTATCTATGAAGTGTTTGTCAAACTTTCACTGATTTTGTTTTTCACTGATTTTGTTAATGTCATTTGCTGAAAAATTATCTTCGGACAGCACAGAAAGATATAATTTGTTATCAACATGAAGACCACAACTCGATTTCTGTTTAAGCGCCCAAATTGGCCTTATTGTTGTCTCAAATTTAACAGCACAGCCCTTGTGTTATCAATACTTAAATGTCTGTTTAATCTTTGCACGGTATACAGAATTTTCTAATTTCCTAAAGGCAATAGCCATTATGTGTGGATTTCACTCTTTTGCAACATGTACTTGCAGTGTACGGAGACACATGTTAGACAGTGTGTTCCATTGTATTATGGTGTTCCTGGTGAATTGAATCTCAGAATTTATCTGTTCTTCAGGTTGAAAAGCATATCAAGTGTAAATTAATCGCATTGGACCTTTCACTTGCTGAAAGAATTCTTTTGGATGGCCATTATACCAAGTGGAAGCACATCGGTTGCTCAATGGGGTTTCTGTCCACAGTTGATGATACGTTCTTATCTGCCAAATAAGATGGTGACCTCTCAATACTGGTCAGCATGCCCTCTTCAATCTCTCTGTCTCTGTCTCTTTCGGGGGGGGGGGGGGGGGGG
>JAOQMR010000213.1:2072077-2083849 GCA_027563865.1 Erythroxylum pelleterianum
TATTTATCAACATTAAAATAACAATTAAAGTAAAGTATCTATGCCCCCCCCCCCCTCTCTCTCCTACACACACAAGAACACATGAATGCACCACCCACCCAAGAATTTGAATCACCAAACTTGGTAGTTTTGTTTGAAAGCTTTAGCCATGCTATTGCTGGCAGCAAATGTTTCCAAATTGAAATTCTTGACTTTTGTAGTTGAATATCACAAGTAAAAATATGTATGCAAGTCTCTTGAGGATAAGTCTATTGGCTTTTAGCATCAAATGTACCAATTTCCTTCAATTGTGATCGTAATTGTTTTAGTTCCCAGTAGTTTGTTGCATTCACATTTGTGTGTTTTCCATCTATGCTTTCCTTACATCTTGTGCTATAAATAACCTTCATAATTTCGTATTCTTACCGTTATTATTGTCAATTCTTTCATTTTGATGATTTTTGCGATTACCTGAACTATACCTAGTTGCACAAATAATCATCATTAAGATTTTATACTGCTTCCAAACTTTTTGCAGCCCTCAAAACAAGATGAGCTATCTGGCAGCACCGAGTTCAAGCTTATTTTCACGGGATTCCCTCCCTATTTTTTCTGTCATGGGCCCATCACGAACTTCTCATCGTAGTAGGGGAGCTCGGCTTATAGTTAGAGCTGATACTGTGAGTCTAACTGTACATGATGTGTGTTCACCTTTGTGGAAAAGTGCTATGGATGTCCGGAAGAGGCATTAACTATTGAATTGGTTTCCAAGACCTTATGCACTTGGCAAGATACCTCCATTAGGAGAATTCTTTTAGTTACCTAGAAGTCTTGTTCACAATTGTTCAACAAGAACCCTTTTTATTGTTGTTTATTTGTCTAAGAGGTAGTATTATCTCTTTTGCAGGATTACTATTCTGTTCTTGGAGTGTCCAAAAATGCAAGTAAATCTGAAATTAAGAGTGGTATGTGCTTCCCTTGCCATTGTTTATTACAACCAACCTGTACTTGACATTCTGAGTACAGAAATCATCCATTATTGGTTGGTGAATCAATAAATTTTTGTTCTTTGTGCCACCCCACGCTTGTTGCTCACTGAAATTTTCTTTCTTTGTCATTGATAAGTCTGATAGTTTAGAATGGTTGAAAGGAGTTTATTGTTATGATAGACAGTTAATTCCATAGATTTGAATTTACCATTTTTTTGTTGCTTCTTTAAAGGGTTTATGTATTTAGACACTATTATTTATTTTGCTATTATTCTTTGGATGGATTTTTTATATTCTTGAGATTGTAAAATTTCTTATACTTCATTGTTTCCAGCTTATCGGAAGCTTGCTAGGAGTTATCATCCTGATGTAAATAAGTAAGTTGATCTTCTAATGAAGCCTTACTAAGTTGATCTTCTAATGAAGCCTTACTGTATTTTGTATACATCTTTTGAACCTTGTTTTATTTTTCTTACGTTATCAATTTACTTCTTTGTGGTGTATTTTACATTGATTATTATTTACCTAAATATGAAACAGCTTTCCATGTTTTTCATTTTAAATGTTTGAAACTGAGGAATCAACCCTCTTGTTGTTAATACCAATTTATAGATTAAATGCTTGCAGGAGAATGATGTTAGATTTAAATTTTCATTATCTGATAAGTCAGTTATAATCTTATTGATGTAGGTTGAAAGTTCATCAAATTTACTTATAAAATTTTAACTCAGTCTGTCATGTTCCAAAATTTTAGAACTGATGTCACATGCACTTGTTAGCATTTATTGTTTTAATGGGACTTATCAACAATTTTGGAACAATAAAAGGAATTGATTGTTCAAATTTGGATATAAGAAGTCTGTTAACTGGAAATGTAAAATATGATAATCTTTTTTGATAAAAGCCTTTTTTATTAATTGCTAAAACTTTAATGAGAGTTGTCTACACATTAGTAGTTATTCATAGTCCAAACCTTCTCTATCCCTTGTGTAGTTCATGCTAAAATGTACTAAATATTTTGTGCAAGAGATGAATTTTGTTACTGACTAAATAAAGGGACTTGGGTCATACTCGTTCGAGTTCGACCTTTAAAAGATGTTTTTTCTTAAATCTTTCTCTTGCATTTAATCTTAAAAAGATATTTAATCTTGCTCTTGCATCCCAAAATTAAAGATGGAGTACTATGAAAATATACCACTGCTCTTGATTAGTACTTGACAGTGGTGTTATCTATATATGATACAGACCACCTGATATACTATTATCTCTTGTGCTGTAGAGACCCTGGCGCAGAACAAAAATTTAAGGAAATTAGCAATGCATATGAGGTACAACTTGAGTCTTTAGGTCATACTGGTTTCAGGTTTATGAATGGTTGGAACAGTTGTTCTTTATCTTTGTGTACTAAATTGATCTGAGCGTATATTTATTATGCAGGTCTTGTCAGATGATGAGAAACGATCTGTGTATGATAAGTATGGGGAGGCTGGTCTTAAAGGTGGTATGGGAATGGGGGTAAGTTGATTTGTAACATGTTGATTACCAACTAGGCTTTAGAAATTACATAAAGATTCCAACTTTGTTCTGCTTTCTCATGGTTGGATATGTGGCTTCAACTTGCCAGGATTTCAGCAACCCTTTTGATTTGTTTGAGTCACTATTTGAAGGAATGGGTGGCATGGGGGGTATGGGCATGGGAGGCAGAGCTTCCAGAAGTAGAGCTGTTGACGGCCAGGATGAATACTACAACCTCATCTTAACTTTTAAGGAAGCAGTTTTTGGAGTTGAAAAGGAAATTGAAATAACGCGACTTGAGAGCTGTGGGACTTGCAATGGCTCTGGTGCAAAGCCAGGGACAAAAGCATCCAAATGCAGTACGTGTGGTGGGCAAGGGCAGGTTGTCTCATCTGCAAGGACTCCATTGGGTGTCTTCCAGCAGGTAATGGCTTGCTCTGCATGTGGCGGGACAGGTGAAGTTTTTACCCCTTGCAGCACATGCTCTGGTGATGGACGGGTGAGGAGAACAAAGCGCATTAGTTTGAAGGTTCCTCCTGGGGTGGACTCTGGTAGCCGTTTGAGGGTCCGATCTGAAGGGAATGCTGGAAGAAAAGGCGGGGCACCTGGTGACCTTTTTGTTGTCATTGATGTCATTCCTGACGCCATACTAAAACGTGATGATACCAATATCTTATATACATGCAAAATATCATACATAGATGCAATTTTGGGCACTACAATTCAGGTGCCAACCGTGGATGGTACAGTCGATCTGAAGATTCCAGCAGGCACCCAGCCAAACACCACACTTGTAATGGCGAAGAAAGGAGTCCCCGTGCTAAACAAAAGCAACATGAGGGGTGATCAGTTGGTCCGTGTACAAGTCGAAATCCCGAAAAGATTAAGCAATGAAGAAAGAAAGCTTATTGAGGAGCTTGCAGATCTAAGCAAGGGGAAAACTGCAAGCAGTAGAAGATAGTTTACCTAGGTATTGTGTTTATATTACTTGCCACAATCAATTCGTTTCATCCCTCTTGTGGATGCAAAGTTTTGACAACCTTGTTGCTGTGCAAATAGAAACATAACAGTTCTCAATCCTTTGAACTGCATATGGAGTAAGCAAATGTTCGTATTGGTAGGAAAAGGACCCATACTAGGTAAACATTGGGTAGGACATGAAGTTGGTGACATTTTTTTTTGTCTGGTTTGTTTTGGAACATGAACATCACTTGCTTCTATATTGAATTTTGTGATAGGGCTACGATTTGTTTCGCAATACTAACTTCTTTATTTTTGTGTTAATTTGATTATTATGGTCTAAAGACATATGCCAATCAAGACCGACTTGAATCTCTTTCCTTTCCATACTTAAGTCAGTCAAGCTCACAGAACCTTTAGAGTAGGGTTGACAGTAACTGAATTTTTTTTTTAAAAGTTCAAGTTTAAGCTTGATTGGATTCAAACATTGGAGTTTTAGTTCGACTGAGTTCGAATATTTGAGTACAGTCTAAATTTTAAAAAGCATGTTTTAGTTGGATTTTCATAATTAATCGGATTAATTTTTTTTTGTTAAACTTAAGCTTGAAATTTTATTAAACTTAATTTTGATAATTAGAATTGATCCATCAACTTCAGGTTTAGCTGGTCCTCACTGAGATTACATTCTTGCTTAAGTGCATATTGATTGATTTGCAAAACTGCAGTTCCTTTTTCATACTCTCAGTCCATCAACACTCCTCAATCACTCAAAGTCATCACCGAAACGGTCACTAGTAAGTGCAAAAACAACGTCAAAAGTTCCATTAGAGACTTGCTGACTTACACAGCACAGGTGCAAATTCATATACAGATGGAGTCCTGCTGCGCAAACTTGTACAACAAACAATGGTTCAAAATTTTAGATACTTCCACGTGAACCTAACAAAATTTTGTATTGGTTCCTGTGTTTCTGGTCCACGAAAGAGCTAAGAAGGTGCCTTTTCAGGCAGCCATGACGTTGCGGTTTGTGTTCTGTTTTTTGCTCAACTGGTCAAATATATGCCGGGACTTCCACTCCATATAAATCTTTGACTAACTACTATACATATTGTGTCTGTTTGTATTGGTTCCTGTGTTTCTGGTCCACGAAAGAGCTAAGAAGGTGCCATTTCAGGCAGCCATGACGTTGCGGTTTGTGTTCTGTTTTTTGCTCAACTGGTCAAATATGCCGGGACTTCCACTCCATATAGATCTTTGACTAACTACTATAAATATTGTTTCTTTATCATCCACAACGCCGTGTTCATACAAAACAAGCATCTGATTCTAACTGGACGTCGAGGACACTCCTGATGTTCGCATAACTAGCACGACCCTTTTCTTGTCGTTCTTTACAGAGAGCAAGGAACAGATGCATGTAGATACCAAGATTTCAACATAATAAGATCAGAAGTTGGTCAAACATCTCAAGCTAGCAGCTGTTTGGAACCTTTGAATTGAATTCATTAACGAATTAAATTCAATTACATTAATGAGATTTAATTTAATTTAATTTACACGGTTTGCAACAAATCCAATAATATTAGAATTGAATTCAATTACAATGTTTGGAACAAATCCAATAAGATTATAATTGAATTCGATTATTTTATATGACACATTTATTCCTAACTAAAAAATAATGTTATTAACTAGTAAACATTCACACTTACATAGAGCAACTTATAAACATCAATTTCATTATAAGTAATATTATAAAAAATTATTATTAAAATGAAAAGAAAAAATTAATTGCAAATAATATCAGACTATACCGAATTATGAAGATAATAGAAAGCTATTATAATTTATAAGTTTAAAAATGCATAAACGAGCAGTAGTTCTTTTGCGTTGATAACTACAAGGCACTATCAAATTTTGATATTTCACTCCAAATTACATATAATATTATAACAAGTTTTAACATGTCTTCCTGTGATAAGAAGACATAAGATTGTTACATCAGAAAACTAAATAAAAAACATTCATACTTGCATAGTGCAAGTTACATCATCCATAAAGTTCCACACTTAAATAGAGCAAGCTATAAAAACCTAACATCAACTCATCTGCGTAGACAACCGATCTAAACATAGTTCAATTGGACATGCAAAAAACATACCGATAAAGTTAGGATGCTTTACATGCCAAGTAACTGCATCCAAGAGAGCACGCCCTTCCAATCCTAATTTTTTCATTGCGTCAAATATTTCCTCCTCTTTTCTAACACGAGGGTTTGTGGCTACAATAGCTTGTGCAATTTCTTTCAATGCATTGGACATAACTTGTAATTCCAAACAAATTTGATCTTCCACTCGTGCTTTTCTTTTCTTACCCGTGTAGGATAGTTTTGACACTAAAGGTGTTGATGATGAGAGAGCTTGAGGAGTTGGTGTTGTTGGAGTACTCTCGCTCTCAAATGGATAAAAACTCTCTAAATGAACCTCATTATTTGCTTGCATATTATCAATGTCCTCCATATTCATATCATACCTTTCCTTTTCCCATCTTTGAACCTTCTCCTTTGCACTTTTAGCTTCAGATCTAGTGGCTCTATCTTTCTCATAGATCTCGCGAACAAGGTCCAAATTAGGTAAAGGCTTCCCTTGAATATGCTTCACCTTTTCGTTAACCTATCAATCAGAATACAAGAAACTATGTCAACAAACTTCATGCATAAAAAATAATACAAATAAAAAAATTTAACTATATAAGTATTAAATAAAATATCTATATCAGACTTTGCCACACCTCTGGAACCGCTTCAAATGTCTTGGTAACATCATTCCATCCAATTCTACTTTTGCCATCAAGAAATATTGCCAAATGCATTTCTTCCCTTAAAGTTCTCACCGATTTACAATTTTGCTCCTATTAATCTTAACCCCAAACTTTTCAGTAATTTCCTTTATCACCTCTTTATATGCACGAGCACTAAAATTTTTATCCTCCTTTTGGCCTTTATTTTTTTGCTCCCTAAGAACTTGAAGCATGCACTTATCCATTTCATAATTCCACCTAAAATATTAATTAGCTTTTTTTCATCATAATTCATCTCTACGTCCATTGTCACCTATTTGTTCCAAACACAATCGAACACAAACCATCTTCTTCTGTTATTAACTCTTACTTTTCTCAACAGCATAACCAAGCATAAAATTGTGAAAGACAAAAACATTGAACGGATGAACAATCATGTTTACAAGTGGCGGTAACAGAAAGAGAACAAAACATAAACAAAGTTACATAATATAATGACAAAAAGTTCAACAAATCAATGTTGACAAACGTAATCATTCCACATATGTGCAGCGATAGTATTTCTTATGATTTCTCCTATTCTACCATCTTCATTCCTAGCAATTCCTCCAAAGACATTATCATCATCATGATCACTATTCAATAGCTCTCTATCAACTCTTGCAACAAGTTCTTCATCCGGATCATATTGTATCAAAAAGTTATGTAAAATACAACAAGCTAACATAACTTCAGATAATGTGTTCACATCATATCCTAACATCTTAGATAAAATGGGAAATCTATACTTCAAAACATCCAATGCCCTTTCAATTGCATTACGTAATGAAGCATGTCTCAAGTTGAATAACTCTTTTGCATTAGTTGGAGCTTGCCGAGAATACTCTTTTAAATGATATCGAGTGCTTCTATAAGGAGCAATAAATCTGGACCTCTGCATATATCCAGCACCAACTAAATAGAATTTACCTATAAATAAAAGTAAAACCATTTACTAGATGCTTATAGACAATAACACTTTTTCTATATAATATGGAATTTAATAATCTTCAACTAAAAAAGATACCTTGAGGAACAATGAGCTTATCTTCTCTAGCTAATGCACTATCTAAAATTCTTGAATATGAGGCTGAACCTTCCCATCCAGGTAAGACATATGTAAATTTCAAGTCAAAAGTGCATGCAACCAAGACATTCATTGTATGATAACCCTCCCTTCCTCTATACCTTGATATATTTTCCTTTGAAACTTTAACTTTGATATGTGTTCCATCAAGAGCACCAATACAATTCTAAAAAGTCCATAAAATGTATTAGAATTTTTTATTAATAAAAAGTATGTTTTTGTATATAAATTGTTTTTAAAAAATACTTGAAAATATGGATAAAATCTTCCACTGCTATTGATTATTTCGGGAGGGACAACTAACCCATTTGGTTAAACCAAAAATTGATCCTCGAGGGTAATTATTGTTCTGAGTACTTGGTGGAAGTGACAACTAATTGTTTCAGTAGATCGTCGGAAAAAGAAACTTTGTGAACGAGTGCTAGCTCTACCACTTAAAATATGTAAAAATGTTCCAACTTGCTCCTCAACCAAACTATATTGGTTATCTCTTAACAGTCCCCTCCCACGAAAATTGAACATAAGCGAATAAATGCATCATAACTCATGCGTAAATTGCTACGTGCATTATAATGTGTCTTGGTGATGCTGTCGCCTGCAACCAAATATAAAAGAAATCACTTCTGTTAAAACAAATTAATATAGTAGCGGTAAGCGGATATCATTCCCACGAGGAGTCTCTAACGGTAAAGATTAGCGAGTTTTAACTAAAACAAAATAACAAAAGGGGGGTTTGGTCACGGCAAAATACGAAAATTATGAGAAAAATCACAAATCGAAAGCAGTAATTAAATCTAAAAATTAAATGGAAAATTACCTTAGTTTTGGGTCACCGATGTTACCATGCTATTATGGATCCTCGACATAAAATTGTAATTGTTAATAAACATTCATTGGGGGAAAACTTCTCTTAAGTGTATTGATTAAAAACATGTATCCTAGCAATCTTATTAAACAATAACCTAGATACGATTATAGGTAAATTGAATAATAGCATTAAGAACCAATGACAAGTGATAAACATGTGCGACATGAAATCAATCAAGTGAATAATTTCTTAGAATTTCTCTTAATTTCGTCCAGATTGGAGATTTCGAATTTCTTTCTTTCTTTTGCGCCTTTTTGGTCCTTTTTGGTCCTTAGAGTGTTGAAAACCATCTGTAAACAATTATAGAACAATTCCATTAAATTAGGATAATAATTTCAACCCCTTAACAATAATTACGCCCAAAATATGTGTAATTAAATTGACTTATCATGTCTCTATTGCGGTTAGTAATTCTTGACGTACAATTTCTTTATGACATCTTTTTGGATGAGCTAGTTGTCTATTAGCTCGACACATATATTGATATATATGTCTCAAGCAAACCAAATAACCCGCATAAACTATCATAGCAAGTAGAGCATTTCTTTCAAATCCTCTTATATCGCTTGCATTTTAGTTTTATTTATTGTCACAACACAAGTAGAAAAAAATATTGACATATCAGTTCCTACTCCTATAACACGTTCACATCTTCAAAAAGAAATAAAAGGAATAGGACAACTTCAAATTTTCAATGAAACCAACAATTGCATAAATACATAAGAGAATGATATTCATCATAATTATCATCTAGAAAGATGGATCACTTTTATAAGTACTGAAAAAGTTTTTGGATAATGCATATTAGGGTGATTCATAAATATATGATAATCTCTATCTTTAGCAATGAAAATGTTATCACCTAAGAATCTACCCCAAATGTAAGAAGATAAGAGGAATTGATATTAATGTTGTAAAAATCATCAAGGCAGAAGCACTTCATAGAATGGAAGCCAAATAGTATTTTGATTTCTGAACTCTAATTGGATCCACAGATCATGTCTTCATTCTTAGAAATTAAGCACAGTGTGCCAATAATAAATCAGAGAAGTCGTTCAACTATATTGAATATTAAGCTTCTTTGGTTCGTTTTGGAACATGAGAACTTGATGTAAAAAAGGCTAGACCTCTACTTGGCAAAGGGTATTAATGATGATAATTGATAGTCAACTTCTTGATTGCTGCAATTTTAACTTATGCATACTGAAAGTCAACAAAGGTGATTTTGCGGTTACAACTAACTTCCATTTCTCTGAAGAAGATAAGCATCTCTTGGAATCATGAAAAACAATGGATATAAGAAATGAAAGTACCAAACAAAAGTCGAGTTCACGAAATAGATCAATACTCTGCTAGCTATCAGAGGGTGTTACGATTGATGATATAGCTTGGCGCATTGGTGTGTTTCAGTAGATCTTGATTTTGATCATTCATTTATGTTTTTCAGTAATTTGTTTTGTCATGACACTGAAGTTGTTCATCCTAGAAAATTACACACAATAATCCTACTCTATCTTGGGTCATATAAAACATGAACAACACACAATAGGACAGACTCAAGCACCACCAAAATCAATAATATATACAAAAGCTGAAGCAAAGAATAATATCTCTAAGATAAAAGTGAGAGATAGGAAAAGTAAGCAGAGGAGGTGTTGCGTAGACGAAAGGGAGGCTGCTGGTGCGTCGTTTGGGCTGCTGGTTTGTTGTCTGGTCTGCTCTGCTAGTGCGTGGGAGAAGGCAATCGTCTGCTGGTGCGTCAGAGAAGGTGGTCTGGTCTGCTGGTGCTTGAGAGAAGAGGAGAAGAGGGTCGGTTGCTGCTGTGATAGGGTTGAGAAGTTGTGAGTATTATTGGGTTTCTAATGTTAAAAACGAAACCAACAGCCTTTAGATTTCAATTCATGTAGTTTATCTCGTGAATTCAATTTACAAAGGGAGGTGGGTTTAAACCCACATATGAAGTAAATTCAAGCCAAAAATATTGTTCCAAACAAGTGAACTGAATTCAATTACAAGTTTGAATTCAATTCCTTGTGTTCCAAACAGGGTCTAAGATATTTCGATGTCATGATGGAATTTGATCCTTGTCCTATCTTCAAAGCAATCTGTGACAAAGCAGAGCTAACTCAAACATTACGAGACTTATCTTTGTATATGATTTAGTTTATCTTTATATTTCTTTTCGATGTGAAGACAATTCCACTTATCTATATATTTTTTGCAGGTAACTACAGTTGATGGCGTCCATGAACATCCAAAAGGAGTGTGTATATGGCTGCCACTTGATAGGGATGATGGAAGCTGCCAATCATGATAAGATGGAAGAAATTCATGAAGAAAGACCTAGCAGCGTATGTGCACCGTTTCTATAGGTTAAGACAAGAGCCACCGTTTCAAAGTTTAAAGCCATTATCATTGACGTTTCAACCAAAACTCTAAATTAATTTAATTAAAAGAGAATTATATATTTAAAAATAATTAATTAAAATTTAGTTATTAATTATTTTACAAGTTTATAAACATTTTTTTACCTCTTTTTTATCTTTTCAGCAAAAGATTGTAAAACTCACTATATATCATATTTGATAACTAATATTTTCTCAATTTATAATTTAAATCTCCCTTTCTCTTTTTAAAGTAAAACTATACCATAAATTTTCGTAGTTACTTGCAATTTTACATCAAATTTAAGTCGATTGTAATGATAACTTTAATTTTAATTTAAAATAATTATGTCTTAAAATAATTAGAAATAAATTGATTAATAACTTTTTTGTAACTTTATAAAATATTCCACTATTAACACTTTTTATATATAAAATCAGTGATACTATTTTTAAGAAATATTCTTTTAAAAAATAATTGAAGATTAAATTAAAAACATCATTTGTTTTTGTTTTTTAGTGAGAATAAAAAATCTCACAAGAGTCCATGTCATAAAAACAGTGAGACATTTGCTATATCCCACTAATCAGAAAAGCTATGAACAACAAAATGCTGCTTTATTTCCATCAAATGAATATGACAGAAAATTCAGAAGACAGAGACATGCATACATTACAGAATTCAGGTCTTCTTTGGACGGACTCAGGTTTTGGACATTATTGGTCTCTAGTGATTACTCATGACAGAAATAGACAACATGAAATGAAATAGGATTAAGTAAGTTTATATGAAGATTGCTGCGATCTAATGAGGACGGCTAGTTAAATAATTCCATTGCTTTGAGCTGTCTTTGGACCGCAGTTAAGAACATCGTTGATCAATTTGTCAAAACCAATGTATGATGATCCTCCAATATCAGTAGCTTCTTCTGCTTTCTTTTTCCATTCCAAAGCCTTCTTTCTCATACTCTTCCCATCAACTCCTTCCATCATTTCTCTAACAAGACCTGCAACTTCCTCTCGTTTTACATCAGGATTCACCTCCATGCCAATCCCCCATTGATAAGTCAATTAAAATACATATATTTTGGACTTAATATTTATTGATTTGTTAAATTGGTATTTATAAATTGATGGAATTATTTGTTAAAT
>JAOQMR010000213.1:2099860-2125036 GCA_027563865.1 Erythroxylum pelleterianum
TGGCATGTCCCTGAGTCGAATGTTACTCATTCCAGGGATCCAATCAATGGGTGCATCACCAGTTCCATCAAATAAAACGGATTTTCCTGAATCAGAAAAAAAAAAACAACTAAAAACTCTTGCGAATATTGACTCAAACAGAACAGCAATTGATTAAAAACTGTGAGTGAAAACTTAAATGGCTAGTCATATGACCTTTTGGGACCATATCTCTTTTGATAAGTTCAACGAAATGTAAATATCCCATGAAGCTACAAGCCGAGGCTGTCCAAAACTCAACTTGTCGTATCCCCAAGTCCTTGGCCGCCTCTATCCCGAAGGTCATGACTCCATCTGAAACCACACAAGTAACCTGAGGCAACTCAGGGCTTGAGTTCAGTTTAACAAGCAGTTCCTTGAATGGTCTCAGGAGATTCTTGCGGGTTGCGTCGCATAAGGTAGGAATGTCCTGTGATGCGTCACAGTCCGATGGTGGCAATCCGTCAGGTATGGCCTCAAAGCGGAAATCCGGCAGACCTTTTACGGCGTCCGATCCTCCGGAGCGAAGCAGCCGTATGTGGTTATACTCGGTGTTTACGAAGGTGATGTGAAATCCCTTCCAGTGCAGGAGTTTTGCTAGCCGCATCATGGGACCAACATGGCCTTGTGATGGATATGGTACACAAACTGCATGGGGTTTGTGGTCTCCTAGTGAGTTCATGTTTTCACAGAAACACAGTGACCAAAAGCTTTGAGCTATGGCTTGTCTTCTCAGGGGCTTGTATGAGCTAGCCTTCAAGTTTTCATCTTGCAAGTGCCGGTTCTCTATATACATATATATGTATATAGAACTGCCATGGCCTTGCTATGGAGTAATTATTGGACCCTTCAGGATCAAAGGGATTATTCATTTCATGTCACTATATCATAGATTAGTTTTTGTCACATGTAAGGAAAGAGGCTTGTGCTTTTTTCATTAAATAAGCAAAGAGTCTTTTACATTGATCTTCTCTATATTTTAATTTTCACTTTTTAATATTATATAGGTAAGTGATAGATTTTTAAATAAATAATTAAAATAAAAAATCAAACTAAAGAGAGGTTCTAATTAATGTTGTTAATAATATCCAAATCATTATTGATAATTTGATGTAAGAAAGAAGCTAATGGAATTTTCTTTTAATGAGATCAATCATTTGGACTTCTTGTATAAAAAGAACTTAACTTCAAATCTCTTTGTGAACGTAAAGGTACTTCGTTCACAAGGCTCACAGCTTTGCGAAAGTAAGGAGAAGGATATCAATATATGCGGTCTTTTATTTGTAATTTTTACAAGAAGTCATTTCCTTATCTTAAACATGCGACCTTAAGGTTAGAAATAAATAATTTTTACTAATTGCTCTAAAGCTCTCCATCAATTGTATAAACTACTAAGGTTTAACTCTTTCCTTACAAGTTTTATTTTTCTAATTTATGTAAGCTACTAATTTAACAATCAAATCCTAATATACATAATTTTGGAAATTCTAACTAATTTTTAATTTTTTACATAATTGAATATCAAGTTAATACAAATTTCAGTTATGTCAATAAAAATTTATGTAAAAATTTGAAGAAAATCCATACATTTTTAATCATGTTTTGAAAACAAATAAATATCTAATTATTGAAAATTAATTCACACAAACACAGATATTTGGACTCTATTGAGAGTTTTTCTATTTTAATTGAAATTTATTATTTTAATTAAAATTTAATAAAATTCTGTCCTCGTTACAATTAATTTAAAAAATATCACCGTCATTGATTATTTTATCATTAACTGCACATGGATCTTAACACAAGAACATAATTTTACAATTTCCAATGATCATTTGTTGATGCAAACATGTCTGTCCTTTACGAATTTGGTTCTTAACACAAAAACATAATTTATAATTTACAATAATATTTTATTGCAGGCTTCAATTATGTTATTTGTCCTTCTTGGAAGCTTTTCCAAGAAGTTGGTACGTTCGCCAATTAAAAAGCATTCATGTTGATTTGTCCTAAAGCCGGCAATTATTAAGAGAATATCACTAAACGCCAAGCTCTTGGACTTGGTATTTTTTTAGCTTTTGTGTCAGCATTTTGTAATCGGCAAACTTCCACTGTAAAAATGTTCGAACAAGTTATCCAATCGTTCCACTTGCACGTTGGAGAGTCCGGAGGGTCGTTAATTTTATATGGATTATCAATTTTGGTGCACGGGATACGGCTCCTATTTTAATTATGGTATTTATATAACTTTTTATTAAATTTTATCCACATATTTATGTAAACTCAGCATAATTGTATGTACGAGATTTAATAAAAAATACTAAAACAGAATAATTGAAACAAAAAATTTGATGTATTAGCATACACTTAATTATAGTTCGGAACAAACTAATCCAAAATTTACAAGCTCAGTTCGAGTTGGCTATTTTTTCAGTTACGATTGAGTGTTTTTTTTTATTTTTAAATCGAAACTAATAAATTCAAATTTTAAAAATTTTAAATAAAAATGACATTATTTTAAAATAATACATCGTTTTTCTAAATTTTAAATTTAAAAAATAAAATACTCAAACTAGACATGAACTTAATCGGATTTCAACTCACTTATAGCTGATCGAACTTGGGTTCGGACAAGTCACCTATAGCTGATCGAACTTGGATTCGGGCTATATGTTTCAAACTCCGACCCAAACTTTAAATTTTGAGACAAACTTGAACCCGAACAGAAAGAGTGTTGTGCCTACTTTCAAACCACATTTAACTATATTAGAATATCATACGTTAACTCTTAAAAAATTTATGAGATTTAAAATATAAGAGAACGGTTTGTTCGTACGGAGGAATGATAATAAAAATGAGAATGAATATAGTGAGTAATGAAAATGAATATTATTATTATAATTATAACGATTGGTCGAATGATTACTATTACCATTGATAATAGTTGGTTTGTAAAAAATATTAAAAATAAAATTATTTATATTTTAATTAATTAATTACAATATATTAATTAATTAAATTAATTAATTAATTAATTAAAATACTTTAATTAATTATAATATTTTAATTAATGAATGGATTATATTTTAATTAATTATATTGTAACTATTTAATTAATTAAAATATAATCCATTCATTAATTAACATATTATAATTAATTAAAGTATTTTAATTAATTAATTAATTAATTTAATTAATTAATATATTGTAATTAAATTAATTACAATCATATTTAAATTAATTACAGTATTTTAATTAATAAATGAATTATATTTTAATTAATTATATTGTAATTAATTAATTAATAATGTTATTAGTTAAAGAATATCAAACCTTACTAAACTAGAAAAAATCAACATTGCTTTGTATCATTGGGTACAAATAAATACGAGAGAAATGGAACAATGTCTAAATATCTAAAAATTATGAATAAAAGTATAACTATCCAATCAATAATCTCTTACCAAGCTTTATTTTTCATTTCATACCCATTCCTTTCTCCTCATACCCACCAAACAAACACACATTTAATTTCCAGATATTAATATTAAGACACATGTACACAAAGAGCTTTATTTAAATAAAATTTAATGATATATTTGTAATATGAATGTCTTATTGTTATAACATTAATTATGATATCATTATTAAATTCTACTTATAGAGACAATTGTGTAAATAGATATTCATATTAAATGTTAATTTATAAATATCAAAACCTTGAAACCTGTTATTTAAAGTTCTATAAGAAGGCTTAAAATGAGACTGGTAACTCTTTAGTGTCAGTTTTGATTCTTGTAGTTTTAGTCGAGCAAATTTAAAAATTAAATCGTAAATTAAATTGATAAAAAAAATTTAAAAGGTTTCCCCAACATTAGATTATCATAAAATCAATTAAAAATTAAATAAAATTTAAAAATTGTCCTTACTCTTTAATTAAATAAAAATTAATTATTTTATTTTATTTTTAAAAACTGATTAAATTCACTAAGCAAAAAAACAAAATATAACTATTTAATAATTTCGTCGAAATAAATAAAATTATAATAAGAGGAATTTATAAGTACGTATTTTTAAGCATTGAATAATCTCACTGAAATGTAAAATTTCTATATATTTTTTCAATTAAATAATGTGCCTTAACAAAATACAACGCCGTGGTTGACGTGAAACCTTCCAGGTGTGTGAGATCTAAAATCCTTCAGCGTTCCTCTAGCTAGCAGCAAGAACATTTTGAAGCACCAGCTCTAAGTCCTTTAATCTATAGGATCACAAAAAAGTTGATTCGACTAAGCTAAAGACAGGCAACCACAAAGTTCACAGCAAATGGGAACTGTACCTGACATCACTTAGATCTGGATAAATTGCTATTGCATCTTTAAAATCCTGAAATTCACCAGAGAATTTAAGATAGAATCAACTGTCCCGGTCCAGGAATTGCTCGTCAAACCAATGAAGTTTCGTATTAGACTTCATCTGGGAATGCTTATGGAAGGAAGGAGAGGACTGACCTGGTCAGAAGTGGAAGATGTATATGTGATCACACAGGACATCCCAGCTTGTATTGCTGCCTGTAAGCAAAGAGTGAGCTTTAGTATGAAATTTGGAGATTGATCAGTTACTTCTTAAAAGGGTACTTCCACTGAAATTCCTTTTCCTTAAAGTCCTTACACTTTTTTAAATGCACTCACTCGCCCCTTCCGTAACTTTTCCGTTAAAATACTTGACGAAACTGATACGTGACATGAATCGGAACATTCAACGTGTCACGGCACCGTTGAAAAAATTAACAGAAAGGACCAAATCCATTTAATAAAGCATGAGAACTGTTTTCTGAAATGTTAAGCTCAAAATTGCAGAAAACTGCATAGGAGAAAACAAATACCTGCAGACCAATGACACTATCCTCCACCACCAAACAATCTCTTGCTGACACACCAAGAACCTGAAAGGGAACAAGATTTTACATAGGTAAAAAGTACAAACTGAATATGACGCTTCTAAGTTCTTGTAAGAAATGATTTACTATGTGCTGACTACCTTGGCAGCTGTGATATAGATTGATGGATCTGGCTTTTTTTCCTTCACATCATCGCCTGCAAGATGAATGTACAACATCAATACAGTAACTCAGAAGGAACAGAGTAAGTCATAAATGAAATTCGTTTACCTGCAAGGAAACAATCAAGACCCTGAAAGCGATCCTGGAAAAAAGGGTTGATAAAAGAACTTTAATTGCCGGATAGTTACGAGATACCAGCTCCAAAAATGGTGGATAGACCTACCATTCCAATAAGGTTCTCAAGACACAGGATGACTGAACTTTTAGTTGCTGCAGAGCAAACAGCCAGTTTTTTCCCCTGCAAAAGTAGCGAAATTGAAAGAGAAGCATAAAACATGCAGCTGATCCATGTTGGAACAGATATTCACACAAAAGGACTCCTCTAGACTTGGCAATGGACCTGGCTAGACCAGAACCCTGATCAAATTTTCTAAGACTCAAGCTAACTGACCGACCCGTGCCAGCTCTAAGTTCGAGCCTAGCCAAAACCCAATCAAAATTAGACTTTATTAGTTGACTTCGGATCAGAACAAACAATGTAGCATGACTAAACAGTTTGAGTTTTGCAAAATGGTAACAATATGATCTTACAGCAGCCTTGGCTTCATCCATCAATCTTAAGACTCCAGGTCTAGGTTCCACCTAAATAGAACAGAACAGTAGATATAATGTTCAGATGAGTCGATCGAAACTGTAATAAACATCATAACAACATTCATCACAAGAAACCCAATTTGCCTTCTTACAGTTCCTGATTTGATTATTTCTTTGTATCTTTCAGTTTTCCAGTCCTACAACAACAACAAGGTAAACAAAGTGGTCTGAAAGAAACTAAGAAAAATTTCCCAAGTGCTTCTTTATGATACCTGAAGAGTATCAATCAACTTGACGCGACTCTCATCGTCCTCCGGACGAGTCTCGAATATGGTAGAAGATGGCCATCCGTGCTCTTTAAAGTACCTGCAACACCACCCAAAAGTCTCTTTTTTTAATATAAACAAGCAGCTTGAAAGCTCACTTTTAGAGAAAATTAAAATTGCTGAAGAAGAAGAAATTGGAGAGAACCATCGCATTTTAGGCTTGCCACCACCAACTTGGTTCTGGAACACATCGTAGAAATCAGCGGCCCAGTTTAGAATCTCAGGCTCAGAAGGGCAACGAACATTGAAGTGAGCAAAAGCGTCGTTGTAGGCCTGGCGGTGGAGGTGCTCGGACTCTAGAATCACGCCGTCACAGTCAAAGATGAGAGCTTGCAATGAAGCTGAAGTAGTAGCAGCAGCAGATAAAGATGGCAACTTTTGCCTCTTTCTGGTGCTAAATCGGACTACATAGGGAGAGGTGAATGTGCCCAGACAGTTAGAGAACGATCTTAGCGGCGGAGACTGCTGGAGACTGGGTTGTCGAGATACGAACATGGAAGCTGTCGTCATTACCAAAGTTTGTTGGCTCAATTTTCCTTTTATATATACAGTTATCGGCTTTTAGATTACTTTTAATTGTGTGGCTCTCGTTCAATCAGTTTAGTGGATTGGGTTATGCTAAGAGAAACCCTGAACTTGAAGCAGGAAATAAGCGAAGCTAAAGATTGAGCAACATAATGTTCAAAATCACTTCCAATTCACAGTAACACAGGTCACGATACAAATCTCCATTATCCTTTAAATCTTGAGTTTGTTCTGCTTCTACCAAACGAACACATAACCTCAATTTACATGATAGATACTGGACAGCAACATGTTAACTCTCAGCCTTTGTTTGGACGCAGGGAAACAAGAGGCAACATGTTAACTCTCGGCCTTTGAGAACAAGGAAAAAAAATTATATTTCTTTGGACAAAAATGAGGGAGAAAATTGAAAAAAATAGAAGAAAAATTTGGGTTATTTTTATCCTTATCTTACAATTTCTCTGCCTTTCCTACCGATTCACACGCAAGAAAAGAAAAGAAAAGGAAATCCCTTTCCTATTAGTGAGAAAGGGAAGAAAATTACAAATTAAAAAAAAAATGACCCAAATTTTTCTTCCATTCTTCTCAATTCTCTCCCTTATTCTTGTCCAAACAATAGAAAGGAAGAGAAATACAATTTTTTTCCTTTCTTTTCTCTTGTTTGCCCACTTTGCCCTCCATAATCCAAACAAAGGCTCAAGGTAAATGTTATTTAGGACTATATCCAATCTCTGCAGCCGAAACACTGTCTGAGCAGCCTTTGCTTAACTCCATCCAGGAAGTCACAATGAAGATCCACCAGTTCGATCCTCGTTTCTTTCTTCTAACAAAAAACTGAATGAGCCCTCCTTCAAAGATGCAAACTTTATGGACATGTGGCTTGGATTCTGCGAATATCTCTCAATTTATTCAGCTTCTGATCATTTGGGAAAATATTCATCCTTTCCATCATTAGATCACAAAAAATCATGAATGCTTACAAAAAAGAGTCATATTCGAAATAGACAATAGTTCTCCATGAAACACTTTATGAATTTTATGATCAAAAGAAATAAAACGATAAAACATGTTTTCCCATGAGATGGATCAGACTCCTGGCTTGGATTCTCCGAAGAGAAAGATCGCTCAGTTTATTCAGCTTCGATCATTTGGGGAAATAATCATCACTTCCATCTTTAAAATGCATATTTCAAATTAAAGTTATCTGAAAATAGCCATGAATTAAAAAAACACGAGAACATGAAGATAGAAACAAGTTCTCTAATCACTACTACGACAAACCAGGAAGCAAAACATAAACTAAAATATGTCTAAATGATGGATCAGATTTCTGGCTTGGATTCTCTGAAGAGAAAAATCGCTCAGTTTATTCAGCTTCGATCATTTGGGGAAATAATCATCACCTCCATCATCCACACAATAAAACAAAATCGATTAAGCTTCCTTGGATGCACAAAAATCCTACAACTCTAAAACCCTCTTCCACATACCAACTGAGAATTAAGCACAAGAATGAAAACTGCACATTAACCATAAAAGACAACAACTTAAACATTACCAGTGATAACCATATTTACCAAAAACTGAAAAGGGCTTTTGAAAACTAAAAAACGTAAAACAAAAAGAATGAATGAAAATTGTAAGTGAGGGAGAATAGTTAATTCTCTCAGACAAATGCCTCGATTTGTCGTCAGGGAAAAAACGGAATGGATAAATAAAATCGGACTCGTCATCTGTTTTGGATCATCACCGAGAAACTAAAACACTCCCCCATGATTTCATCTTTGAAAGAAAGCCCTTTTCACATTGAAAACTAAACAAAACAAAACAATAGTGCAAAAACAATAAACCCAATGAAGAAATTATTCAGAGGAATCATCTAAATTGACAATTCTTGGTGACGACGACGAGAGCAGGAAGGTATGTTCTCTTTATAATGGGAGGAGTTTGGGATGTTTAGGGTTTCATTTCGCGTTAAAAATCCTAAATTGCCCTCACAGGGTTTAGGGTTTTATCATAGCGCCGCGTTCCTCTTCTTTGTTTGATTGGGTCCGCCTCACGACCGTTGGTCTTGGATCCGACCCGAACCGATTCCAGAATGTTGGAGTTAAAGTTTGACCGAATTTGAGTTAACTTTTTTTTGTCATTTTTAATTAATTTAATTTAAAATATTTCAAATATAATTTTAAATTTAAATTTTGAATTATTCCAATTAAATTGAATTATTTCTGTATGTTCTTTAATTAAATATTGCCGTACAATAATTTATAAATTAAAACATCAAGTACTATAGGCAAATATAAGTTAAATAACCAAAATCAATTTGTAGCTATTCTACCATTTTTGGGCTGGACCAATTTGGATGGAGTAGACCATTAAATAGGAAATTTGTATTTTTGAGTCAATTTATTCCAATTTAGGTCTCTAAATACTGAGAGAATTATAATTATTAAGAATTCGATTAGTGGATTCAATAAATCATTCAAGTCGGGATAGGTCAGTCTCGTTAATTTTTTAAAAATATTTTTTTCAAATTAAAAATATAAAACGTCTTTTTTAATTAAATTAGAGCCTAGTTTATCAAAGCTCATGCTCAACTAAAAATGCATGAGTTTGGGCACATGAATCGATCCATTGTCATTCCTTCATTTAAGATTTCACGCTCAAAGTTTGAATTTTGAGTCAGAGTTAAGAAAAAAATTTGACTTAATTCAATATAATTTGATTTAAACAGTTCGAACTATAACAGATTAAAATGATATATCTTATTTAATAGTTGAAGAATTAATATCAACACAATGTTATTTTGTTAATGACATTATTTTGACTATTAACACTAATTAATTAAGCCCACTAATGAACTCTTTATATGACTTTTTTAGAACACATAATCCATAAATTTGTTAGATGCAAACATTTTGTACCGATCTAGTCAGGTTTGGTCAAACTATACAGGAAATGGAATGGGATAGGCATAGCAGAAACAGCCTAAGGTAGGCCTTAGAGGCAGAGACTGCATCATTAACAGAAACTCAATGACTATCTATAGTTGCCAGCTACCTGTATAAATAAATGCCAACTGAACTATAGTTTCAATTTGTCCTATACTTAGCAAACCACTAAATACATTTAGAATCTCAACGAACCATCTGTGGCTGCCTCACTGAAACATGGTCAGATAAAGATGCATTCATTCATAAACAAATTCAGCACTGCAATAACAGAGAACAGAACTGTTAAATTTTGCTCTGCTCTGTTTTTTCTGAAAATTTATCAAAACTGGTATATTAAAAGGAAACAAAAAAAGGGTTGTTCTGAGTTTAGTTCGATCGATGCACACATCATTTGTAATTGCATGTCTAATTTAAAGTCCGATAATATAAGTTACCGGGACTTTTCAGGCAAAGTCACAGCAGTAGAAAGCTGCTAATCGACAAGGAAAAACGATGCCAAGACATTTTGGTCAATTAGGTACGTCGCATGCGAGAATGGTGATGGTTGATGGGCCAAGCAGATCCCGAGAAGATAAGGGAAAGTAGACAAGAGAATCAAATCAAATCGAATCGAATAAATGAAACAGAGGACTTCATGCACAGAGCCAGTGATGGGCAGGAAGGGAGGACTTGTGAGGTTTATAAAGCCTAGAAGAAGGACAGCAATATATAATCAGATATGTCTCGTTGCAACCATCTCTGTACATTGTGTAAAGTTAAAATTTTCGAATTCGATGTGTACAATTTATGCTGACACACTACACACACAAGCATAGCTGTAAAAGAATCCCAGGATAATACCCTTTTCAGTAAGAGGAGTTTCTAGTGGAAATGAGAAGAGAAAACTCTGATCCATGGCGTCACCACACCATTGATAAAGCATCAAGTATTTGTCGTTTACGGGTTGTAGAAATGGTCACCACATCGACATTTCCAACCTAGAGGCTTGTAATTCGAGTACCTGCTGCCTGCTACTGTATTGTATGATGGTTCACTGTGCTCAGCCACTGTTTTCTCAGTTAAACTTGGATCAACTCGGTTGTGACTGGGTAGAGTGGGTACCTGAACCGCCATGCATGGGTGACAACCGTTGCATTTGTTATGGCAACTCGGCGGCGTCGAACCTAACCTGGTTTTTTCTTCAAACAAGAGCCCCTACACAAAAAAAAAGGAAGGAAAAACTGAGTGACAAGACAACCCAGTTGATGTGAAGCATCGAAGAGAAAGACAGTTGAAGCTGAGAGAGTTTTCTTGGATATGGAGTAATGCAACTTACTCGAGGCGAAATAGTTGGCGGGAGTTGGTGTTGATGAATAAAGCAACAGACCGATGAGGAGAGAAGATGGTATACTAAAATCACTGCAATAACTACTCTGCAATAATGGGAACTCATTATGGCAACGAAACGAGACCTTTCGTGCCACCATGAAGTCATGAACAAGCAAAGCAAGCAACCATATCAGCTGATGAGGTGGGACTAAGCAGCAAGGAGAGAGCAAGGTTTTTGGTTATGGAGAGTGAGTTTTGACAGGCATAAATATGGTAATAAGAGAGGAAGGTGATGGTGAAGGTGGGTGGTGGGTGGTTTTAGGGACAGTAGAAAGAGGAGAGAAAGAGAGAGTACATAATGTGGCAGGGAAGTGAAAACAACAAGACAACGGAAGGGAAGCAAAATGGGAGCATCCACATTACTAGACGAGGACACATTGGGAAGCTACTTCTTTCTTATTGTTTTATAGGTTTTTTTAATTACTATAATTAAGCATCGAAAAACAAAAAATAATTATTTCTAGGTACTTGCATTTTCTTTAATATTAATAAAACTAATAATATGATTAACATTAACGTGCAATTATATGCTAATCACTTCAAAATAGTAATGTAAATATAATATGATTAACATTAACGTGCAATTATATGCTAATCACTTCAAAACAGTAATGTAAATAAGATATTTAAAAGTGTTTAATTTTTAAAAATTAATTTAATATCAAAATTTTTAATTTAGTAATTAATTTTTTAAAATTCATATGTTATTTTTTACATATAACTAATAAATAGATATGATCGTAGTATTTAGTAGATACACAGCATCAATAAAATAACTCTTTAACCCTTATTTATATTTGCTTTAAAAGGTTAATCATCATTAACTTAAAAAATTAACACTAATTTGGAAAAATTGTAAAAAAATTATATATTATTTTATTTTTTATACCTCTAATTAACTATTGAAGAGAGAAATATAATTATGCATTTATAATTATTTTTAATTTTTCTTGACTCAAATCAAAACTTAAAATTTTGATATTTTTTAATTTTCTTCTTTTTAATATAAAGAAAGATTAAAAATTTCCCTAATGACAATTAATTCTTTTGCTTTTTTTTAGTTAAAAGACTTTAATCTCTTCTATATTTTCATCTCTTTTACCAAAATGATTCATGTTTTAAAATTACGAAAATTTAAGATTTAATTATTTTTATTAAATTATGTCATTAATATCGGTTAGACACGTCATCGTCACATCCAGTTCAAAATACCACAATAAAGTAGAGTTTGGAGAAGCCTAATAGTACGCAATCTTACTCTTACATAATAGAGAGGTTGTTTTCTATAGACCCATATAATACTTAAAAATAATTAAAAATTAGTAAATTACGTTAATGATAAGTATCAAATAAGTTTATTTTCATTGATTAATAAATTATTTTTTAAAAAATCTGACAATTTAGGATATTTTCAGTTGAAGGGCAAAGGCTAAATGCCTGGCTGAGCATCGGTAGATGTGAAGAAAGCAAAAGGCTTGAAGAGGTGACATAATTTATTTTAATATATTATTTAAAAAAAACAAAAAGGAGAGGCAGTGAGTTAAATAGAAGTATTAATGGGAAAGAAGAAGGAAGGAAGGCAGTCTTGCTTTTTCTCTGTTTTCAGTGTTCAGATCTGAGAATATGGAGAGACTTTGAATGCGATTGCTTCAGACTTGTGTACAGTTATAGATTCTCTTTACTCCTTTTCTATTAAAAAAGCGTTTAAAAATAACAAAAAGAATTTTCCTTAAAAAATTTAAAATATTATTAATATTAGAATGGCGTAAAATCGGTTAAATATTAAATATTAAAATATAATTAAAAATATTATTTTTGTTGATTGAAGAATTTAAATTTTAATTTAAATATTAATTAAATAAATATTAATTAAATTTTCTTACTTTATAATAACTTATTAATTTATAAAAATTAATCAATTTATTAGTAAACAGATCAATTTTTGTCAACAAAAATTATTAAAGTAAACCGAACTGAAAAATTAAAAATTAACTTAGAGTCAACATGATAAAAATTATTTGTTAAAATAATTTTACTTAAATTAGTTGATTCTATCTTTTAAAATTGAATATAATTAATTTAATTATTTAAAAAATCCTTTTATTAAATATAGACCAAATTATTATTTTGTAAGCTACAATAAATGTGGATTGAAAAGTTAAAGACAGAATACTGAAGACATTGGGATGGTTGACTCTGACATATCTGCGAAATGGCAGTAAACTTTTTGCCTTTTCTGTTGAGTTTCACTTGTTTTCTCTGTAATCTTTTTACTTCACCTAGCCACTCCCATCCCATAGCCCCATTCCTTGCTATGAATGCCAACTTTTACTCGCACTTCTTATAATTATAACGTGCTGCTCCATCTTCAACTAACTAGTATATTTTAGATGGAAATTCAATATTGTATAACATGAAAGATACAAACATGCTTCTAACAAGCATCAGAAGAACATCTCCCCGACTCAAGTTCTATCCTACACCTTTAGGATCTTGGTAGAGAGACAAGTCAAACAAAGTGCTAAGTTTTGACATGATGTATACATGCAAATGGCTGATTAGAAAAGCCATGAAACCCTGCTTTCACTCTTAACAGTGTCAGTCCTGAAAGCTTTTAACATCAAATTTCTGTTTCCTGCAGAAGATTGAAAGATGTTTCTTTTTTCCTTTTCTTGTCTCTTGCTCGCTTTCAAGTAACAAGAAGAAGAAAGAAGAAGTAATTTAAAGTGGTGGGCAGTGAGCAACTCATCACTGTCACTGTCATCCGTCTCTCTTTAGTCTGTCAAATTACTGTGTACAGCTTGCCTAGTGAGTGATTAGAATGGAGTGGTTTCTCATATATCTGTTGTTTCACAGTAACAAATCAAGTAACATAGAAAAGGCAAACTTACCCATGGCAGGTTCTTGTTGGCTTCGATTGCTCCTACCTTACTCTTTGCTCTTTGTATTGTATTTAAGTTTCCATTAATTAAAAATTGGCATAAAGATTATTAGAAAATATTATACTGTTAGTAATTTTGATATTAAAATTTCTGTCAAAATTATTAATGTGTTTATTTTATGTAATTTTAAAAATTATTATTTCAAATGTCATAATTTTAATAAAAGTTCATGTCAATTTATTAAATTGAATTAAATATTTACATAAAAATTATTAATCAAAAACTTTCTATCATTAATTTTGATATTAAATAAAACCCTTTCCGTTAGTGTTCGTCAAAATATTTAAAAATTATTATTTCCGTTACATAATTTTAATAAAAATTCATCTCAATCCATTTAATAATTGAAAATTAAAATTTTCAATTTCAATAAGAAAATTTGTGTCATTTTATTTTAACCAATGTTGTGAATACCCTAAGGACTTGGTACCGAATTGAGTTTTGGTACAGTACCGGTACCGGTACCGGTTAATATCAGATACCATTTCGGCAATATTTTAAATTTATGAAATAATCCTTAAATTTTTTTAAATTTTGCAAAATAGTCCATTATCATATTGTACATTGTACTGTGTATTTTAAACTTTGTCTCAAAAAATTATAATAATAAAGAATAATCATAATTAATATGAAATAACAATAATTTTCAGATATTTTACATATAAATAATAACCACAATTTTTATGAAAAAAACAATTATCATCATACAAATATAAAATTAAAAACAATAAAAAGTATTTAAAATATTACAAATTTAATTTTTATTATATAATAAATAATAATTACATCAAAATATCCATTAAAAAGAACAATAAATATCCTTAGCTCTCAAATTATTACAATTTACAACAATAGTTCGTGATAAGGAAACAACCAAATAGAATTAAAACATGATAAATATATTATTTAATTTACTATCAATTACATATATTATATAATTAATTAATTAAAATTAATTAATACTAAAATTATAAATATCTTAATTTATAATTTAATTTAATAATTAGTAATAAATATGATTAAATTTAAAAAGTATTTTTAATATATATAAATTTCCAATAAAATTTGATTTAATAATTACAAATAAATAAATAAATATTAGTTAATAAATAATAATTTTAAATTATTAATTTTAAAAAATAAAATATTTTATTAAACTTTATTAATAAATATTATATAAAAGTTTAAAATAAAATAAAATAAAATATTTTATTTTTAAGTTTAATTTAATGTAATGTATAATTATTATTAGTAATAAAAATATTTGTTTTATTTTAAAATTAAAATTTAAAAAATCACAATAAAATTTTAACTAAATAATTAATTATAAAACTTAAAAAAAAAGAGAGAAGAAGAGAGAGAGGTGAGAGAGTAATTTTTAAAAAATTTTGAAAATTTTGCTAATAAGTTCTTACATTTTTCAAAATTTCTGGTATTGACTGATATTATAACTACTTACCGGTACTAAATAAAACAAACCAGTACTAACCAATATTTATTCCCGATATATTAATACTCTTATTTCGTGCCGGCGGGTACAAAACGAAATTCTTTCGTAGGGATCATAGTTCTCTTAAATATTCGTAGCGAGGTATCATATGTGTTCTAATTTTCTTTTCTTTATATCTTAAGTTAAAACGTCTCCCTTTATAATCAATTTATCTTTCATTTATATCTTTTTAATTATTTGAAATAAAAGCCTAAAAACTCGTATCTGTTATACATAATCAGTTCTGCACCGTAAAAAATAAGGTTAACTTTTTTATAAAAGAGACCGTGCACAAAGCTTTTCCTTCGATATTTGGTACTCTAATATTTTTTTGAAAATTTAAAAGAATTTTTACGGTAGTTAAAACTATATTAAATAGGTGGAAGATATATAACAATTGATAGAGTATTGTTCGTCTAATGCTAATCTTATCAATTACTCCAAATTCATGTTTCTTTGAATTTTTTGATAGTCATAATTAAATTGTTTAAAATAATATTTAAATCGTGACATATATAGTTATTTCATAAGGTCTTTTTAACTTAAACTATGCTACTCTTAATTGAAAAATATTAGGTAATATAATTGAGTATGACCTTAGTATGTAGCATCAAAGTTAATTTCTAAGTATGTTGATTAATGTTTCTTTGGTGATTAGTCAAAAAACAATATGAGTGTGTATATTTCTCTCGAGTTGATTTTGGGTGTGTATAATTGAACGGTCTCGTGGTTTCCGATCCATCTAGGCATGTAGCTGATGTTGAAACTAGAAACCAAAGTGGTATGGGTTTTCAGTGACGGTGACTAACTATGAGAGCTCTCATGTCTGCTTTGCTGTGCTCTGGCAAGTGCTGTGGTGCTTCGGTGGCTCAGACAGCGAGAGTATGTTTCTATTGCGGGAACTCCTCCACTTCTTGTTACGTCTCGTTCCTTAGGTCGGGGACCTTTGTTTTAAAGATTTTTTTAACTCGTGTGCTCTCTCAACTTCCTGCAAGGGTCGACTGTCCACTGGAATTCTTGCTTAAAGCAAAAGGGTCCAGCCATTATTTTCTAGCAGATAACACAAAGAACTCTTTCAACAATTGACAATGACTTCCTTTTCTTCTCGTTGGGATTGCTTTGCAGTGAATACAATAATTAACGATTTGCCGATGTAAACTTTGCATAGCTTTCAACGATCATATTCTCCCAACCCAAGAACCATCACGGTACATTATGCAGGGATTAATGAACTCTAACGCCTGCCCTGTGTATCAAGTTCATGCAAGCAATACAGCAAGTTGTCGAAGAACACTCTAAGCTTGCAACTTCTGCTAAGGACCCATGTTTTCCTCGAGTACCAATAATTCCTGAAATGGCAAAAGAAAAAACTTAGAATATAACCAAAAGCCAGAAAAACCAATTCCAATTTGTTGAAAGTTGGTAGTTGAAGCACGTTAAAGTCGTCACCAAGTCACAGACACCTCCACGTAAACATTGCATTACATGTGAAAGAACAGATCGCTTCTATTTTTTTTCCTCAATGATATGGAGTCACGATCATGTTGTACGTATTTTGATTATTCTGACTCCCCAATTCGGCCAGAAGTGGCTCAACTGTAACTCACAGAATTAAAGCTAATCATATGTCCTTGTCAAATGCAATTAATTATCCCCACCCTTTCAACTAAGTATTACGTTTGACTCGTTAAAAGGTTCTGATCAATAATCTGATATTTGGAAAGCTTGGATGCGTACCCACTTGGCAAACTGTCTTGAGTGAGCTAGATTTAGTATCTTGATCATGGTCGAAATATGTTTTCTTTTCGCAAAGTAGACACATTATGTTTATTGATTACTTGATCTTGGGATTAGATCATCTGTTTCACTTTTACTGTTCCAACGTTATTCCAGTTCTATATAAATATGTGAATGAAATAAATTAAAACATCATTAGAACACTAAAAGTGGAACAACATACACCTCTCCTTAATGAATGCAGGGTTGCACTACACAGACCAATGATATTTTCCAGAATTTAAGTTCTGTAATTGGTGTAGCTCTTCCTCAAAGTTCATTATTGATCCTAAATTCCAAATAGCTTGGTACAAAATTCCGTTTGTCAACTTTGTTTAAAGGAATGAAACCAAATTAGAAATTTTCTATTTTCACTATTTAGAATGGAATGAAATATAAAACCTTATAAAACTTCCTCTTAAACGATAGAATAATATTACATTCTATTATAAAACTCACAAGTCTGTTATAAAGCTCTTAATTAAACATTGCCTTAATTAGTTAAATAATTTATTTAAAATACATAATTTGTACGATATTATACATATTAGTGATAAATTATGCGGAGTTGTACTATGTTATTAAAAAAATAAGAAAGCGAGGGACACGGTACGACTGTCTCCAGCATCATTCCATAAGCCACATGTGAGGGGGAATTCAAAGGTGATGATGCGTGCTAAATCTGTTAAAACCATCTATATGGTACTTACGAAATGGACATTTCACCTTCTCTGCGGTGTCTCCAATGGGGTCCTCCCAGTACCAAGGTTAGTGCTTTTTGGTGACAAAAGTTCCTTCTCTTCCATATATATTTCTTTCTTTCCACAAAAATGATTCATCAATCGCAGTTACAACCCCTCTGATGAGTGTTGTAGATATTTCTTTCATTTTCTGGTAAAATAATTTCAGGACATCACAGGTTTCCCATGTAGCAAAGCCTGCAAATCAGGAATCAGGACCACTGAGCCTGAGCCCTGTGATCACGTGTGTGTATTACATAATACACTATCATTGCGGTATCAAATTCAAGACTTCAATGTACTCGACTATTGATGTTAAAGGACAAGAAAATGAAAATCAGTAACCTTTTTTATGAATTTAGTACTGCAAGGGGTAGGGGGGGAAAAAGAGGTGTAGGTAGTGATGATCTGGACACGGTACACCATTTTCTCCACCTAGCTGCTAAGTCATGGTGTGCTTAAACCTTCACAGTGCCTCACCTACTGGTCATGCATTGGCTTCATGGAGAATTCTCTCTTGTAAAACTAGCCACAAATTTTGGCCCACATATCACTTGAAAATTTTGGTATTTGCATCATTTTGAACCCGAAATGTTTGATCGATATGATGCTTCGTCTAAAATCAGAGGTGGTATATTCCATGTTCCAAGTGTATGTCCAGAAACCTTTCCACCTGGGTTTCACGGTTGAATGCAAGTAAGCCTAAGGACGAGAAGGACCAACTTTTCTCAACCAAAACTTGGATGCAGTTGTATCTTACCTTCTTTGGTGGCTTCAGCACATCGCCTCTCGTAATTGCAGGAGAGCTGAGGGTCCAAGGCCTTCAGTAAGGTGTCATACTTCTTTTCAGCATCACTAATGCATGCTGCCTGAATTGAAATAACGAAAAAGTTTATTAGAAAATCATTGCATCTGTAGTTGATGTACTTACCTATTTTAGAAAATCACATCAGAATACAAGAAACAGAAACTGAATAGCTCCCGATATCGGCCTTCCAGTATCAGTGTACCACCACCAAATAACAGCAATGTGATCACTGAGTCGTATTGGTTGGTAATCTTTTGTAAACAACTTAGAAGGAACGGTAACTTCTGTCAATGTAAACCTGCTTGAGGTTCATAATATTCACAGGTCTATACTTAGTTATTTAATATCATTATCCAGAAACACCTTCATTCTTTCACACAGTCACATAATGTCCACAAGCAGAGGGAACAACCCCGGATTTAAAGCCTGTTAACTTTTATCTCCCAGTTGAAACAAATACAACCCTGTCTCTCTTTCTCTCTGTGGAGTAGGAAAAATAAGACAAATGCAGACAGGGTAGGAAGGGGATATATCTAATAAACTGCAAATCTTACAAGAGTATATATATAGTAGCATATAAATTAAAGAGAAAATGTATTTTCTGAATGTCCACACAACAGCGACATTGTTGCTTGGATTACTCACCAGCATAGATGGAGCTGATGAAGGACCATATATTCTGACAAACATGCGCAAAGTGTTGAAATTATTTTCTATAACATCATCCTGATAAGAACAAAAAATTTCATGCAATAAGGCATCAAAAAATTAAGGGAGGCAGATGTACCTAAATTCAAGCAAATGGATGAGCATACCTCATAGTCAAACCTACATCATTGAGTCAGCTGCCCAGAAGTTAAACCAGTAATTCTTGGCATATGCACCGAAAATTGGTCAGTTAGAGCATCAGTTACCCCACAACAGTATCTTATCACACAGAGAAGAGAAGTTTGAAACAGGAAACATGGAATGTCGAGAGTTCATGCAAGAAACTTGAGAGCAAGCAGATATTTAGAAATTTCAAAAATTCCGCTAAAGGCTTTCATGGTGGCAAGCAGTCCATGTAAGCCAATGTTACTTTGGAAGATGTGAACATGGCCAAAGTTGTTTTTGTTTTTGGTCTTGTGCACAAGTCACTCATTGAAGAAGAGGAATAGTTCATTTACTTTCATCCAATTGATGACAACAAAAGCAGTACATCAAAAATTGTCAAGTACGTAATAGATAGCACTCACAGATCATCAGACATTTCCACCAGAAACTCTGAAATGGATAGGAATTCCATATGCAAGTCATTAACCTTCAGAACAGCTTCAAGGGAAAAAACACTTCAATTAGACAATATACTGGTACTATGTCCAGACTTGCGAACAAGAAGCTACAAATATCTTGATATCAGACTGATGATAAAGCTTGATAGTTGAAATGATTGGGCCCTTTTCTATCAAAAGAGTCCTTTTGAATGAAGTGGAAAAAGGACAAGCTATTATCAATAATCATCTGGTCAAACTCGCCAGCAAATTGGAGGTCCTTATATACAATGTTTTGATGGGCTTGATTTGGCAAGATATTGAAGAATAAAGTGTCAAGAAGGATTCAATAACATCATGTAGCAATCTCACCAGTGGTCCAGCTCAGATTAATGAGTTGAGAACATGTTTTCAGGTTACATGTAATTATCAACACATTCCTATCTCACCAGTACAGATGAATAACCAGACAACATGTTTTCAAGTTACCTCTCAGAACACGGAATTACCTTTTCTCCTCTCAACTTGTAAAGGAGAAGATTCAGTACTCTGTAATCAAACGATTTCAGATGTATAGCTTTCATAACATCTTCCACAGAGATCTGAAAACCAAGTTAATTCTTATGAGAAAGGAAAATCAAATTCAGCTGCTTTCTAATATTAACCTAGTCTTTGGAATCACTAGAGAAAGAATTGCTTGAAAACTTTCTACTGGATAGAAGTTGTAGCATTATAGTAATCTTATTTAATTCAGAAGAGATTAACTATAAGAAAAGGAAAGATCAATTGGTAATCACCTGAAACGATAATATAATACATACATTATGGAGGGTTAAATACTCTAAACTGATTCAGTGGAGAAGCTAAAAACCTAATTATTAGTTTCCATTGTACGTCATTGTTTTGTGAATGCACAGAGGGTTAGACTATAATTTCATGTTCGTAGGACACTGTGATATCTCTAAGAAGATTTTATAGTTATGATGGTTATGGTCAAAAATGGCACTGTGAATGTGTTGCTTTCTAAATGATAAACACATAAAATTTGAAACGAGAGAACGAAATAACAATCCCAAACAAGGATGATTTACCTCCTCTTTATTGCTAAGAGCAGAACAAAGCTTTCTTTCTAAAGCCCAGTACTCTTCTCCATGCCATAATTCCTCCCTTATCCTTAACCCATTGCAGAGTAAAGAAAAAAGAACTTTAGTTAAGATCTAAAGTTCCTTCTCTTACACAAGAAGAGAAGGTTAGCAACACTTATTTTACCTCTGTGTCAGAAGGCCAAGATTTTCAAGTTGACTTGTAAGAGGCCTGAAAGGATCACTTTTGAACATGCCAATAACTTTAGAAGTCCAGCAACCATTTGTGTCCTACACTAGAAATTGAATGACATTAGCAACTTGAAACCTGAAACGGAAGTGACAAAGAACAAGGTGGCATTGACTCCAAAATCTCATTACCAACATATCTGCAGTTTCTATATAAGAAGCTTCATTATTTGACATATTAACTATCTCCTCATTCAGACTATCCATCTGCAGGCAAAAATGGACTATAAGGGAAACTATGCAAAAACATTTGAAAACCCCATGAGCAAGTATCAGCCATTTGTCACCTGATAAATGTAACTTTCAGTGAACACAAGGATGGGTAGATATTTGAATATCATTTGCGGGCTCTTTTCATCCATGCCATGAAACATAAAGTAAGATCTGCACTGTAAATTGGGAGCTGAAAGTGAGACATTTCATCTAAATAGTTGGATACAGAAAATTCCACCCACAAGATAAAAAGAGGACACACACACATACTTCGTTTTCATCAACTAGAACTGCTTTCAAGTTTGTGTTACTCAATTCCCCAAGTAAATAAACAGAAACTGGGAAGCAGATGCATTCACTTACAAAGTCCTCAAGAGTAGAATTTGCTCTTCGCATAGCATCCAATCCAACAAGAGCTGTATCTACAAAATTTCCTTGGGAAAAGACGCAACTTCCACTTCCACCAATCGGAATGCTCTCATTTCCATCACCTCCAACGCAACTTTGTCGAAAGCCTGCAACCGATAAAAGCTAAATGCTCTTGAACGAAACACAACATCGGAAATGGTTGGATAAACAACAGGAAACAGATACCTGTAACTTCGTTTCGGGCTTGCAATGGAACTTGGGCATTGAAAAAGAGATGGGCCTCCTCCAGAAAAGACAAAGAAATCTGCTAAAACAGCAAAACAAGTTATGTTAACAAGCATTTCATATAATGCACAAAGTAACAGGAATCAGAGAGAATTACTTTTGGGATAGTTTCTGCGATCAAAGTGCACTTGCGATTCAGGTCGAGGTCGCCGCATGGTTGTATCTGTACAATCACAAGAATCACATACAAAAACAAAATGAAGGAAACTTTTATTCAAAAGAAAGAAATGCGTTTGTACTACCAAGAGTAGCATGAGATTGGCGAGGAAGCGATCGGAGTCGTGATTGTCACAACGAACAAAGCCACGGGACTCCATGAACGTCAACATTCTCTGCACTTCTTCAAGCTTTCTCAGCACTTCCATGGCTCTCTAACTCACAAACTACACTCGATGTCGACGTCGTTTAACCTCAGGGTTTCGTTTATGAATAATCTACTACTCTGTTGGGCTTTCTAAAGCAAAAGTTCAACTAGAGATGATTCACAACATAGATAAAAAAAAATGAATTTTAATTCAAATTAAAATTTAATTATTTTAATTTTAATTGTCAATTTATAATTAAATTAAATCAAATTAATTTTATCTCTAATAATAAATATGACAATTGGTCTTATTATGACTCTACATTGCCCGAAGTTAGCAGGCCAAGTTCAGATTGATCGGACCTCAAGTTGCCCAAAACAGCCCAAATTAAGATCCGAGACTTGACATGTACAAAAGAAAACGTTACCGTTTTGTAAAATTTTGAAAAAAAAATAAAAAGTTGTCAGGTTCACATCAGACCACTTTAATGTCACACAGAGAGGATCTACGGACTGACGCAACCTGTGGGCACCAAAAAGATTCGGCCAGAAATAAAGGTGGTACGAATTTTGGAGCCCAGCGTGCCACATTATTGGGGAGTTGGGACCTCAAGGGACTAGTATATTACAGACACAATGGGTCTTCAAATTAATGAATGAAATGTACTGGTTAGTCCATGTGGTTATTAAATCCCACCTGCCCCATTGAAATATTGTAATCACCAAAAGACATTATGGTGTGAAACACATGTGGTGTCCTGCAATAAATAAACCAAACATTAGCTCTTGAGTGGCCCAATTGATAGAATAATCATTTATCGAATTCACAAAAAGTTATAAAGTTTGAATCTCAAAAAAAAAAACCTCTTATAGTTTAAATAATTTTGAAAAAATTTTAATTCATTATAATTTTGAATAATCAAATAATGTTTCTATAACGATTCAACCCAATTTTCAAATTAGAATTGAATAACTAAATCTGATATAAATTAATAATTTATTATAATTGAATTATACTAAATTATTAATTTGTCTAGATTTAATAATTAAGTTAGATTACTGTGTTAAAATTTGATTAATTGACGTAGCTTAGTTATTATTTTTTATAAACAAATATAAGAGAGATTTCTTAAATAAAAATTAATTAAAAAAGTATAAAATTTTTACAATTATGAGAAATTCTAAAGTTTTTTAAAATATAAAACATTCTATATCTTTTATTTAAAGATTATATAACTGACTTAAAATTAGACAAAACTTAAAATACACTAATATCTTCAAATCTTCATATACACAAAATTTATTATATATCTCTAGTTCAATAATTTGTTAATAGTTTATTAAATTATAAATTATTATTTGTGAAAGAAAAGTTCATATCTTTTACTTCAAATTTATTTAACTCACTTAAAATTAGGGAAAAAAAAGTTTAGACTACATTAATATCTACAAATCATCAATCACATCAAATTTATTATAAATCTACTATATACTAATTTATTAAATTATAAATTATTATATATATATCATAAAAATCTGTATCTCTTACTTCCAATTCAATTTAGGACATTTGTTTCCTCCCTTCCCTTTATCTGCGGATCCGCACATCTTGGAGCATGTAATCATTGATACGTTGGATGTTTCTTTGTAATAATTGGACTTAATCCACGTGCCTCACATTTTCTCCAAATTTGCCTTTCACGGTGACGAGGAAAGCTGATTGCCACTTTGAAAACTAAACACCAACAACCACTATAATGTTTTAACTTTTTTGGTCTAACGTTAAGAAAATTTCGGACATTTTCAAAACTGGAATTAATTTGTGTGTTGGCCAGGAACAAGTTGGCATTCTTTTTTCTCTTAAATGATGAAAATGTTTTGAAAACTAGAACTATTAAGATAAGAAAATTTAAGATTCAGTCAGTATTAAAATTTTATAAAATTATTTATAAATTAAATAAAATTTTAAATTTTAAAATTAAATTAAATTAAATTAAATTAAAATTTTAAAATATTGTTGAAGAAGATTATCCTCATATATAAAAATTTAAAATTTTAATTAAAAATGAGATTGTTAAATAAATAATTATTAGTTTATTTTTATTTATAAAATTTGATTAATTTACAAAAACTGACCCATCAATTAATAAATTTGTAGGCTTTTAATAATAAAAGTTATTAAAGTAAGTCAGTATAAAAGTTAAAAATCGAAATGAATATTAATTTGTTTCAAATTTTTACAATTAAATTGACTAAATCAATTTTATTTTTTAAGGATTAATTACTAAAAAAACTAAACTTTTGTTAAATTTTCAATTATAGTTGTTGGATCCCGAATCCGGAACCCAACTACATACTCCGAAACCCTCATACGTACACATGATTCCTTAATCTCCTCATTTCCAATCTTACAATCATGCAAGCTTAAGAAACTTATAACAATATACACTTGAAACTTCAAAACTAAAGGAACCATATATGAATTGACAAAAATGAAGAATGGAATTGTATGGTTTTATGTTTTGAAAATATTAGAATCCTAAGCTTGATATGTTGCTGCCAATTTGAGTTGAATTGAGTTGATCTGGTGGTTGGATGAATGAACAGAGTGAAGATTGAAGTGATTTTGTGCAGGTTGTAGTTTGGATGAACAAAATTGAAGTTTGGCTAGAAGCAATTTTAGGGGAGGTGCTGTCCATTTTTTTTAAAAATGGGTAGCCACCTGTTTCGAGTTTTAGGCCATATTTGTAACGCCCCAAATTAGGGGTTAGATAATTACGGACATTTAGTACGTATATACGTGCTATGTACAGATTTTGGCA
>JAOQMR010000213.1:2125136-2137384 GCA_027563865.1 Erythroxylum pelleterianum
TCTAGGTTATTTATTTATTTATTTACAAGTCTAGAGTTTTCTAAATCTAGAATCTTCTACAAATCTCTAGAATTAGTTGGTGATTTCTAACAGTCTATTGAATTCATTTTTTATTGTTTACCCTGATTGTATGTTCTATTGCTTCAAACTATTAACTGCAGAGTACGGCATGCTAAGCGAGGTGACAACTTACGACGATGTTTACAGTCACGGAATCATGCCGCTGGAGGTTTTTACCGGGAAGAAACCTACAGATGTCATGTTCAATGAAGAGCAGAACCTCCACAACTTTGTAAAAATGGCATTGCCTGACTATGTGACAGAGAATGTGGACCCAGAAATCCTGGAAGAAGGCCAGGGAACAAGTGTCAATGCCATTGCGAGCAGGAGCAACAACGTTGGAAATCACAGAATCATAGAATGTCTGATCGCGGTTCTTGAGATTGGATTGGCTTATTCTGCTGAAATACTGAAAGAACGTATGAATATCAGCAATGTGATATTCCAATTGCAAAAAAGCAGGAACATTCTTCTAAAAACTGGTGTGTGTAGAAGACGTTGAATCCTTAAGGTGTGGCAATTGTCGAAGCTGTTGTCTTAAAAATGGTGTGTCCAATTTCTCTGTTTTCTTGCTAGAAGGGTTTCGTTGAGGTGTTGAGTTCTTCCCAAATAATAATTGTGTGGTTGTACATTTATATTATGTCGCAACTTCAGGAATAAAGGCACAGGCTTCTACTTACAATGGCTCGGTGCAATCTTAAAAATAATGTAACAAAGGCATCCTAATCCAAGCTTAATTTAGAATTAAATGGATCAAATATTTTTAAAATATTAATTTCATGTTAAAATAATTCAATTGTATATAATCAAAAAAATAATGTTATTCTTCGATCTCATTAAATAACACTTGTATCATTGATTTTAGTTTCATTTACGTTTTTTTCCTGATAATATAATTAAAATTGTAGTAGAAAAATATTTTAAAATGACATTTTCCTTTACCAAATTCGAAAAGTTATGGCTTTTAAATAATAAATATAAATATTTTTATTTACTTAGACAAAATATAAAATATTATAATATATATCAAATATGAGACTTAACGCAGTAATTTGACGAGAAAACTACGTCGTTTAAAATTTTGGATAAACGACATACCGTTTAGGTCTTTCCTCTCTATTTCTTGATTTGGAGCTGATGTGAATGGGCTCACAGCATATGCACAACCGGAAAAGATCTTCTGCCTTGAAATAACGACAAAACTAGATGGAGGAGGAGGAGCATGAGGTCTACGGCGGAGAGATCCCCGACGTCGAAGGTGATATGGACCCTAACAACGCTGACGTCGACATGTCCGCCGCCGATGATGACGCTGTCAAGGTCCCTCCCCCCAACCCTAATGATTGAAATCGAGTTTTTCGTGTTAATTGGCCCGCTTCTTTATGGGTCAAGAGTTGGATGAGATGAAGAAGAGATTGAAGGAGATGGAGGAAGAAGCTGCTGCTCTTCGCGAAATGCAAGCTAAGGTCGAGAAGGAAATGGGTTCTGTTCAAGGTTTAGTGAATTTGGTTTTCCTTTTGTTATACATCAATTGTTTACGTTTTGGAATGATCCTCTATATAGCTTATGTTTCAGCTCTAATTTCGGCTTGAAATACCTTTTGATTGTCCTTGTGTTTAAACTTTTTTCCAATGTTAAAGTTGGTAGGCTTGTTTGAAACTTTTGCTTGATTCTAACTATTGTTTGTTTTTGTTGATCTCTTGTTTATGTACAGACCCAGCCAATGCAGCTGCTAATCAAGCAAACAGGGAGGAAGCTGATACTCGCTCCGTGTTTGTTGGCAACGTGAGGAGTTTACTCTTTCTTGACTTTTTTCCCCGACGTCTTGTTGCCTGCATGCATATCTTTTTATTCTTAGCTTCTAAAGGTTTATTGTCTGTTGTATCTAGTTTGTTATACCATACTAAGCGTGTGAGATTCTTGTTATAATTTCTACCTAGTCATTTCTTGAAATCATTGTTCAGTTTCTGTATCTGTGGCACTTCATTTTCGTTTGAAATAGGATGGCTTAATACGTCATTTTGGTATGAGTATATTTTCAGCTGTATTACAAAAGAAACAACAGTGGAGAGTTATCAACTTAATGCAAGAATGCATCTCAAACATTGTGTCTACTTTTAAATCTCAATGAACTTGAATGAGTAAATGAATTGCAAGAATATCTTTCTACACTCACACACACTGCGTCATTTCATACCTATGCAACAATTTACTGCGTTGCAGGTTTCAAAACAATGAGAAACTTAGGAAGGCTGTGAATATAGTGAAATATTAATTGGCTTCATTTTATCAACAATTCTCGATAATTTCCTTATAGCAACTTCAATTTTCTTACCTGGGCTTCGAAATTGTTAACTTTTATTTTGATTATAATAGGCCACAAGTATTTATGTCTTTAATTTGGAGAATAAAATTTTGTTATACTTCATGATCTATATGTAAAATGTTGTTTTGTTTAAGGGTTCACTGAATAGAACCTGAGCTACATTTTTGTGTTTATCTACTGGATTGTGTATATTGTTATCTTATCATTTAGATGATGGTTTGATCTATGTCTCACTATGATCGCAGGGTTCTTATTCTTCAAGTTCTCTGTGTGTTAGAGCTGCAATAAGAACCTTATTTTGGGTTGGAAAAGTTATTTTGTAGTTAATGTTCCTGTTTTGCAAGAAATGTAATGGGTCTTGTTTGCTGAAAATTTGAAAGAAAATAACAACAATGAAAATGAGAAGGTAAAAAGAAAAAAGAAAAAATATCAAGAAAGAAACAAAAGAAGTTTGAAGGGGAAGAGAAGCATTCAAAAAAAGTTTTTGGAAAGAAAAAGAGAAGTGGTTAAAAAAAAAAGAAAAAACTGAGAAAAATTGGAGAAACTAATTTTTATAGGATAAATTATGAAGTCAGCTCCCTAAAAGAGGGGAGAGGAAGAAGAGGTGTTATGTATTGCAAAGGTGTTGGAGGCAGTAAATTGGAGTAAAGGTGGCAGAAGTCCATGGAGGTTCTTGAAGGTATGGAAGTAGGATCTATCTTGTACACCAGTTGAAGTGCTTTCTTTTGAAGAGCCAAAGGCTAGTCAAGATAGGCAAACTGAGCTGCAGAGCCTCGTCATTGCTGGTGGGATCACTGGTGCATACATCTGTTGTTGGTTAACAGTTGCGTTGAAGGGTATAAGATTGTTATTTCTGTGTTGAAAAATGTTGTTATTTCTGTGTTGAAAAATGTGTTGACTGACTAATTCTGTCTATGTAGAGTGATGAAATTGTTTGTCCAAAGATGTACTTTTGGTTTGCAAAAGAAGTGGCAACGAGTTCTTATTTTGCTTTATATTTACGTGAGTTACATCTTAGGCTCATCTCTATCCAATGATCTTTAAAATTCAACTCTTGTGGTGTTAGCTGCCTTGTGAATCCATGTATGTTACTGACCGGTATATGACCAACAATTTTTTTTTCAAATTTATGGTACCGACTGGTATATGTCCAACATTTTGGTCCGAGTGATATTGTTAGTTTCAGGCAGCCTTAAATTTTGTGGTAGAGGGTCAGGTAGTTGCCTTTTTCCATCCTGAAAAAGAGAGGCAGAATCGTCAAAGTAAACTGTTAGAATTTAGAAATCGCATTTATTGTTCTCTTTGATTTAATTTGCCGTGCAGGACAAGTTGAATGACTTCACAAATAGCACAGAGCAATCGAAATTCAGGACAATGATACTTCCAAGTCTTTAGAAGATTGAAGTAGCATGCCGTGTTTTGCTCCAAAAATAAATTAAATTTTAATTAAAAAGAGTGTTAAATAAATATTAAATAATATATTTTGTTGTGTAAAAATAATTAATTTACAAAAATCAATCAATTTTTAATAACAATAATTATAGTTATTAAAAAAACAATAATTATTAAAATAAGCTAAACCAAAAATGGTCAAATTAAAATTTTTACAATTGAATTAATAAAATCAATTAATTTTAAATCATTATCTTAATTTGCTTATGTATAAGTGGTTAAGGTCTTTAATTTCTGTTAAACACAAGTCAATTTCATTTGGCTTGTAACAGGTTAGTACCCGATAATAGACTTTAATCACTAAGTTTTATTAAATAACATCATTAATAATTTTCAAACAACTGAAAATTTTATAAATAACTCTATCTATTCAATAATTTTTCTTGAATCAATCTTTATAAAATGTTGTTCAAAATTCATTTTCAAACTCTTTAATATATGCATACTAAATAAGAAAAAATGATAATAAAATATTATCTCATTATCGTTATAAATAAATCTTTATTAACTCAATACCCCTTTCTATAATATTTGTGAAGCAAATAGTAAATGTACTAAAAGTAAATATAAAACTATTGCAAATAAAGCTTTGTATCTATTTTTTGGTAATCGTAGACGAGAGGTGATCTCCTGTCCATTTTCCCATGTACCAACCCTTTCCAATGTGATCTTAATCATCCACTTATGTGGCAGGGGATTTGGGGTGATCGTAGACACCTTTACAATTCATAGGATGACAAACGAGTGAAGACAAGGCGGATGACAGTCGGATCAAGCTCTTCTGGACATAATGGGCATGTAGGACCAACAGTCGTGTAGGTTGCCAAACACCAGTATTCTTTATTTACATAACCCTGTGAATCAACCATATAGCTCTTTATAATCGTGTATATTTACGACTGAGGCAGTGCTGGAAAAGATACGGTCAGTTACACGACCTTGTACGTGACAATGTATAATGCAAAAAAACCTACTTCATGATATAAAAGAGAAAAAAGGCAAGGTTTGCATGAGATTAAAGTCAAAGCATCTAAAGGTGAAAAAAATAGAGAGAAAGCAAGCATAATAATATTTTCACCCTTTTTTATTATTTTTATATGATTTTGAGAGTTTGATAATTATATTAATTTAATAAAAACACATAATTTATCATTATCATAATTTTCCTCAATTCTTCCCAAAATCAAGGAATTGAGATCATAAAAATAATTAACATAAGGAAGATAAAATATCCAAAATGATATTTTATTTGATATTTTATAAACTCTTTACAACTTCTTGAATTAGTTCGTATTTGATATTTTTATTAATTTTATAATTAAAATGACCAATACTGTTCAATATTACAATAAATCGAACTTCAAATTTTTTTGCTAAAATTTTCTATTTAAATTCAATTTTTGATTTTTGATAATTTTTTAATCATATCAACTCAATATTTTTATATAAAAATTATATTTGAAATCATCAAATTATTTTAACCATATTAGAAATTTAATATTAAACATAAATCATTTCATAAGTATCAAACTAGTAATTAATGACATTTTGACTTGGGATCAACCCAAGTATAGTAAATTTTAGGTTAGATTTGAGTTTTTTTTTTCCATTTAACTTTAAGATTCAAATTGAGCTTAAACTTGAGCCAAACCTAACTTCTGAAAATTCTCTTCGATAAACTCACGAAGTATTAACAACTTTCGGAATCATAGCTATAGATTATAATAAATTATTATAATATAATATAAAAAGTAAATTTTCATAAACACCTTCGCTAATCTTAGAGATTTAAAATTTTAATTAATATTAAATTAAAATTTAAGATTTTAATTAATAGTAAATCGTGATAAAATTAGCATAAAGTAAAGATTTAAGAACATTAAAAAATCTGAAATAAAATGAGAAAAGAATATACCAATTAAATTTAATTAAAATGAAGTATTGAATAAAAATTAATTAGTATATTGTAATTTATAAAAAATGATTAATTTAAAAATCACCAAAATTTTAAAAACAATAATTATTAAAATAAACGGAAACATAAAATAACTAATTTACAATTTTGAAGATGAATTGATCAAATCAATTTAATTTTTTAATTATTGTCTCAATTTACTTCTATATGTAAGTGTTTAGTGTCTTTAATGTCTGTTAAACCCAAGTCAATTTTATTTGACTTATAGGAGGTTACCATCTAATAATAGATTTTAATCCCTTTGGTTTTATTACCTAATACCGTTCTTATTAAAATAATATTTTCAATGCTTTTTAAACAACTGAAAATTTTATAAATAACTCTATCCATTCAATAATTTTTCATGAATGTTGTTCAAAATTCAGTTCCAAACTCTTTAATATATGCATACTAAATAAGAAAAAATGAAAATAAAATATTATCTTATTAGTGTTATAACTTATATAAATAAATACTCTATACCCCTTTCTTTCCGTAACACTTGTAAATAAAATCACTTTAAAATAAATTCTTATAATCTAATATAAAAAGTAAATTTTCATAACCAACTTCGCTAATCTTAGAGATTTATCTACATGTTTATACTTGTAAATTTTCATTAACTTAAACAACTGTACTCTTTCACTTAATAGTTATCAGTTTAAGTGGTCCATCATGAATTTAATTTATATGTTACACACATCTCATAAATTCAACATATGTTATATTTTTGGCTGAAATTAATTAAGCAAAAATACGTAAATTAATCTAGTGTATCTAAATTGATCTGGATTTGATAAACATTCTAATTTTTTCTTATTTTATATCAAATTTTAAAATGATTAAGAATATGATCTTTTGAAAGTTGGTTCTGTTTTCTCTTTTTTCTTGCTAGAAGGTTTCGTTAAGGTGTTGAGTTCTTCCCAAATAATAATTAGAGAAACTCTAATTAAAATATACCACATGTTACAATAGGAAAGGTATATGTAAAATGTTTCTTATTATAAAATTTTATTGTCTTCTACATGAATGCTTCTACTTTAAAATCCCTTTCTTTTCGTTTTTATGCAAGCTTCTCTCTCATTTTCGCTCTTTTTCTTTTGTTTTTGTGCAGAATGATAGTGTAAAGTCGTTAAAAACCACTTTACAAAACGAAGAATCACGAGTTAACCAACATCAATTCAATATTCTTCTATTTAAATTTTATATCAATTGTATTATTATAAAATATAAGCAATTTTTAAATCACCTCAATTCAATATTCTTATAAGAAATTATCTTCACAAAAACATTCTTATAAAAATTATATTTGAAACAATCAAATTATTTTAACTCTATAAAAGGATATATTTGAACATAAATTATTTTATAAGTATCAAATTAAGAATGATATTTTGACTTAGAGATTGAACTAAGTTAACAGAGTTTTAAGTTAATTTCGAGCCTTTTTAATTTAGGCTTCGAGTTAGGCTGAAATTAGAATTGTTCGGTCTAACCCAACCCAAAATGTAAAATTTTTAACTAAAAACGACAACACATTTTGAGTAAAACTTGACCAATGACGGACCTGTTGCCAATGTGTATCAAAAAATTTATCAGAAACTTAAATTTTATCAAAATTTGAAAATTTTCTTCGTCAACTCACTGAATAACACAAATATTAAAGATATTCCGACACTATTGGTTGCAAGCTTTGATTCCCAACCCAGTGACGTGATGTTGTTGCTTTTGGGTCCGAGCGAGATTGCTAGTTTCAGGCAGCCTTAAATTTTGTGGTTGTGGTAGAGGGTCAGGTAGCTACCTTCCTGAAAAAGAGAGGCAGAATCGTCAAAGTAAACTGTTAGAACTTAGAAATCGCATTAATAGTTCTCTTTGATTTACTTTGCCGTGCAATTTGTAAAGTTGAATGACTTCACAAATAGCATAGAGCAATCGAAATCCACGACAATGATACTTCCAAGTCCTTTAGAAGATTGAAGTAGCATGCCGTGTTTTGCTCCAAGCACAAAAACAATTAAGCATCCTTTTCAGTTCATCGATCTAGTGGTCTTGGTGGTGTATTAGTAATCAGGCTACTTTTATCACTGCAAGGCAACGGAACTGCAAGACATGGACACAGGCACTTTGTGTTTACTTTTCGTACTACTGGCATTTCAACTTCCACTTTGCATCTCATTTCTTCCAGGAAATGAGACAGATCGATTGTCTCTGCTAGCCATTAAGCATCAAATTGAGCATGATCCTTTTGGGAGGCTCAAGTCATGGAACGAATCTTCGCATTTCTGCCATTGGCGCGGGGTTACCTGTGGACGCAAGCACCAGAGAGTCGTCCAGCTTAACTTAACCGCTTGGGAATTGGCAGGCCGGTTAGCTCCTGATATCGGGAACATGAGTTTTCTGAGATTGATAAACCTGCGAAACAACAGTTTTAGTTATCGTATTCCACCTGAATTGGGACTTCTGTTCAGGTTGCAGATGCTACGCCTTCGAAACAACGAGTTCATCGGTGAAATCCCCGTGAACGTCTCACGTTGCTATAACCTACAAAAACTAGACGTATCTAACAACAATTTGGCTGGCAAACTTCCTGCAGAACTTGGATTTTTGTCGAACCTGAGGGTACTTATTATCCGCAAAAACCATCTATTTGGCGAGATACCGTCTTCTTTGGCGAATATTTCATTTCTTGAACGCATTTCTGGGGGCTATAACAACTTCCAAGGAGGTATTCCAGAGAGGTTTGGACAGCTAACAAGACTAAAAGTCTCTGCGCTTTGTTTAAACAATCTGACTGGTAGTATTCCAACTTCCATGTACAATATCTCTTCATTAACTGTTATAGATGTGCTTCTTAACCGAATTCGCGGAAGTCTTCCGCACAACCTTGGTGAAACTCTTCCAAACCTCGTACACTTGGGACTTGGTGGAAACCAATTCACTGGCCTGATACCTTCATCACTCTCCAATGTGTCGAATCTTCGTGTTCTTGGTCTCGATCATAACAACTTTACTGGAAAAATGCCTAATTTTGCAAGACAGCGAAGTCTCCAACGGTTGATAGTTAATCGCAACAATCTTGGGAATGGACAAGACGATGACCTGAATTTTCTGGTCTCCTTAGCAAATAATACGGCTTTAGAAGTTTTGGTCATAAGTGCTAACAACTTTGGAGGGATCATGCCAAAAATAGTCAGCAACTTCTCAGCAAAACTCAGCAAAATGATATTCCATGGAAACCAAATAAGAGGAATCATTCCAATTGAAATAGGAAATCTCATCAGCCTCCAGGATTTGAGATTAGCAGCAAATCATTTGACTGGCACCATTCCAAGTTCTATTGGGAAGTTAGAAAACTTGCATCGTTTGTATCTCACTGGGAATGAATTGTCTGGAAGAATCCCATCCTCTATGGGGAATGTTACTTCTTTAAACGAACTATATTTAGGCAGGAACAAGTTACAAGGAATTATTCCTTCAAGTCTTGGAGATTGCCGGTATTTAGAAGCCTTGGATCTTTCTGATAACAAACTAAGCGGTCCGATACCAAAAGTAGTGTTTGGAATTTCATCCTTAACAATAGAATTAGACTTATCCGACAATAAGTTTGATGGTTCCCTCCCCTCTGAAGTGGGTATGTTGGAGATGCTTGAAGGTCTATATGTTTCAGACAACATATTATCAGGAGAAATCCCCGAAACTCTTGGGAACTGCAAAAGCTTGGAAAGTTTATATGTGCAAGGAAATTTATTTCATGGGAAAATTCCGGAGTCGTTAGGTTCTTTGAGAGCAGTTCGATATCTCAATCTCTCACACAACAGCTTCACTGGCCAAATCCCCGAGTTTATGGGACATTTAAGATTGCTAGAGGGTTTGGACCTGTCATTTAACGACCTGGAAGGTGAAGTGCCTGTGCAAGGGGTGTTTGAAAATGCAACTGCAGTTTTACTTGTAGGCAACCAGAAGCTTTGTGGTGGAATTCCTCAACTCAACTTGTCACAATGCATCTCAGGCAAGTCGAAATCTTCCAGCAAGGTGAAGTTGGCGACTGCAATTGCTTGTGGATTTCTAGGCATAATCTTCATAATCTCCTGTGTCGTTTTCTGTTGGTTAAGAAAACGAAAAACCTTGACAGTTTCCAGGTCTTCAGTGAAGATCCCTTTCCAGCAAGTGACCTATCAGGATCTACTCAAGGCAACTGCCGGTTTTTCCGAAGATAATCTAATCGGGGCAGGTAGTTTCGGCACAGTTTACAAGGGAATTCTGGAACAGGATCAAACACTGGTGGCTGTGAAAGTGCTCAATCTTCTAAACAAAGGAGCTTCCAAAAGTTTCATGGTAGAGTGTGAAGTCTTGAAGAACATCAGACATCGAAATCTTGTCAAAGTGGTAACTGCATGTTCGAGCATTGATTTTCAGGAAAATGATTTTAAGGCTTTAGTATACGAGTACATGGTTAATGGGAGTCTGGAACAGTATCTACACTGCACCGATAACACTATTGGGATACACGGGTCGAGAAGATTGAATCTAATCCAGAGGTTAAGTATCGCAATTGATATGGCAAGCGCCCTTGATTATTTGCATCATCAATGTGAAACGCCGATTGTTCACTGTGATCTGAAGCCAAGTAACGTTATGTTAGATACTGACATGACTGCTCGAGTAGGAGATTTCGGATTGGCGAGATTCGTCCACGATACTTCCACCCAAGTTACTCCAAATTCAAACCAGAGCAGTACTAGTGGCATAAAAGGCACCATTGGCTATATAGCCCCAGGTACGTAACTTCTGATGAAGCATACAGTCCCCATCGAATTCTCTTTTATTGTTTACCCTAAATGTATGTTCTATCGTTTCAATCTATGAACTGCAGAGTACGGCATGCTAAGTGAGGTGACAACTTACGGCGATGTTTACAGTTACGGAATCATGTTGCTGGAGCTTTTTATAGGGAAGAAACCTACAGATGCCATGTTCAATGAAGAGCTGAACCTCCACAACTTTGTAAAAATGGCATGGCCTGACCAAGTGACCGAGATTGTGGACCCAGAAATCCTGGAAGAAGGCCAGGGACCAAGTGTCAATGCCACTGCGAGCAGGAGCAACAATGTTGGAAATCACAGAATCGTGGAATGTCTGATTGCGGTTTTTGAGATTGGATTGGCTTGTTCTGCTGAAATACCGGATGAGCGGATGAATATCAGCAATGTGACAGTCCAATTGCAGAAAAGTAGGGACATTCTTCTAGGAACTGGTGTGCGTAGAAGACGTTGAATCCTTAAGGTGTGTCGATTGTCAAAGTGATTGTCTTAATAATGTTATGACCAATTTCTCAGTTTTCTTGCTAGAAGGGTTACGTTAAGGCAAACCAGATCCTCTGTCCAGTTTTACTCTGTCTTATTCTGTCTCATTAAATCTCAGCTATTTATTTTGTGGGTCCCACGTGGGCCCCATGCGGGCCCCACATAAATAAATGGCTGAGATTTATTGGACACAATAAGACACCATAATATTGGACAGGAGATCTGGACTCTACGTTAAGGTGTTACGTTAAGGTGTTGAGTTTTTCTGATAAGAGCTTTTCTAAGAAGACAGTTGCTGTTTGGCTGTCATTTAAAAAAATCTTTCTTAAAAGAACTTCATGAAGTAGACTGTTTGGTAACATAAAAATAAAAAGCAGTTTTAATTTTAAATATATTTTATTTTATAATAAAAATTGTTATGCATATAAATATTATTTAAAGTATTAAACAATATACAAAGCACAATATATTAATTATTATATAATTTTAAACCATATGAAACATATATGAAATTATATCTAACCAATTCTCTTATATAGATTATAATATAAGTAAAACTAATATCAAAAATAAATATTAAAATATATAAAAATTAAATAATATTATATAATTCTCAAAATAAACGTTAAGATGAATTTGTGGGTATTGTGAGAATTATGTGTTAAACATAAAGGCAAAAGAAACTAAAAATATATTTATTAATTGATTTAATAAAACACTTTTTTAAAAAAACTCCAAATTTGAGCTCCTAAAAAAGTTATTTCTATTAAAAAAGTATTTTTGAATTTTACGCCAAATACTCATTTTTCTTAAAAACAATTTTTGTAGTGAAAAAAAAAATACATTTTGATCCTCCAAATGTTGAACCAAACAGGTGCAGTCATTTGACTAGAAAACTACGCCGATTAAAATTTTAGATAAGCGACATACCGTTTAGGCCTTTCCTCTCTCTATTTGTTGATTTGGAACTGATGCTCTATTCCTCTGTACCCAATAAACAATGAATGGCTTGGACAAAGGGAAACAGGGGCACAGGGTTATTAGGTACAGAGGATCTAAAGGGCACAGGATATCCATGTTGGCGGTTACACGAACGGCCATATATATATATATATAGATATAACTGCCACTGATTAAGAGTGTCCTCATTTTA